>CM062100.1:11519979-11618830 GCA_031163375.1 Conogethes punctiferalis | reverse complement strand
AACAGGGACTGAAAGCGGTTACGGTATACGGTTACGGTACCGGTATAAAATAAGTGTACCTTAATAAAATAAAGGTAAGGGTATACCGTTATTCAACCGGTATAAAATATCGGTACCGAAAAGCCGCGACGTTGCCAAACGGCTGCGGATTGTTGGCAACGTCGCGTGCGTTGCGCGGAGCGTATCGATCGACACCGGCAAAATATTCTTCCGGACATTTCTTATCTGTCCGTGCATAGCACGCGAAAGACTGCCTGTGCATGGCACACGCGAAAATTCTGGTCAGTGATAGAATGAATGTCGTCTCACTTTTCAATACAAATAATATTTTTTGATGTTGTCTGATATTTAAATTTTTTTTTTAAATAATTTTGTTTATTATGTTTAGATACTATTTATAAGTATACCCATCACAATTTTGAGTAGTTATTTTGTTTGTAACTTTATTATGTATCTAAAATATATACATAAGTAGGTAACAAGGTATGTGCATTACTTCTTAGTAGTTAGTTTTTAAAATTAGTTGGTAAAATTATTGACTGGTATAGAATGCCACACGGCATCAAGTCCGTCATTTGTACTTTCATCATCATGATGATGATGATGATGATAGTATAGTTTTCTGACTCGCCCAATGGTTGACTGGTATACAATGCCACACGGCATTAAGTCCGCCATTTGTACTTTAATCATCATCATGATGATGATGATGATGACGATGTTATAGTGTTCTGGCTCGCCCAATGGTTGACTGGTTGAGAGTGCCACACGTCATTAAGCCCGCCATTTGTACTTTCATCATCATCATGATGATCATAATGATGATGTTATCGTTTTCTGACTCGCCCAATGGTTGACTGGTATAGAATGCCACACGGCATTAAGTCCGTCATTTGTACTTTCATCATCATGATGATGATGATGATGATTGTATAGTTTTCTGGCTCGCCCAATGGTTGACTGGTTGAGAATGCCACACGGCATTAAGTCCGCCATTTGTACTTTCATCATGATGATGATGATAGTATAGTTTCTGACTCGCCCAATGGTTGACTGGTATAGAATGCCACACGGCATTATGTCCGCCATTTGTACTTTCATCATCATGATGATGATGATGATGATGACTGATGATGATGACGATGTTATAGTGTTCTGGCTTGCCCAATGGTTGACTGGTTGAGAATGTCACGTCATTAAGCCCGCCATTTGTACTTTCATCATCATCATGATGATGATAATGTTATTGAGTGGTATAGAATGCCACACGGCATTAAGTCCGCCATTTGTACTTTCATCATCATGATGATGATGACTGATGATGATGACGATGTTATAGTGTTCTGGCTTGCCCAATGGTTGACTGGTTGAGAATGTCACGTCATTAAGCCCGCCATTTCTACTTTCATCATCTTCATGATGATGATAATGATAATGTTATCGTTTTCTAACTCACCCATTGGTTGAGTGGTATAGAATGCCACACGGCATTAAGTCCACCATTTGTACTTTCATCATCATGATGTTGATGATGATGTTATAGTTTTCTGACTCGCCCAATGGTTGACTGGTATACTCGTAGAATGCCACACGGGATTAAGTCCGCCATTTGTACTTTCATCATCATGATAATGATGATGATTGTATAGTTTTCTGACTCGCCCAATGGTTGACTGGTAGAGAATGCCACACGGCATTAAGTCCGCCATTTGTACTTTCATCATCATGATGATGATAATAGAGAATGCCACACGGCACATAATGTTGTAGTTTCCTGACTCGCCCAATGGTTGACTGGTATAGAATGCCACACGGCATTAAGTCCGCCGTATGTACTTTCATCGTCATTATGATGATGATGTTATAGTGTTCTGGCTCGCATAATGGTTGACTGGTATAGAATGCCACACGGCATTAAGTATACCATTTGTACTTTCATCATCATGATGATGATGATGTTATAGTTTTCTGACTCGCCCAATGGTTGACTGTTATACTCGTAGAATGCCACACGGCATTAAGTCCGCCATTTGTACTTTAATCATCATCATGATGATGATGTTATAGTATTCTGGCTTGCCCAATGGTTGACTGGTAAAGAATGCCACACGGCATTAAGTCCGCCATTTGTACTTTCATCAATGATGATCATCATGAGATGATGATGATGATTGTATAGTTTTCTGACTCGCCCAATGGTTGACTGGTATAGAATGCCACACGGCATTAAGTCCGCCATTTGTACTTTCATCAATGATGATCATCATGAGATGATGATGATGATGTTATTGTTTTCTGACTCGCCCAATGGTTGACTGGTATACTCGTAGAATGCCACACGGCATTAAGTCCGCCATTTGTACTTTAATCATCATCATGATGATGATGATGTTATAGTGTTCTGGTTTGCCCAATGGTTGACTGGTAAAGAATGCTACACGGCATTAAGTCCGCCATTTGTACTTTCATCAATGATGATCATCATGAGATGATGATGATGATTGTATAGTTTTCTGACTCGCCCAGTGGTTGACTGGTATAGAATGCCACACGGCATTAAGTCCGACATTTGTACATGATGATGATGATGATGACGATGTTATAGTGTTCTGGCTCGCCCAATGGTTGACTGGTAGAGAATGCCACACGGCATTAAGCCCGCCATTTGTACTTTATTTGAGCAATAAAGAATACCTACGACAACTGATAAAAAACGGACCCGATACTTGATAAGTGTGAACAGAGGCGCCGACATCCGATTAAAATCCGGACCCGACACCCGTCAAGTAGGAACGGGCTCTTATTGGTATCAGAACAACGAGGGTACCACAAATACATACTTAATTACAAATATAATTTGACACGGAAGAATCACAAATGTTCACATGAATGTTTGTCCCGGGTGGGGATCGAACCTACGACCCAAGGTTCAGAATGCAAGAGTCCACTGCCACTTACAACACTACCAATTGCGCCACCGAGCCAGTCATTCTCAGAATAGTTTGTCTCCTCTCCCCGTCTCTTTCATACCGAAATTACCTTTATTTTACGGTACCTGAAAATTTCGGTACCGGTATAAATTTAGATATCGAAATATTCCGGTAACCGTTATATTTCGGTATGACGTCATACCGAAATATAAAGGTACCGTAATTTTTCGGTTATTCAGTCCCTGCAGAGGAACTGCAGCCTTAACCAACACTTGTATTTATTTCCCCTAAAAACCTAAGGTCCAGACTTCCAGACACAATACTTTACTACTAGGGTTTACGCAGAGACCCAAAATGAATCTAGGCCTCCGACGCAAGTAAATTATACATAAATCTCCACGTGATTTTACTACGCTTCTATCAATTTTAGCGGGGTCAAATTAACTAGGTGATTAAGCGCATGTGACTAAAGTGGAACAGTTCCTTTCCTCGCTCTAAGCACTTTCTTTTGAAAGCGATTTTTGGAGCTGCTTCTGGTTTCATACACCTCATCATTCGAGCAATACTTTTGGCTTGCGACCGGTCGTTGGTCAATTTTCTTCTTCTTTCTGTATAGTTAATACCATCTTAGTATCTATATCTATCTATCTATATTATATAAAGCTCGATTACCACTCACTCACTGACTCACTCATCGGGGGTTTTTTTCGGGTAGTTGGGGGGTGATTTCGGTTGAAATGTTGATTTTAGGGTATTTAATTTTTTAATCAAAGCAGCTTTACGGGGAGAAAATAAAAAAAATCCAAGATGGCGGCGGTTTTTCGCGAAAAAAAAAAATTAAAATGTATAGAATGACCGTGGTGCGCATACTGTCTTTGAATTGTCTATGGCAGATGTGAACGTCAAAGTTGAAAAAAAATAAAAAAACAAGATGGCCGCGCCGCCATCTTGGATTGAAAATTGGTTTTGGACTCACGTTTGCGTGGTCATAGCGTCGCGATGTTTACAGATGGCGGCAAGATTTTTTTTCATTATTGCCACAGATATAGTCGAGTGTCGACCGATGACCATAGACTATAGAAAAACAATATGGCGGCGCCGCTGGCGGCCATTTTGTCCCAAGAAAAATTTTTGCGTTTTTCAAATTGATTTTTCATACTGTTGGCAACACTGGATCGATTCGGATAGTATGGGGCGGTGGTAGGATATTTATCGGTATATTGGTAGGTTTTTCAATTTCTACCAAATTGATGGTAGTTTTTGGCCCAGAGCCCAAAATATGAGTGGAAAAATTTTGACGTGGATCCGATTTTTGAGTATGCAGTTTTATGGCAGCCCCGGCTGGTATTGGCCACAGGGTTGTTTTGTAAAAAAATTTTGGCAACACTGGTTTTGGCTAGCAAAAATGTGTTTTCGCAGTAGTCATTTTCCAAAGTCTCTCTGGGTCCGGGGTATCGATTAAAAAAAAAAGTGAAAATTGGCTCTGGTCCGGTATATAGTCTAGAATACAGGAAAAATACGGCCAAGTCAATATCCAAGATGGCGGCGGCGCTGGCGGCCATTTTGTACAAAAGTTTGGTTTTCGAAAATTTCAAAATGGATTTTCAGTGTGATGGCAACAATTTACAGAATTCCAATGTACTGGTCGGTTATCAGTTGGGTGATTATGTGTTGCCAGGTATAAAAATATTTTTGACTTTTTTGAAAGTTTTCGAGATATGGCCCAAAAAAGTCAAAAGTAGAAGGACCAACTTTTTAAATAAAAAGTTGCCATATGCTCACAGCCTTGGCCCATTAGAATGACATTTGACCATTTTTATCTTGGTGGCCTGGCAACACTCGGCACGGCGGGGAGAAGAAATTTTTTGGCAATGCCTTTTTCGCCGAGCTGTCTGGCCGCCAGGACGCTTGGCAGAAAAAAAGTAAAAATGCCAATCGACGCCATATATAGTGTAGTATATGGGAAAAATCTGAAATGTCAGACTTTCAAGATGGCGGCCGCGCTGGCGGCCATTTTGTGAAAAAATTGCTTTTTCGAAAGTTAAAAAGAGGATTTTTGGATAGATGGCAACATTTGAGCAGGGTGCAAAGTACTAGGCCAATGTGTGTATGGTCATTATGTATTGCCAGGAAAAAAAATAATTCTGGCAATTTTGGTAGTTTTTGAGAAATGCCCCGAAAAAGTCGAAAATGGAAATAAAGACATTTCGCAAAAATTATTCCCGGGAGCATAGAGAAGGGGCCCATTAAAATGACATTTGACTATTTTTATCTCCGTCATCTGGCAACACTGGGATGGACGATGGCTCAAACTTTTTTCAAAGGGGTCTATTCGAGGGGCCCTGGTCGCCCACTTTGTATGACGCGAAAAAAAACTGTGAATGCCATTTAGTGTGTAATATAGTTGTTACTGACTACTGGGTACCAAAACTTGGAAAAACAAAATGGCGGATAAACAGGCGGCAATTTTGTAAAAAAGTTAGGTTTGCGAAAATTTAAATGTGGTTTTTGGGGTGGAAGGGTACGTCTGACAAATAAAAGTCCGGGGGCTCTTTTAAAGGTCTTAGGATTGCCTTTTATATGATGAAAAAATTTACCCCAAATTTAGGGTAATTTCCGAGATTTACCCCGAAACGTAAATTCGCGAAATCTTGAAAACCAAGTATGAGGTCCTGTCAAAAATGATCCACAGATTACGTAGAAGCCCCAAAAAGCCCCATAAATAAACCAGGAAGAAGAAAAAAAGCTACTAAAAAATCACGATTTCCCATACAAGTGACGAACATACTTACGATACTTGATGTGGCGAACATACTTACCATACTTGATGTGACGAACATACTTACCATACTTGATGTGACGAACATACTTACGTTACTGTGTAAGAATGTTCATCACTTATATGGGAACGTTAAGTATAACGTGACTAAAATTTTTATGGTATCTATGGTATTTTTTTTATTTTAATGACATGCGAGACCGAAGGTCGAGCCCTGCGTAGGGCGAAGCCCGGAGCAGCGCCCCAAGGAGTATGCTCCCAGTAATGAAAAAAAAACTATGCGAGGCCGCAGGCCGAGCGAGCCCATCTTCTTTTAGTTACATTACTGTAATACGCGAGACCGAAGGTCGAGTCCTGCGTAGGGCGAAGCCCGGAGCAGTGCCCCAAAGAGTATTCACCCACTTATGAAAAAATAAAAACTATGCGAGGCCGCAGGCCGAGCAAGCCCATCTTCTTTTAGTTACGCTACCATAATAAGTGAGACCGAAGGTCGAGCCCTGCGTAGGGCGAAGCCCGTAGCAGTGCCCCAAGGAATAAACACCTACTTATGAAAAAAACAACTATGCGAGGCCGAAGGCCGAGCGAGCCCATCCTCTTTTAGTTACGCTACCATAATACGCGAGACCGAAGGTCGAGCCCTGCGTAGGGCGAAGCCCGTAGCAGTGCCCCAAGGAATAATCACCTACTTATGAAAAAAAAAACTATGCGAGGCCGTAGGCCGAGCGAGCCCATCCTCTTTTAGTTACGCTACCATAATACGCGAGACCGAAGGTCGAGCCCTGCGTAGGGCGAAGCCCGTAGCAGTGCCCCAAGGAATATTCACCCACTTATGAAAAAACAAACTATGCGAGGCCGCAGGCCGAGCGAGCTTACCTTCTTTTAGTTACGCTACCACAATACGCGAGACCGAAGGTCGAGCCCTGCGTAGGGCGAAGCCCATAGCAGTGCCCCAAGGAATAAACATCTACTTATGAAAAAAACAACTATGCGAGGCCGCAGGCCGAGCGAGCCCATCCTCTTTTAGTTACATTACTGTAATACGCGAGACCGAAGGTCGAGCCCTGCGTAGGGCAAAGCCCGTAGCAGTGCCCCAAGGAATATTCACCCACTTATGAAAAAAAAAACTATGCGAGGCCGTAGGCCGAGCGAGCCCAAGCTCTTTTATTTACGCTACTGTAACAGGCGAGACCGAAGGTCGAGCCCTGCGTAGGGCGAAGCCCGGAGCAGTGCCCCAAAGAGTATTTACCTACTAATGAAAAAAAAACTATGCGAGGCCGTAGGCCGAGCGAGCCCACCCTCTTTTAGTTACATTACTGTAATACGCGAGACCGAAGGTCGAGCCCTGCGCAGGGCGAAGCCCGGAGCATATTCATTCAATAATGAAAAAAAAAAACAGTTTGCGAGGCCAAAGGCCGAGCGAGCCCACCTTCTTTTTGCCACGCTACTAAAATACGCGAGACCGAAGGTCGAGCCCTGCGCAGGGTGAAGCCCGGAGCAGTGCCCCAAGGAGTATGCGCTCACTAATGAAAAAAAAATTTTGCGAGGCCGCAGGCCGAGCGAACCGACCCAAGCCGCCAAAACAACGCCGCGGAGGGCGAAGCCCGGAGCGGCTGGCGCCCCAAGGAGCCCCCACGCAAAACCTAATCAACAAGCCGCAAAAAAAGCCCAACACCCGCCCACGTGGAACGGTACAACCCAGAAAAGTAATTTCGCGAGGCCGCAGGCCGAGCTGCGTATCGCGAGGCCGCAGGCCGAGCTCCGCGTAGGGCGAAGCCCGGAGCGTCCAGCGTCGCAGACCTAGCTTGAGCACGCACGCGCGAAGAGCGTGCGGCGAAAGCTAGTCTATAATATATAAAGCTAAATTACCACTCACTGACTGACTCATCAGGGGTTTTTTTCGGGTATTTAGAGGAAAAAATCGGGAAAATGATGTAGGGTGACCGTAAATCGGACGTCAATCAATACAGGTTTTTCAATTTTTTTTTTCCAAAAAACAAAATGGCGGCTTTGCTGGTTATCGTAACTCGGTCATTATCCATCGGATCGCTGCCAAATTTTTGGGGCTTGTAGAGTAGGTCAAATGATTAAAATAAAAAAAATAAAATGTCAAAAAAACAAAATGGCGGCGCCGCCATCTTGGACTGAAAAAGTGATTTCGACCGTTTTCAGACCCATTTTTGAGAAATTCCCTCTCTGAAACGTGCATAGACAAATTAATTTTTTTTTTGGTTCCTTTTAGCGTATATACTCGTCTTTAAGATTGCATCCACAGATTATGAAAAAACAATATGGCGGCGCCGCTGGTATCCATTTTGTCCCAAGAAAAATTTGTGCTATTTTTAAATTGATTTTTCTCACTGATGGCAACACTCGATCGATTTGGCTTGTATGTAGCAGTGGTAGGTTATTTATCGGTCCGTTGGTAGATTTTTGAATTTCTACCAAATTGATAGTAGTTTTTGCCACAAGACCCCAAATGTGAGTGACAAAAGTGTGAAGTATATCCAATTTTCGAGTATGCACATTTATGGCAACCCCGACTGGTATTAGCCTCAGGGTAGTTTTGAAGAAAAATTCTGGCAACACTGGTTTTGGCGGGCAAAATAATTTTTTGGCAGACCCTTTTTTGGCTTATACTTTGAGCATTCCGGCAAATGGCAGAAAAAAAGTAAAAATGCCAAATGTTGCCATATATAGTCAGGTATATGGGAAAATTCCGATTTTTTCGATTTTCAATATGGCGTCGGCACTGGCCGCCATTTTGTGAAAAAGTTTGATTTTCGAAAATTTCAAAATGGATTTTTAGTGTGATGGCAACATTTAACAGAATTGCAATGTACTGGTCGGTTATCCGTTGGGCTTTTGTGTGTTGCCAGGTACAAAAATATTTTCGACTTTTTTGATAGTTTTTGAGATATGGCCCAAAAAAGTCGAAAGTAGAAGGACCAACATTTTAAATAAAAAGTTGCCATGTGCTCACAGATTTAGCCCATTAGAATGACATTTGACCATTTTTATCATGGTGGCCTGGCAACACTCGGCACGGCGGGGAAAACAAATTTTTTGGCAATGCCTTTTTTGCCGAGTTGTCTGGCCGCCAAGATGCTTGGCAGGAAAAAAGTAAAAATGCCAATCGACGTCATATATAGTGTAGTATATGGGAAAAATATGAAATGACAGACTTTCAAGATGGCGGCTGCGCTGGCGGCCATTTTGTGAAAAAATCGCGTTTTCGAAAGTTAAAAATTAATTTTCGGGTAGATGGCAACATTTGAGCGGTGTGCAATGTACTAGGCCAATGTGTGTATAGTTATAAAGTATTGCCAGGTAAAAAAATAATTTCGACATTTTTGGTAGTTTTTGAGAAATGCCCCGAAAAAGTCGAAAATAGAAATAATGACATTTCGCAAAAATTATTCCCAGAAGCATAGAGATGGGGCCCATTTAAATGACATTTGACTATTTTTATCTCCGTCATCTGGCAACACTGGGATGGACGGTGGCTCAAACTTTTTTCAAAGGGGTCCCTTCGAGGGGTCCTGGTCGCCCACTTTGTATGACGCAAAAAAAAAGTGTGAAAGCCATTTGGTGTGTAATATAGTTATTACTGACTACTAGGTATCAAAAGTTGGAAAAACAAAATGGCGTATGGGCAGGCGGCCATTTTGTAAAAAAGTTAGGTTTTCGAAAAATTCAAAGTGATTTTAAGGGCAGAAGGGTACGTCTGAGAAAAGAAAAACCGGGGGCTCTTTTGGAGGTCTCCTAATAACCTATGAAATGGTATAAACATTTACCCCATTTTTAGGGTAATTTCTGAGATTTACCCCGAAACGTAAATTCGCGATATTTTAAAAACCAAGTATGAGGTCCTGCCAAAAATGGTCCACAGACTCCATTGAGGCCCCAAATGACCTCATAAATTTAGCAGGAATAAAAAAAAAGCCAATTCAAAAATCACGATTTCTCATACAAGTGACGAACATACTTACGATACTTGATGTGACGAACATACTTACGATACTTGGTGTGACGAACATACTTACGATACTTGATGTGACGAACATACTTACGATACTTGATGTGACGAACATACTTACGATACTTGATGTGACGAACATACTTACATTACTTAACGTGACGAACATTCTTATGGTATCTACTATGACATGCGAGACCGAAGGTCGAGCCCTGCGCAGGGCGAAGCCCGGAGCAGTGCCCCAAGGAGTATGCGCCCACTAATGAAAAAAAAAACTGTGCGAGGCCGCAGGCCGAGCGAGCCCATCCTCTTTTAGTAACGCTACCATAATACGCGAGACCGAAGGTCGAGCCTTGCGTAGGGCGAAGCCCGGAGCAGTGTAATAAGGAATATTCACGCACTAATGAAAAAATAAAAACAATGCGAGGCCGCAGGCCGAGCAAGACCATCTTCTTTTAGTTACGCTACCATAATACGCGAGACCGAAGGTCGAGTCCTGCATAGGGCGAAGCCCGTAGCAGTGCCCCAAGGAATAATCACCTACTTATAAAAAAAAACTATGCGAGGCCGTAGGCCGAGCGAGCCCATCCTCTTTTAGTTACGCTACCATAATACGCGAGACCGAAGGTCGTGCCCTGCGTAGGGCGAAGCCCGTAGCAGTGCCCCAAGGAATAATCTCCTACTTATAAAAAAAAACTATGCGAGGCCGTAGGCCGAGCAAGCCCATCTTCTTTTAGTTACGCTACTATAATACGCGAGACCGAAGGTCGAGCCCTGCGTAGGGCGAAGCCCGTAGCAGTGCCCCAAGGAATAAACACCTACTTATGAAAAAAAAAAACTATGCGAAGCCGTAGGCCGAGCGAGCCCATCCTGTTTTAGTTACGCTACCATAATAAGCGAGACCGAAGGTCGAGTCCTGCGTAGGGCGAAGCCCGTAGCAGTGCCCCAAGGAATAATCACCTACTTGTGAAAAAAAAACTATGCGAGGCCGTAGGCCGAGCGAGCCCATCCTCTTTTAGTTACGCTACCATAATACGCGAGACCGAAGGTCGAGCCCTGCGTAGGGCGAAGCCCGTAGCAGTGCCCCAAGGAATGATCACCTACTTATAAAAAAAAAACTATGCGAGGCCGTAGGCCGAGCGAGCCCATCCTCTTTTAGTTACGGTACCATAATACGCGAGACCGAAGGTCGAGCCCTGCGAAGGGCGAAGCCCGTAGCAGTGCCCCAAGGAATATTCACCTACTTATGAAAAAAAAACTATGCGAGGCCGCAGGCCGAGCGAGCCCAAGCTCTTTTAGTTACGCTACTGAAACAGGCGAGACCGGAGGTCAAGCCCTGCGTAGGGCGAAGCCCGGAGCAGTGCGCCAAGGAGTATTTACCTACTAATGAAAAAAAAACTATGCGAGGCCGAAGGCCGAGCGAGCCCACCCTCTTTTTGTTACACTACTAAAATAAGCGAGACCGTAGGTCGAGCCCTGCGCAGGGCGAAGCCCGGAGCAGTGCCCCAAGAATTATTCATACATTATTAAAAAAAAATTGTTTGCGAGGCCGCAGGCCGAGCGAGCCAACCCAAGCCGCCAAAGCAACGCCGCGTAGGGTGAAGCCCGGAGCGGCTGGCGCCCCAAGGAGCCCCCACACAAAAACAATATCAACGAACCACAAAAAAGCCCACCGCGCCCGCCCACGCGGTTGGTACAACCCAGAAAAGTAATTTCGCGAGGCCGCAGGCCGAGCTGCGTATCGCGAGGCCGCAGGCCGAGCTCCGCGTAGGGCGAAGCCCGGAGCGTCCAGCGTCGCAGACCTAGCTTGAGCACGCACGCGCGAAGAGCGTGCGGCGAAAGCTAGTCTATATTATATAAAGCTCGATTACCACTGACTGACTGACTCACTGATCAGGGGTTTTTTTCGGGTAGTTGGGGGGTGATTTTGGGTGAAATGTTGATTTTAGGGTATTTAATTTTTTAATCAAAGCAGCTTTACGGGGAGAAAATAAAAAAAATCCAAGATGGCGGCGGTTTTTCGCGAAAAAAAAAATTTAAAATGTATAGAATGACCGTGGTGCGCATACTGTCTTTGAATTGTCTATGGCAGATGTGAACGTCAAAGTTGGAAAAAAATAAAAAAACAAGATGGCCGCGCCGCCATCTTGGATTGAAAATTGGTTTTGGACCCACGTTTGCGTGGTCATAGTGTCGCGGTGTTTACAGATAGCGACGAAATTTTTTTTCATTATTGTTGCATATATAGTCGAGTGTCGACCGGTGACCATAGACTATAGAAAAACAATATGGCGGCGCCGCTGGCGGCCATTTTGTCCCAAGAAAATTTTTTGCGTTTTTCAAAATGATTTTTCATACTGTTGGCAACACTGGATCGATTCGGGTAGTATTGGGCGGTGGTAGGATATTTATCGGTGTAATAGTAGGTTTTTTAATTTCTACCAAATTAATGGTAGTTTTTGCCACAGGGCCCAGAATATGGTTGGAAAAATTTTGACGTGTATCCGATTTTCGAGTATGCAGTTTTATGGCAACCCCGGCTGGTATTGACGTCAGGGTAGTTTTGGAAAAAAATTCTGGCAACACTGGTTTTGGCGGGCAAAAATGTGTTTTCGCAGTAGTCATTTTCCAAAGTCTCTCTGGGTCCGGGGTATTTATTAAAAAAAAAAGTAAAAATTGGCTCTGGTCCGGAATATAGTCTAGAATACAGGAAAAATACGGCCAAGTCGATATCCAAGATGGCGGCGGCGCTGGCGGCCATTTTGTAAAAAAGTTTGGTTTTCGAAAATTTCAAAATGGATTTTCAGTGTGATGGCAACATTTTATGGAATTGCAATGTACTGGTCGGTTATCAGTTGGGTCATTGTGTGTTGCCAGGTATAAAAATATTTTTGACTTTTTTGACAGTTTTTGAGATATGGCCCAAAAAGGTCGAAAGTAGAAGGACCAACATTTTAAATAAAAAGTTGCCATGTGCTCACAGATTTAGCCCATTAGAATGACATTTGACCATTTTTATCTTGGTGGCCTGGCAACACTCGGCACGGCGGGGAGAAGAAATTTTTTGGCAATGCCTTTTTCGCCGAGCTGTCTGGCCGCCAGGACGCTTGGCAGAAAAAAAGTAAAAATGCCAATCGACGCCATATATAGTGTAGTATATGGGAAAAATCCGAAACGTCAAACTTTCAAGATGGCGGCCGCGCTGGCGGCCATTTTGTGAAAAAATTGCGTTTTCGAAAGTTAAAAAATGGATTTTCGGGTAGATGGCAATTTTTGAGCGGGGTGCAATGTACTAGGCCAATGTGTGTATAGTGATGGTGGATTGCCAGGTAAAAAAATAATTCCGACATTTTTGGTAGTTTTTGAGAAATGCCCCGAAAAAGTCGAAAATAGAAATAATGACATTTCGCAAAAATTATTCCCAGGTGCATAGAGATGGGGCCCATTAAAATGACATTTGACTATTTTTATCTCCGTCATCTGGCAACACTGGGATGGACAGTGGCTCAAACTTTTTTCAAAGGGGTCCCTAACAGGGGCCCTGGTCGCCCACTTTGTATGACGCGAAAAAAAAGTGTGAATGCCATTTGGTGTGTAATATAGTTGTTACTGAGCACTGAGTACCAAAAGTTGGAAAAACAAAATGGCGGATGCACAGGCGGCCATTTTGTAAAAAAGTTAGGTTTTCGAAAATTTCAAAGTGGCTTTTGGGGCAGAAGGGTGCCTCTGAGAAGAAAAAGTCCAGGGGCTCTTTTGAAGGTCTCCTAATTATCTATTAATTGATGTAAAAAATTACCCCAATTTTAGGGTATTTTCCGAGATTTACCCCGAAACGTAAATTCGCGAAATCTTGAAAACCAAGTATGAGGTCCTGTCAAAAATGGTCCACAGATTACGTAGAAGCCCCAAAAAGCCCCATAAATCTACCAGGAAGAAAAAAAAAGGCAACTCGAAAATCACGATTTCCCATACAAGTGACGAACATACTTACGATACTTGATGTGACGAACATACTTACCATACTTGATGTGACGAACATACCTACCGTACTTGATGTGACGAACATACTTACGTTACTGTGTAAGAATACTTGTATGGGAACGTGAAGTATAACGTGACTAACATTCTTATGGTATCTACTATGACATGCGAGACCGAAGGTCGAGCCCTGCGCAGGGCGAAGCCCGGAGCAGTGCCCCAAGGAGTATGCGCCCACTAATGAAAAAAAAAACTGTGCGAGGCCGCAGGCCGAGCGAGCCCATCCTCTTTTAGTAACGCTACCATAATACGCGAGACCGAAGGTCGAGCCTTGCGTAGGGCGAAGCCCGGAGCAGTGTAATAAGGAATATTCACGCACTAATGAAAAAATAAAAACAATGCGAGGCCGCAGGCCGAGCAAGACCATCTTCTTTTAGTTACGCTACCATAATACGCGAGACCGAAGGTCGAGTCCTGCATAGGGCGAAGCCCGTAGCAGTGCCCCAAGGAATAATCACCTACTTATAAAAAAAAACTATGCGAGGCCGTAGGCCGAGCGAGCCCATCCTCTTTTAGTTACGCTACCATAATACGCGAGACCGAAGGTCGTGCCCTGCGTAGGGCGAAGCCCGTAGCAGTGCCCCAAGGAATAATCTCCTACTTATAAAAAAAAACTATGCGAGGCCGTAGGCCGAGCAAGCCCATCTTCTTTTAGTTACGCTACTATAATACGCGAGACCGAAGGTCGAGCCCTGCGTAGGGCGAAGCCCGTAGCAGTGCCCCAAGGAATAAACACCTACTTATGAAAAAAAAAAACTATGCGAAGCCGTAGGCCGAGCGAGCCCATCCTGTTTTAGTTACGCTACCATAATAAGCGAGACCGAAGGTCGAGTCCTGCGTAGGGCGAAGCCCGTAGCAGTGCCCCAAGGAATAATCACCTACTTGTGAAAAAAAAACTATGCGAGGCCGTAGGCCGAGCGAGCCCATCCTCTTTTAGTTACGCTACCATAATACGCGAGACCGAAGGTCGAGCCCTGCGTAGGGCGAAGCCCGTAGCAGTGCCCCAAGGAATGATCACCTACTTATAAAAAAAAAACTATGCGAGGCCGTAGGCCGAGCGAGCCCATCCTCTTTTAGTTACGGTACCATAATACGCGAGACCGAAGGTCGAGCCCTGCGAAGGGCGAAGCCCGTAGCAGTGCCCCAAGGAATATTCACCTACTTATGAAAAAAAAACTATGCGAGGCCGCAGGCCGAGCGAGCCCAAGCTCTTTTAGTTACGCTACTGAAACAGGCGAGACCGGAGGTCAAGCCCTGCGTAGGGCGAAGCCCGGAGCAGTGCGCCAAGGAGTATTTACCTACTAATGAAAAAAAAACTATGCGAGGCCGAAGGCCGAGCGAGCCCACCCTCTTTTTGTTACACTACTAAAATAAGCGAGACCGTAGGTCGAGCCCTGCGCAGGGCGAAGCCCGGAGCAGTGCCCCAAGAATTATTCATACATTATTAAAAAAAAATTGTTTGCGAGGCCGCAGGCCGAGCGAGCCAACCCAAGCCGCCAAAGCAACGCCGCGTAGGGTGAAGCCCGGAGCGGCTGGCGCCCCAAGGAGCCCCCACACAAAAACAATATCAACGAACCACAAAAAAGCCCACCGCGCCCGCCCACGCGGTTGGTACAACCCAGAAAAGTAATTTCGCGAGGCCGCAGGCCGAGCTGCGTATCGCGAGGCCGCAGGCCGAGCTGCGTATCGCGAGGCCGCAGGCCGAGCTCCGCGTAGGGCGAAGCCCGGAGCGTCCAGCGTCGCAGACCTAGCTTGAGCACGCACGCGCGAAGAGCGTGCGGCGAAAGCTAGTCTATATTATATAAAGCTCGATTACCACTGACTGACTGACTCACTGATCAGGGGTTTTTTTCGGGTAGTTGGGGGGTGATTTTGGGTGAAATGTTGATTTTAGGGTATTTAATTTTTTAATCAAAGCAGCTTTACGGGGAGAAAATAAAAAAAATCCAAGATGGCGGCGGTTTTTCGCGAAAAAAAAAATTTAAAATGTATAGAATGACCGTGGTGCGCATACTGTCTTTGAATTGTCTATGGCAGATGTGAACGTCAAAGTTGGAAAAAAATAAAAAAACAAGATGGCCGCGCCGCCATCTTGGATTGAAAATTGGTTTTGGACCCACGTTTGCGTGGTCATAGTGTCGCGGTGTTTACAGATAGCGACGAAATTTTTTTTCATTATTGTTGCATATATAGTCGAGTGTCGACCGGTGACCATAGACTATAGAAAAACAATATGGCGGCGCCGCTGGCGGCCATTTTGTCCCAAGAAAATTTTTTGCGTTTTTCAAAATGATTTTTCATACTGTTGGCAACACTGGATCGATTCGGGTAGTATTGGGCGGTGGTAGGATATTTATCGGTGTAATAGTAGGTTTTTTAATTTCTACCAAATTAATGGTAGTTTTTGCCACAGGGCCCAGAATATGGTTGGAAAAATTTTGACGTGTATCCGATTTTCGAGTATGCAGTTTTATGGCAACCCCGGCTGGTATTGACGTCAGGGTAGTTTTGGAAAAAAATTCTGGCAACACTGGTTTTGGCGGGCAAAAATGTGTTTTCGCAGTAGTCATTTTCCAAAGTCTCTCTGGGTCCGGGGTATTTATTAAAAAAAAAAGTAAAAATTGGCTCTGGTCCGGAATATAGTCTAGAATACAGGAAAAATACGGCCAAGTCGATATCCAAGATGGCGGCGGCGCTGGCGGCCATTTTGTAAAAAAGTTTGGTTTTCGAAAATTTCAAAATGGATTTTCAGTGTGATGGCAACATTTTATGGAATTGCAATGTACTGGTCGGTTATCAGTTGGGTCATTGTGTGTTGCCAGGTATAAAAATATTTTTGACTTTTTTGACAGTTTTTGAGATATGGCCCAAAAAGGTCGAAAGTAGAAGGACCAACATTTTAAATAAAAAGTTGCCATGTGCTCACAGATTTAGCCCATTAGAATGACATTTGACCATTTTTATCTTGGTGGCCTGGCAACACTCGGCACGGCGGGGAGAAGAAATTTTTTGGCAATGCCTTTTTCGCCGAGCTGTCTGGCCGCCAGGACGCTTGGCAGAAAAAAAGTAAAAATGCCAATCGACGCCATATATAGTGTAGTATATGGGAAAAATCCGAAACGTCAAACTTTCAAGATGGCGGCCGCGCTGGCGGCCATTTTGTGAAAAAATTGCGTTTTCGAAAGTTAAAAAATGGATTTTCGGGTAGATGGCAATTTTTGAGCGGGGTGCAATGTACTAGGCCAATGTGTGTATAGTGATGGTGGATTGCCAGGTAAAAAAATAATTCCGACATTTTTGGTAGTTTTTGAGAAATGCCCCGAAAAAGTCGAAAATAGAAATAATGACATTTCGCAAAAATTATTCCCAGGTGCATAGAGATGGGGCCCATTAAAATGACATTTGACTATTTTTATCTCCGTCATCTGGCAACACTGGGATGGACAGTGGCTCAAACTTTTTTCAAAGGGGTCCCTAACAGGGGCCCTGGTCGCCCACTTTGTATGACGCGAAAAAAAAGTGTGAATGCCATTTGGTGTGTAATATAGTTGTTACTGAGCACTGAGTACCAAAAGTTGGAAAAACAAAATGGCGGATGCACAGGCGGCCATTTTGTAAAAAAGTTAGGTTTTCGAAAATTTCAAAGTGGCTTTTGGGGCAGAAGGGTGCCTCTGAGAAGAAAAAGTCCAGGGGCTCTTTTGAAGGTCTCCTAATTATCTATTAATTGATGTAAAAAATTACCCCAATTTTAGGGTATTTTCCGAGATTTACCCCGAAACGTAAATTCGCGAAATCTTGAAAACCAAGTATGAGGTCCTGTCAAAAATGGTCCACAGATTACGTAGAAGCCCCAAAAAGCCCCATAAATCTACCAGGAAGAAAAAAAAAGGCAACTCGAAAATCACGATTTCCCATACAAGTGACGAACATACTTACGATACTTGATGTGACGAACATACTTACCATACTTGATGTGACGAACATACCTACCGTACTTGATGTGACGAACATACTTACGTTACTGTGTAAGAATACTTGTATGGGAACGTGAAGTATAACGTGACTAACATTCTTATGGTATCTACTATGACATGCGAGACCGAAGGTCGAGCCCTGCGTAGGGCGAAGCCCGGAGCAGCGCCCCAAGGAGTATGCACCCACCAATGGAAAAAAAGCTTTGCGAGGCCGCAGGCCGAGCGAGCCGACCCAACAACGCCGCGGAGGGCGAAGCCCGGAGCGGCTGGCGCCCCAAGGAGCCCCCACACAAAACCAAATCAACAAGTCGCAAAAAAGCCCACCGCGCCCGCCCACGCGGACGGTACAACCCAAAAAAGTAATTTCGCGAGGCCGCAGGCCGAGCTGCGTATCGCGAGGCCGCAGGCCGAGCTCCGCGTAGGGCGAAGCCCGGAGCGTCCAGCGTCGCAGACCTAGCTTGAGCACGCACGCGCGAAGAGCGTGCGGCGAAAGCTAGTCTATCTATATTATATAAAGCTCGATTACCACTCACTGACTCACTCATCGGGGGCTTTTTTCGGTCATTTAGAGGGATAAAATGGGAAAATGATGTAGGGTGACTGTAAATCGGGCGTCAATCGAAGCAGGTTTTTGTGTTTTTTTTTTTCAAAATCCAAGATGGCGGCCATGTTGGTGGTTGTATCTCCTTATGTATTTATCGGATCGCTGTCAAATTTTTGGGGTTTGTAGAGTGTCTTAAACCATTGAATTAAAAAAAATAAAATGTCAAAAAAACAAAATGGCGGCGCCGCCATCTTGGATTGAAAATGCGATTACGACCGTTTCGAGACCCATGTTTGCGTGGTCATAGTGTCGCGGCCTATGGAGACTATGGTGAACTTTTTTTTTAAACTGTCAGAGATATAGTCGAGTGTCGACCGATGACCATAGACTAAAGAAAAACAATATGGCGGCGCCGCTGGCGGCCATTTTGTCCCAAGAAAATTTTTTGCAATTTTCAAATTGATTTTTCATACTGTTGGCAACACTGGATCGATTGGGATTGTATGGGGCGTTGGTAGGTCAATTATCGGTCTATTGGTAGGTTTTTGAATTTCTACCAAATTTATGGTAGTTTTTGCCACAGGGCCCCAAATATGAGTGGCAAAAGTGTGACGTGTATTCAAATTCCAAGTATGGAGTTTTATGGCAACCCCGGCTGGTATTGGCCTCATGGTAGTTTTGAAGTAAAATTCTGGCAACACTGATTTTGGCTGGCAAAAATGTGTTTTCGCAGTAGTCATTTTCCAAAATCTCTCTGGGTCCGGGGTATTAATTTAAAAAAAAAGTAAAAATTGGCTCTGGTCCGATATATAGTCTAAAATACAGGAAAAATACGGCCAAGTCGATATCCAAGATGGCGGCGGCGCTGGCGGCCATTTTGTAAAAAAGTTTGGTTTTCGAAAATTTCAAAATGGATTTTCAATGTGATGGCAACATTTTACAAAATTTTATTGTACTGGTTGGTCATCAGTTGGGTCATTGTGTGTTGCCAGGTATAAAAATATTTTTGACTTTTTTGAAAGTTTTCGATATATGGCCAAAAAAGGTCGAAAGTAGAAGGACCAACATTTTTAATCAAAAGTTGCCATGTGCTCACAGGCTTGGCCCATTAGAATGACATTTGACCATTTTTATCTTGGTGGCCTGGCAACACTCGGCACGGCGGGGAGAAGAAATTTTTTGGCAATGCCTTTTTCGCCGAGCTGTCTGGCCGCCAGGACGCTTGGCAGAAAAAAAGTAAAAATGCCAATCGACGCCATATATAGTGTAGTATATGGAAAAAATCCGAAACGTCAGACTTTCAAGATGGCGGCTGCGCTAGCGGCCATTTTGTGAAAAAATTGCGTTTTTGAAAGTTAAAAAATGGATTTTCGGGTAGATGGCAACATTTGAGCGGGGTGCAATGTACTAGGCCAATGTGTGTATAGTCATAGAGTATTACCAGGAAAAAAAATAATTCTGGCATTTTTGGTAGTTTTTGAGAAATGCCCCGATAAAGTCGAAAATAGAAATAATGACATTTCGCAAAAATTATTCCCAGGAGCATAGAGGAGGGGCCCATTAAAATGACATTTGACTATTTTTATGTCCGTCATCTGGCAACACTGGAATGGACGGTGGCTCAAACTTTTTTCAAAGGGGTCCCTTCGAGGGGTCCTGGTCGCCCACTTTGTATGACGCGAAAAAAAACTGTGAATGCCATTTAGTGTGTAATATAGTTGTTACTGACTACTGGGTACCAAAAGTTGGAAAAACAAAATGGCGTATGGGCAGGCGGCCATTTTGTAAAAAAGTTAGGTTTTCAAAAAATTCAAAGTGATTTAAAGGGCAGAAGGGTGCGTCTGAGAAAAGAAAGTCCGGGGACTCTTTTGGAAGTCTCCTAAAAACCTATGAAATGGTATAAAAGTTTACCCCATTTTTAGGGTAATTTCTGAGATTTACCCCGAAACGTAAATTCGCGAAATCTTGAAAACCAAGTATGAGGTTCTGTCAAAAATGGTCCACAGACTCCATGGAGGCCCCAAATGACGTCATAAATTCAGCAGAAATAAAAAAAAGGCCAACTCAAAAATCACGTTTTCTCATACAAGTGACGAACATACTTACGTTACTTGACGTGACGAACATACTTACGATACTTGATGTGACGAACATACTTACGATACTTGGTGTGACGAACATACTTACGATACTTGATGTGACGAACATACTTACGATACTTGATGTGACGAACATACTTACATTACTTGATGTGACGAACATACTTACATTACTAACGTGACGAACATTTTATGGTATCTACTATGACATGCGAGACCGAAGGTCGAGCCCTGCGCAGGGCGAAGCCCGGAGCAGTGTACTAAGGAGTATTCGCCCACTAATGAAAAAAAACTATGCGAGGCCGCAGGCCGAGCGAGCCTATCCTCTTTTAGTTACGCTACCATAATACGCGAGACCGAAGGTCGAGCCCTGCGTAGGGCGAAGCCGGAGCAGTGTACTAAGGAATATTCACGCACTAATGAAAAAAAAAAACAGTTTGCGAGGCCGAAGGCCGAGCGAGCCCACCTTCTTTTAGTTACATTACTGTAATACGCGAGACCGAACGTCGTGCCCTGCGTAGGGCGAAGCCCGGAGCAGTGCCCCAAAGAGTATTCACCCACTTATGAAAAAAAAAACTATGCGAGGCCGCAGGCCGAGCAAGCCCATCTTCTTTTAGTTACGCTACCATAATACGCGAGACCGAAGGTCGAGCCCTGCGTAGGGCGAAGCCCGGAGCAGTGTACTAAGGAGTATTCACGCACTAATGAAAAAAAAAGTTTGCGAGGCCGAAGGCCGAGCGAGCCCACCTTCTTATAGTTACATACTGTAATACGCGAGACCGAAGGTCGAGCCCTGCGTAGGGCGAAGCCCGTAGCAGTGCCCCAAGCAATATTCACCTACTTATGAAAAAAAATTATGCGAGGCCGCAGGCCGAGCGAGCCAAGCTCTTTTAGTTACGCTACTGCAACAGGCGAGACCGAAGGTCGAGCCCTGCGTAGGGCGAAGCCGGAGCAGTGTCCCAAGGAGTATTTACCTACTTAATGAAAAAAAAAACTATGCGAGGCCGAAGGCCGAGCGAGCCCACCTTCTTATAGTTACATTACTGTAATACGCGAGACCGAAGGTCGAGCCCTGCGTAGGGCGAAGCCCGTAGCAGTGCCCAAGGAATAATCACCTACTTATAAAAAAAAACTATGCGAGGCCGTAGGCCGAGCGAGCCCATCCTCTTTCAGTTACGCTACCATAATACGCGAGACCGAAGGTCGGAGCCCTGCGTAGGGCGAAGCCCGTAGCAGTGCCCAAGCAATATTCATCTACTTATGAAAAAAAAATTATGCGAGGCCGCAGGCCGAGCGAGCCAAGCTCTTTTAGTTACGCTACTGCAACAGGCGAGACCGAAGGTCGAGCCCTGCGTAGGGCGAAGCCCGGAGCAGTGAGTCCCAAGGAGTATTACCTACTTAATTGAAAAAAAAAACTATGCGAGCCGAAGGCCGAGCGAGCCCACCCTCTTTTGTTACACTACCATAGCGAGACCGAAGGTCGAGCCCTGCGTAGGGCGAAGCCCGGAGCAGTGCCCAAAGAATTATTCATTCATTAATAAAAAAATTAGTTTGCGAGCCAACCCAAGCCGCCAAACCAACGCCGCGGAGGGCGAAGCCCGGAGCGGCTGGCGCCCCAAGGAGTCCCCACACAAAACCAAATTAACGAACCATAAAAAAGCCCACCGCGCCAGCCCACGCGGACGGTACAACCCAGAAAAGTAATTCGCGAGGCCGTAGGCCGAGCTGCGTATCGCGAGGCCGCAGGCCGAGCTCCGCGTAGGGCGAGCCCGGAGCGTCCAGCGTCGCAGACCTAGCTTGAGCACGCACGCGCGAAGAGCGTGCGGCGGAAAGCTAGTCTATAATTATATAAGCTCGATTACCACTCACTGACTCACTCATCGGGGGCTTTTTTCGGTCATTTAGAGGGATAAAATGGGAAAATGATGTAGGGTGACTGTAAATCGGGCGTCAATCGAAGCAGGTTTTGTGTTTTTTTTTTCAAAATCCAAGATGGCGGCCATGTGGTGGTTGTATCTCCTTATGTATTTATCGGATCGCTGTCAATTTTTGGGGTTTGTAGAGTGTCTTAAACCATTGAATAAAAAACAATAAAATGTCAAAAAAACAAAATGGCGGCGCCGCCATCTTGGATTGAAAATGCGATTACGACCGTTTCGAGACCCATGTTTGCGTGGTCATAGTGTCGCGGCCTATGAGACTATGGTGAACTTTTTTTTTTAAACTGTCAGAGATATAGTCGAGTGTCGACCGATGACCATAGACTAAAGAAAAACAATATGGCGGCGCCGCTGGCGGCCATTTTGTCCCAAGAAAATTTTTGTGCAATTTCAAATTGATTTTTCATACTGTTGGCAACACTGGATCGATTGGGATTGTATGGGGCGTTGGTAGGTCAATTATCGGGCTAATGGTAGGTTTTTGAATTTCTACCAAATTATGGTAGTTTTTGCCACAGGGCCCCAATATGAGTGGCAAAAGTGAGACGTGTATTCAAATTCCAAGTATGGAGTTTTATGGCAACCCGGCTGGTATTGGCCTCATGGTAGTTTTGAAGTAAAATTCTGGCAACACTGATTTTGGCTGGCAAAAATGTGTTTTCGCAGTAGTCCATTTTCCAAAATCTCTCTGGGTCCGGGGTATTAATTTAAAAAAAAAGTAAAATTGGCTCTGGTCCGATATATAGTCTAAAAATACAGGAAAAATACGGCCAAGTCGATATCCAGATGGCGGCGGCGCTGGCGGCCATTTTGTAAAAAAAGTTTGGTTTTCGAAAATTTCAAAATGGATTTTCAATGTGATGGCAACATTTTACAAAATTTTATTGTACTGGTTGGTCATCAGTTGGGTCATTGTGTGTTGCCAGGTATAAAAATATTTTTGACTTTTTTGAAAGTTTTCGATATATGGCCAAAAAAGGTCGAAAGTAGAAGGACCAACATTTTTAATCAAAAGTTGCCATGTGCTCACAGGCTTGCCCATTAGAATGACATTTGACCAGTTTTATCTTGGCTGGCCTGGCAACACTCGGCACGGCGGGGAGAAGAAATTTTTTGGCAATGCCTTTTTCGCCGAGCTGTCTGGCCGCCAGGACGCTTGGCAGAAAAAAGTAAAAATGCCAATCGACGCCATATATAGTGTAGTATATGGAAAAAATCCGAAACGTCAGACTTTCAAGATGGCGGCTGCGCTAGCGGCCATTTTGTGAAAAAATTGCGATTTTGGAAAGTTAAAAAATGGATTTTCGGGTAGATGGCAACATTTGAGCGGGGTGCAATGTACTAGGCCAATGTGTGTATAGTCATAGAGTATTACCAGGAAAAAAAATAATCTGGCATTTTGGTAGTTTTTGAGAAATGCCCCGATAAAGTCGAAAATAGAAATAATGACATTTCGCAAAATTATTCCCCAGGAGCATAGAGGAGGGGCCCATTAAAATGACATTTGACTATTTTTATGTCCGTCATCTGGCAACACTGGAATGGACGGTGGCTCCAAACTTTTTTCAAAGGGGTCCCTTCGAGGGGTCCTGGTCGCCCACTTTGTATGACGCGAAAAAAACTGTGAATAGCCATTTAGAGTGTAATATAGTTGTTACTGACTACTGGGTACCAAAAGTTGGAAAAACAAAATGGCGTATGGGCAGGCGGCCATTTTGTAAAAAAGTTAGGTTTTCAAAAAATTCAAAGTGATTAAAGGGCAGAAGGGTGCGTCTGAGAAAAGAAAGTCCGGGGACTCTTTTGGAAGTCTCCTAAAAACCTATGAAATGGTATAAAAGTTTACCCCATTTTTAGGGTAATTTCTGAGATTTACCCCGAAACGTAAATTCGCGAAATCTTGAAACCAAGTATGAGGTTCTGTCAAAAATGGTCCACAGACTCCATGGAGGCCCCAATGACGTCATAAATTCAGCAGAAATAAAAAAAGGCCAACTCAAAAACACGTTTTCCTCATACAAGTGACGAACATACTACGTTACTTGACGTGACGAACATACTTACGATACTTGATGTGACGAACATACTTACGATACTTGGTGTGACGAACATACTTACGATACTTGATGTGACGAACATACTTACGATACTTGATGTGACGAACATACTTACATTACTTGATGTGACGAACATACTTACATTACTTAACGTGACGAACATTTTTATGGTATCTACTATGACATGCGAGACCGAAGGTCGAGCCCTGCGCAGGGCGAAGCTCGAGCCCTGCGCAGGGCGAAGCCCGGAGCAGTGTACTAAGGAGTATTCGCCCACTAATGAAAAAAAACTATGCGAGGCCGCAGGCCGAGCGAGCCTATCCTCTTTTAGTTACGCTACCATAATACGCGAGACCGAAGGTCGAGCCCTGCGTAGGGCGAAGCCCGGAGCAGTGTACTAAGGAATATTCACGCACTAATGAAAAAAAAAAACAGTTTGCGAGGCCGAAGGCCGAGCGAGCCCACCTTCTTTTAGTTACATTACTGTAATACGCGAGACCGAACGTCGAGCCCTGCGTAGGGCGAAGCCCGGAGCAGTGCCCCAAAGAGTATTCACCCACTTATGAAAAAAAAAAACTATGCGAGGCCGCAGGCCGAGCAAGCCCATCTTCTTTTAGTTACGCTACCATAATACGCGAGACCGAAGGTCGAGCCCTGCGTAGGGCGAAGCCCGGAGCAGTGTACTAAGGAGTATTCACGCACTAATGAAAAAAAAAGTTTGCGAGGCCGAAGGCCGAGCGAGCCCACCTTCTTATAGTTACATTACTGTAATACGCGAGACCGAAGGTCGAGCCCTGCGTAGGGCGAAGCCCGTAGCAGTGCCCCAAGCAATATTCACCTACTTATGAAAAAAAAATTATGCGAGGCCGCAGGCCGAGCGAGCCAAGCTCTTTTAGTTACGCTACTGCAACAGGCGAGACCGAAGGTCGAGCCCTGCGTAGGGCGAAGCCCGGAGCAGTGTCCCAAGGAGTATTTACCTACTTAATGAAAAAAAAAACTATGCGAGGCCGAAGGCCGAGCGAGCCCACCTTCTTATAGTTACATTACTGTAATACGCGAGACCGAAGGTCGAGCCCTGCGTAGGGCGAAGCCCGTAGCAGTGCCCCAAGGAATAATCACCTACTTATAAAAAAAAAACTATGCGAGGCCGTAGGCCGAGCGAGCCCATCCTCTTTCAGTTACGCTACCATAATACGCGAGACCGAAGGTCGAGCCCTGCGTAGGGCGAAGCCCGTAGCAGTGCCCCAAGCAATATTCATCTACTTATGAAAAAAAAATTATGCGAGGCCGCAGGCCGAGCGAGCCAAGCTCTTTTAGTTACGCTACTGCAACAGGCGAGACCGAAGGTCGAGCCCTGCGTAGGGCGAAGCCCGGAGCAGTGTCCCAAGGAGTATTTACCTACTTAATGAAAAAAAAAACTATGCGAGGCCGAAGGCCGAGCGAGCCCACCCTCTTTTTGTTACACTACCATAAGCGAGACCGAAGGTCGAGCCCTGCGTAGGGCGAAGCCCGGAGCAGTGCCCAAAGAATTATTCATTCATTAATAAAAAAATTAGTTTGCGAGCCAACCCAAGCCGCCAAACCAACGCCGCGGAGGGCGAAGCCCGGAGCGGCTGGCGCCCCAAGGAGTCCCCACACAAAACCAAATTAACGAACCATAAAAAAGCCCACCGCGCCAGCCCACGCGGACGGTACAACCCAGAAAAGTAATTTCGCGAGGCCGTAGGCCGAGCTGCGTATCGCGAGGCCGCAGGCCGAGCTCCGCGTAGGGCGAAGCCCGGAGCGTCCAGCGTCGCAGACCTAGCTTGAGCACGCACGCGCGAAGAGCGTGCGGCGAAAGCTAGTCTATATTATATAAAGCTCGATTACCACTGACTCACTCACTCACTCATCGGGGGTTTTTTTCGGGTAGTTGTGGGGTGATTTCGATTGAAATGTTGATTTTAGGGTATTTAATTTTTTAATCAAAGCAGCTTTACGGGGAGAAAATAAAAAAAATCCAAGATGGCGGCGGTTTTTCGCGAAAAAAAAAAATTAAAATGTATAGAATGACCGTGGTGCGCATAGTGTGTAGGAATTGTCTATGGAAGATGTGAACGTCAAAGTTGAAAAAAAATAAAAAAACAAGATGGCCGCGCCGCCATCTTGGATTGAAATTTGGTTTTAGACTCATGTTGGCGTGGTCATAGCGTCGCGGGGTTTACAGATAGCGGCAAGATTTTTTTTCATTATTGCCACAGATATAGTCGAGTGTCGACCGATGACCATAGACTATAGAAAAACAATATGGCGGCGCCGCTGGCGGCCATTTTGTCCCAAGAAATATTTTTGCGTTTTTCAAATTGATTTTTCATACTGTTGGCAACACTGGATCGATTGGGTTTGTATGGGGCGGTGGTAGGATATTTATCAGTTTATTAGTAGGTTTTTTAATTTCTACCAAATTGATGGTAGTTTTTGGCCCAGGGCCCAAAGTATGAGTGGAAAAATTTTGACGTGTATCCGATTTTCGAGTATGCAGTTTTATGGCAACCCCGGCTGGTATTGACGTCAGGGTAGTTTTGGAAAAAAATTCTGGCAACACTGGTTTTGGCGGGCAAAAATGTGTTTTCGCAGTAGTCATTTTCCAAAGTCTCTCTGGGTCCGGGGTATTTATTAAAAAAAAAAGTAAAAATTGGCTCTGGTCCGCTGTATAGTCTAGAATACAGGAAAAATACGGCCAAGTCGATATCCAAGATGGCGGCGGCGCTGGCGACCATTTTGTAAAAAAGTTTGGTTTTCAAAAATTTCAAAATGGATTTTCAGTGTGATGGCAACATTTTATGGAATTGCAATGTACAGGTCGGTTATTTGGTAGGTCATTGTGTGTTGCCAGGTATAAAAATATTTTTGACTTTTTCGATAGTTTTTGAGATATGGCCCAAAAAAGTCGAAAGTAGAAGGACCAACATTTTAAATAAAAAGTTGCCATGTGCTCACAGATTTAGCCCATTAGAATGACATTTGACCATTTTTATCTTGGTGGCCTGGCAACACTCGGCACGGCGGGGAGAAGAAATTTTTTGGCAATGCCTTTTTCGCCGAGCTGTCTGGCCGCCAGGACGCTTGGCAGAAAAAAAGTAAAAATGCCAATCGACGTCATATATAGTGTAGTATATGGGAAAAATCCGAAACGTCAGACTTTCAAAATGGCGGCCGCGCTGGCGGCCATTTTGTGAAAAAATTGCGTTTTCGAAAGTTAAAAAATGGATTTTCGGGTAGATGGCAACATTTGAGCGGGGTGTAATGTACTAGGCCAATGTGTGTATGGCGATGATGTATTGCCAGGTAAAAAAATAATTTGGACTTTTTTGGTAGTTTTTGAGAAATGCCCCGAAAAAGTCGAAAATAGAAATAATGACATTTCGCAAAAATTATTCCCAGGTGCATAGAGATGGGACCCATTAAAATGACATTTGACTATTTTTATCTCCGACATCTGGCAACACTGGGATGAACGGTGGCTCAAACTTTTTTCAAAGGGGTCCATTCGAGGGGCCCTGGTCGCCCACTTTGTATGACGCGAAAAAAAACTGTGAATGCCATTTGGTGTGTAATATAGTTGTTACTGAGCACTGGGTACCAAAAAGTTGGAAAAACAAAATGGCGGATGCACAGGCGGCCATTTTGTAAAAAAGTTAGGTTTTCGAAAAATTCAAAGTGATTTTAAGGGCAGAAGGGTGCGTCTGAGAAAAGAAAGTCCGGGGCTCTTTTGGAGGTCTCCTAATTACCTATGAACTGGTATAACAATTTACCCCATTTTTAGGGTAATTTCTGAGATTTACCCCGAAACGTAAATTCGCGAAATCTTGAAAACCAAGTATGAGGTCCTGTCAAAAATGGTCCGCAGACTCCATTGAGGCCCCAAATGACCTCATAAATTTAGCAGGAATAAAAAAACAGCCAACTCAAAAATCACAATTTCCCATACAAGTGACGAACATTCTTACATTAATTGACGTGACGAACATACTTACGATACTTGATGTGACGAACATACTTACCATACTTGATGTGACGAACATACTTACCATACTTGATGTGACGAACATACTTACATGACTGTGTAAGAATGTTCGTCACTTGTATGGGAACGTTAAGTATAACGTGACTAACATTTTTATGGTATCTACTATGACATGCGAGACCGAAGGTCGAGCCCTGCGTAGGGCGAAGCCCGGAGCAGCGCCCCAAGGAGTATGCACCCACCAATGAAAAAAAAAGCTATGCTAGGCCGCAGGCCGAGCGAGCCGACCCAACAACGCCGCGGAGGGCGAAGCCCGGAGCGGCTGGCGCCCCATGGAGCCCCCACACAAAACCGAATCAACGAACCACAAAAAAGCCCACCGCGCCCGCCCACGCGGACGGTACAACCCAGAAAAGTAATTTCGCGAGGCCGCAGGCCGAGCTGCGTATCGCGAGGCCGCAGGCCGAGCTCCGCGTAGGGCGAAGCCCGGAGCGTCCAGCGTCGCAGACCTAGCTTGAGCACGCACGCGCGAAGAGCGTGCGGCGAAAGCTAGTCTATAATATATAAAGCTAAATTACCACTCACTGACTCACTGACTGATCAGGGGTGTTTTTCGGGTGGAAAGAGTTTGTCTATGGTCGGGATGTTAACTTAAAGGTACCTAAATTTTTAATCAAAACAGGTTTTTGAAAAAAAAATCCAAAAAAACAAGATGGCGGCGGTTTTTCGCAAAAAAAAAAGTTTAAAATGTACAGAATGGCCAAGCGGCGCATACTGTCTTCGAATTGTCTATGAACGTTGTAAACGTCAAAGTTAAGAAAAAATAAAAAAACATGATGGCCGCGCCGCCATCTTGGATTGAAAATTGGTTTTGGACTCATGTTTGCGTGGTCATAGCGTCGCGGTGTTTACAGATAGCGGCAAGATTTTTTTTTATTTTCGTCACAAATATAGTCGAGTGTCGACCGGTGACCATAGACTAAAGAAAAACAATATGGCGGCGCCGCTGGCGGCCATTTTGTCCCAAGAAATTTTTTTGCGTTTTTCAAATTGATTTTTCATACTGTTGGCAACACTGGATCGATTCGGTTAGTATTAGGCAGTGGTAGGATATTTATTAGTCTATTAGTAGGTTTTTAAATTTCTACCAAATTGATGGTAGTTTTTGGCCCAGGGCTCCAAATATGAGTGGAAAAATTTTGACGTGTATCAAATTTTCGAGTATGCAGATTTATGGCAACCCCGGCTGATATTGGCCACAGGGTAGTTTTGGAGAAAAATTCTGGCAACACTGGTTTTGACGGGCAAAAACAATTTTGAGCAGTAGTCATTTTCCAGAAGTTCTGTGGATCCAAGGATGCACTTAAGAAAAAAAATAAAAATTGTCTCTGCTCCAGTATATAGTCTAGAATACAGGAAAAATATAGACTTTTGGATATCCAAGATGGCGGCGGCGCTGGCGGCCATTTTGTAAAAAAGTTTGGTTTTCGAAAATTTAAAAATGGATTTTCAATGTGATGGCAACATTTTACAGAATTGCAATGTACCGGTCGGTTATCCGTTAGGTTATTGTATGTTGCCGGGTATAAAAATATTTTTGACATTTTTGATAGTTTTTGAGATATTGTCCAAAAAGGTCGAAAGTAGAAGGACCAGCATTTTAAATAAAAAGTTGCCATGTACTTAAAAGTTTAGCCCATTAGAATGACATTTGATCATTCTTACCTTGGTGGCCTGGCAACACTCGGCACGGCGGGGAAAACAATTTTTTTGACAATGCCATTTTTGGCTTATACTTTGAGCATTCCGGCAAATGGCAGAAAAAAAGTAAAAATGCCATCCGTTGCCATATATGGTCATGTATATGGAAAAATTCCGATTTTTTCGATTTTCAAGATGGCGTCGGCGCTGGCGGCCATTTTGTGAAAAAGTTTGGTTTTGGAAAATTTCAAAATGGATTTTCAGTATGATGGCAACATTTTACAGAATTGCAATGTACTGGTCGGTTATCCTTTAGATTATTATGTGTTGCCAGGTATAAAAATATTTTTGGCTTTTTTGATACTTTTTGAGATATGGTCCAAAAAAGTCGAAAGTAGAAGGACCAAAATTTTAAATAAAAAATTGCCATGTACTTATAGGTTTGACCCATTAAAATGACATTTGACTATTTTTATCTTGGTGGCCTGGCAACACTCGGCGCGGCGGGGCAACAAATTTTTTGGCAATGCCTTTTTCGGCGAGCTAGCTGGCCGCCAAGATGCTTGGCAGGAAAAAAGTAAAAATGCCAATCGACGTTATATATAGTGAAGTATATAGGAAAAATCCGAAAAGTCAGACTTTCAAGATGGCGGCTGCACTGGCGGCCATTTTGTAAAACAGTTAGGTTTTCGAAAAATTCAAAGTGACTTTTGGGGTAGAAGGGTGCGTTTGAGAAAAAAAAGTCCGGGGGCTCTTTTAAAGGTCCTTTGATTGCCTATTAACTGATGAAAAAATTTACCCCACTTTTAGGGTAATTTCCGAGATTTACCCTGAAACGTAAATTCGCGAAATCTTGAAAACCAAGTATGAGGTCCTGTTAAAAATGATCCACAGATTACGTAGAAGCCCCAAAAAGCCCCATAAAGCCACCAGGAAGAAAAAAAAAGGCAACTCGAAAATCACGATTTTCCATACAAGTGACGAACATACTTACGATACTTGATGTGACGAACATACTTACCATACTTGATGTGACGAACATACTTACCATACTTGATGTGACGAACATACTTACCATACTTGATGTGACGAACATACTTACATTACTGTGTGTGTGAATGTTTGTTCACTTGTATGGAAACGTTAAGTATGACGTGACTAACATTCTTATGGCATCTACTATGACATGCGAGACCGAAGGTCGAGCCCTGCGTAGGGCGAAGCCCGGAGCAGCGCCCCAAGGAGTATGCACCCATCAATGAAAAAAAAAAGCTTTGCGAGGCCGGAGGCCGAGCGAGCCGACCCAACAACGCCGCGGAGGGCGAAGCCCGGAGCGGCTGGCGCCCCAAGGAGCCCCCACACAAAACCGAATCAACGAACCACAAAAAAGCCCACCGCGCCCGCCCATACGGACGGTACAACCCAGAAAAGTAACTTCGCGAGGCCGCAGGCCGAGCTGCGTATCGCGAGGCCGCAGGCCGAGCTCCGCGTAGGGCGAAGCCCGGAGCGTCCAGCGTCGCAGACCTAGCTTGAGCACGCACGCGCGAAGAGCGTGCGGCGAAAGCTAGTCTATATTATATAAAGCTCGATTACCACTGACTGACTCACTCACTGATCAGGGGTATTTTTCGGGTAGTTGGGGGGTGATTTTGGGTGAAATGTTTATTTAGAGGTATTTAATTTTTTAATCAAAGCAGCTTTACGGGGAGAAAATAAAAAAAATCCAAGATGGCGGCGGTTTTTCGCGAAAAAAAAAATTTTAAATGTATAGAATGACCGTGGTGCGCATACTGTCTTTGAATTGTCTATGGCAGATGTGAACGTCAAAGTTGGAAAAAAATAAAAAAACAAGATGGCCGCGCCGCCATCTTGGATTGAAAATTGGTTTTGGACTCACGTTTGCGTGGTCATAGCGTCGCGGTATTTACAGATGGCGGCAAGATTTTTTTTCATTATTGCCACAGATATAGTCGAGTGTCGACCGATGACCATAGACTATAGAAAAACAATATGGCGGCGCCGCTGGCGGCCATTTTGTCCCAAGAAAAATTTTTGCGTTTTTCAAATTGATTTTTCATACTGTTGGCAACACTGGATCGATTCGGGTAGTATGGGTCGGTGGTAGGACATTTATCGGTCTATTGGTAGGGTTTTTAATTTCTACCAAATTGATGGTAGTTTTTGGCCCAGGACCCCAAATATGAGTGGAAAAATTTTGACGTGTATCCGATTTTCGAGTATGCAGTTTTATGGCAACCCCGGCTGGTATTGGCCTCAGGGTAGTTTTGAAAAAAAATTCTGGCAACACTGGTTTTGGCGGACAAAAATGTGTTTTCGCAGTAGTCATTTTCCAAAGTCTCTCTGGGTCCGGGGTATTTATTTAAAAAAAAAGTAAAAATTGGCTCTGGTCCGGTATATAGTCTAGAATACAGGAAAAATACGCCCAAGTCGATATCCAAGATGGCGGCGGCGCTGGCGGCCATTTTGTAAAAAAGTTTTGTTTTCGAAAATTTCAAAATGGATTTTCAGTGTGATGACAACATTTTACGGAATTCCATTGTATTGGTCGGTTATCAGTTGGGTCATTGTGTGTTGCCAGGTATAAAAATATTTTTGACTTTTTAGATAGTTTTCGAGATATGTCCCAAAAAAGTCGAAAGTAGAAGGACCAACATTTTAAATAAAAAGTTGCCATATGCTCACAGCCTTGGCCCATTAGAATGACATTTGACCATTTTTATCTTGGTGGCCTGGCAACACTCGGCACGGCGGGGAGAAGAAATTTTTTGGCAATGCCTTTTTCGCCGAGCTGTCTGGCCGTCAGGACGCTTGGCAGAAAAAAAGTAAAAATGCCAATGCGCGCCATATATAGTGTAGTATATGGGAAAAATCTGAAACGTCAAACTTTCAAGATGGCGGCCGCTCTGGCGGCCATTTTGTGAAAAAATTGCGTTTTTGAAAGTTAAAAAATGGATTTTCGGATATTTAGCAACATTTAAGCGGGGTGCAATGTACTAGGCCAAAGTGTGTATGGTCATAGAGTATTGCCAGGGAAAAAAATAATTCTGGCATTTTTGGTAGTTTTTGAAAAATGCCCCGAAAAAGTCGAAAATAGAAATAACGACATTTCGCAAAAATTATTCCCAGGAGCATAGAGATGGGGCCCATTAAAATGACATTTGACTATTTTTATCCCCGTCATCTGGCAACACTGCACTGGGATGGACGGTGGCTCAAACTTTTTTCAAAGGGGTCCCTTCGAGGGGCCCTGGTCGCCCACTTTGTATGACGCGAAAAAAAACTGTGAATGCCATTTAGTGTGTAATATAGTTGTTACTGACTACTGGGTACCAAAAGTTGGAAAAACAAAATGGCGGATAAACAGGCGGCCATTTTGTAAAAAAGTTAGGTTTGCGAAAATTATAATGTAGTTTTTGGGGTGGAAGAGTGCGTCTGAGAAATAAAAGTCCGGGGGCTCTTTTGGAGGTCTCCTAATAAGCTATAAAATGGTAAAAAAATTTTCCCCATTTTTAGGGAAATTTCCGAGATTTACCCCGAAACGTAAATTCGCGAAATCTTGAAAACCAAGTATGAGGTCCTGTCAAAAAAGGTCCACAGACTCCATTGAGGTCCCAAATGACCTCATAAATTCAGCAGGAATAAAAAAACAGCCAACTCAAAAATCACGATTTCCCATACAAGTGACGAACATTCTTACATTAATTGACGTGACGAACATACTTACGATACTTGATGTGACGAACATACTTACGATACTTGATGTGACGAACATACTTACGTTACTGTGTAAGATTGTTCGTCACTTGTCTGGGAACGTTAAGTATTATGTGACTAACATTTTTATGGTAACTACTATTACATGCGAGACCGAAGGTCGAGCCCTGCGTAGGGCGAAGCCCGGAGCAGCGCCCCAAGGAGTATGCGCCGACTAATGAAAAAAAAAGCTTTGCGAGGCCGGAGGCCGAGCGAGCCGACCCAACAACGCCGCGGAGGGCGAAGCCCGGAGCGGCTGGCGCCCCAAGGAGCCCCCACGCAAAACCTAATCAACAAGCCACAAAAAAAGCCCAACACCCGCCCACGCGGAACGGTACAACCCAGAAAAGTAATTTCGCGAGGCCGCAGGCCGAGCTGCGTATCGCGAGGCCGCAGGCCGAGCTCCGCGTAGGGCGAAGCCCGGAGCGTCCAGCGTCGCAGACCTAGCTTGAGCACGCACGCGCGAAGAGCGTGCGGCGAAAGCTAGTCTATATTATATAAAGCTCGATTACCACTGACTGACTCACTGATCAGGGGTGTTTTTCGGGTATTTAGAGGGATAAAATGGGAAAATGATGTAGGGTGAGTATAAATCGGGCGCCAATCAAAACAGGTTTTTGTGGTTTTTTTTTTCAAAATCCAAGATGGCGGCCATGTTGGTATTTGTATCTCTTTAACTATCAATCGGATCGCTGTTAAATTTTCGGAGCTTATTTAGTGGGTAAAATGATTGAATTAAAAAAAATAAAATGTCGAAAAAACAAAATGGCGGCGCCGCCATCTTGGATTGAAAATGCGGTTTTGACCGTTTCGAGGCCCATGTTTGCGTGGTCATAGTGTCGCGGTCTATAGAGATAATGGTGAACTTTTTTTTTATTACTGTCACAGATATTGTCGAGTATCGACCAGTGACCATAGACTATTTAAAAACAATATGGCGGCGCCGCTGGCGGCCATTTTGTCCCAAGAAAATTTTTTGCATTTTTTAAATTGATTTTTCTCCTTGATGGCAACACTGGATCGATTGGGATTGTATGCGGCGTTGGTAGGTCATTTATCGGTCTATTGGTAGGTTTTTTAATTTCTACCAAATTGATGGTAGTTTTTGCCACAGGGCCCCAAATTGGAGTGGCAAAAGTGTGACGTGTATTCAAATTCCGAGTATGCAGTTTAATGGCAACCCCGACTGGTATTGACCTCAGGGTAGTTTTGGATAAAAATTCTGGCAACACTGGTTTTGGCGGGCAAAAATGTGTTTTCGCAGTAGTCATTTTCCAAAGTCTCTCTGGGTCCAGGGTATTAATTTAAAAAAAAAGTAAAAATTGGCTCTGATCCGGTATATAGTCTAGAATATAGGAAAACTATAGGCATTTTGATATCCAAGATGGCGGCGGCCCTGGCGGCCATTTTGTCAAAAAGTTTGGTTTTCTAAAATTTTAAAATGGATTTTCAATGTGATGGCAACATTTTACAAAATTGCAATGTATTGGTCGGTTATCCGTTGGGTCATTGTGTATTGCCAGGTATAAAAATATTTCTAAATTTTTTGGTAGTTTTTGAGATATGGCCCAAAAAAGTCGAAAGTAGAAGGACCAACATTTGAAATAAAAAGTTGCCATGTTCTTACAGGTTTGGCCCATTATAATGACATTTGACCATTTTTATCTTGGTGGCCTGGCAACACTCGGCACGGCGGGAAGAGGAAATTTTTTGGCAATGCCTTTTTCGCCGAGCTGTCTGGCCGCCAGGACGCTTGGCAGAAAAAAAGTAAAAATGCCAATCGACGCCATATATAGTGTAGTATATGGGAAAAATCCGAAACGTCAGACATTCAAGATGGCGGCTGCGCTGGCGGCCATTTTGTGAAAAAATTGAGTTTTCGAAAGTTAAAAAATGGATTTTCGGGTAGATGGCAACATTTGAGCGGGGTGCAATGTACTAGGCCAAAGTGTGTATGGTCATAGAGTATTGCCAGGTAAAAAAATAATTTCGACATTTTTGGTAGTTTTTGAGAAATGCTCCGAAAAAGTCGAAAATAGAAATAATGACATTTCGCAAAAATTATTCCCAGAAGCATAGAGAAGGGGCCCATTAAAATGACATTTGACTATTTTTATCTTCGTCATCTGGCAACACTGAGATGAACGGTGCCTCAAACTTTTTTCAAAGTAGTCCCTTCGAGGGGCCCTGGTCGCCCACTTTGTATGACGCAAAAAAAAACTGTGAATGCCATTTGGTGTGTAATATAGCTGTTACTGAGAACTGGGTACCAAAAGTTGGAAAAACAAAATGGCGTATGGGCAGGCGGCCATTTTGTAAAAAAGTTAGGTTTTCGAAAATTTCAAAGTGGTTTTTGGGGCAGAAGGGTGCCTCTGAGAATAAAAAGTCCGGGGGCTCTTTTAAAGGTCTTAGGATTGCCTATTACATGATGAAAAAATTTTCCCCAATTTTAGGGTAGTTTCCGAGATTTACCCCGAAACGTATATTCGCGAAATCTTGAAAACCAAGTATGAGGTCCTGTCAAAAAAGGTCCACAGACTTCATTGAGGTCCCAAATGATCGCATTTTCCCACCAGGAAGAAAAAAAAAGACAACCCAAAAATCACGATTTCCCATACAAGTGACGAACATTCTTACACAGTAACGTAAGTATGTTCGTCAGGTCAAGTAACGTAAGAATGTTCGTCACTTGTATGAGATATGCGAGACCGAAGGTCGAGCAGTGCCCCAAGGAGTATGCACCCACCTATGAAAAAAAAATACTTTGCGAGGCCGCAGGCCGAGCGAGCCGACCCAAGCCACCAAAGCAACGCCGCGGAGGGCGAAGCCCGGAGCGGCTGGCGCCCCAAGGAGCCCCCACACAAAACCGAATCAACGAACCACAAAAAAGCCCACCGCGCCCGCCCACGCGGACGTTACAACCCAGAAAAGTAATTTCGCGAGGCCGCAGGCCGAGCTGCGTATCGCGAGGCCGCAGGCCGAGCTCCGCGTAGGGCGAAGCCCGGAGCGTCCAGCGTCGCAGACCTAGCTTGAGCACGCACGCGCGAAGAGCGTGCGGCGAAAGCTAGTCTATATTATATAAAGCTCGATTACCACTGACTCACTCACTGATCAGGGGTGTTTTTCGGTTATTTAGAGGGATAAAATGGGAAAATGATGTAGGGTGACTGTGAATCGGGCGCCAATCGAAACAGGTTTTTGTGGTTTTTTTTTTCAAAATCCAAGATGGCGGCCATGTTGGTGGTTGTATCTCTTTATCTATTTATCGGATCGCTGTCAAATTTTTGGGGTTTATTAAGTGGGTGAAATGATTGAATTTAAAAAAATAAAAAGTCGATAAAACAAAATGGCGGCGCCGCCATCTTGGATTGAAAATGCGATTTTGACCGTTTCGAGACCCATGTTTGCGTGATCATAGTGTCGCGGTCTATGGAAATATTGGCAAACTTTTTTCTCATTACTGTCAGAGATATAGTCGAGTGTCGACTGATGACCATAGACTAAAGAAAAACAATATGGCGGCGCCGCTGGCGGCCATTTTGTCCCAAGAAAATTTTTTGCAATTTTCAAATTGATTTTTCATACTGTTGGCAACACTGGATCGATTGGGATTGTATGGGGCGTTGGTAGGTCAATTACCGGTCTTTTGGTAGGTTTTTTAATTTCTACCAAATTGATGGTAGTTTTTGCCACAGGGCCCCAAATGTGAGTGGCAAAAGTGTGACGTGTATTCAAATTCCGAGTATGCAGTTTTATGGCAACCTCGGCTGGTATTGACCTCAGGGTAGTTTTGGATAAAAATTCTGGCAACACTGGTTTTGGCGGGCAAAAATGTGTTTTCGCAGTAGTCATTTTCCAAAGTCTCTCTGGGTCCAGGGTATTGATTTAAAAAAAAAGTAAAAATTGGCTCTGGTCCGATATATAGTCTAGAATACAGGAAAAATACGGCCAAGTCGATATCCAAGATGGCGGCGGCGCTGGCGGCCATTTTGTAAAAAAGTTTGGTTTTCGAAAATTTCAAAATGGATTTTCAGTGTGATGGCAACATTTTACGGAATTGCGATGTTTCAGTCGGTTATTAGTTGGGAAATAATGTGTTGCCAAGTGAAAAAAAATTTTTGCTTTTTTCGGTAGTTTTCGAGATATAGCCCAAAAAAGTCGAAAGTAGAAGGACCAACATTTTAAATAAAAAGTTGCCATGTGCTCACAGCCTTGGCCCATTAGAATGACATTTGACCATTTTTATTATGGTGGCCTGGCAACACTCGGCACTGCGGGGAGAAGAAATTTTTTGGCAATGCCTTTTTCGCCGAGCTGTCTGGCCGCCAGGACGCTTGGCAGAAAAAAAGTAAAAATGCCAATCGATGCCATATATAGTGTAGTATATGGGAAAAATCCGAAACGTCAGACTTTCAAGATGGCGGCCGCGCTGGCGGCCATTTTGTGAAAAAATTGCATTTTCGAAAGTTAAAAAATGGATTTTTGGGTAGATGGCAACATTTGAGCGGAGTGCAAAGTACTAGGCCAATGTGTGTATTGTGATGGTGGATTGCCACGTAAAAAAATAATTCGGACATTTTTGGTAGTTTTTGAGAAATGCCCCGAAAAAGTCGAAAATAGAAATAATAACATTTCGCAAAAATTATTCCCAGGTGCATAGAGATGGGACCCATTAAAATGACATTTGACTATTTTTATCTCCGACATCTGGCAACACTGGGATGGACGGTGGCTCAAACTTTTTTCAAAGGGGTCTCTACTAGGGGCCCTGGTCGCCCACTTTGTATGACGCGAAAAAAAACTGTGAATGCCATTTAGTGTGTAATATATTTGTTACTGACCACTGCGTACCAAAAGTTGGCTAAAACAAAATGGCGGATGCACAGGCGGCCATTTTGTAAAAAAGTTAGGTTTTCGAAAATTTCAATGTGATTTTTAGGGTAGAAGGGTGCGTCTGAGAAATAAAAGTCCGGGGGCTCTTTTGAAGGTCTTCTAATTATCTATTTGATGATGTAAAAATTTACCCCATTTTCAGGGTAATTTCTGAGATTTACCCCGAAACGTAAATTCGCGAAATCTTGAAAACCAGGTATGAGATCCTGTCAAAAATGGTCCTCAGACTCCATTAAGATCCTAAATGACCCCAAAAATTTAACAAGAAGAAAAAAAAAGGCAACTCGAAAATCACGATTTCCCATACAAGTGACGAACATACTTACGATCCTTGATGTGACGAACATGTGACAAAAGTGACTTTTGGAGCAGAAGGGTGCCTCTTAGAATAAAAAGTCCGGGGGCTCTTTTGAGGGTCTCTTAATTATCTATGAACTGGTGTAAAAATTTACCCCATTTTTAGGGTAATTTCCGAGATTTACCCCAAAACGTAAATTCACGAAATTAAAAAAAACAAGTATGAGGTCCTGTCAAAAATGGTCCACAAACTCCATTAAGGCCCCTAATAACCCCATTAAATTACCAGGAAGAAAAAAAAAGGCAGCTGAAAAATCAACGTGTCCCATACATTTTGTACTTAAGTTTGACCCTGTAGTCTAAATGTATGGAAAATCCGTTGCATACTTACCTACTATTTAGTATGCAACGCGACTTCATTCTTATTTTTGGGGTAGAACCCTTTTAGAAAAAAAGTGATGGAAGCTTTCAAATTACCCATACAATCGTGTAGAAATTTACTCCAGTTATTGGGTATTTTTCAAAAGTTATCCCATTATCAAAATCTGAATTTTGACTAAATATTTAGACTACTTACTTACATCACCAAGAAAAAAGAAAATAAATTAAGGATTCCCTTTTCTTAAAGATAATTTATGATGTAGGTAAATTTATAATAAGTGTGGGTCTGTCCCGTAGGTAGCTAACAAAATTAATTGGGAACAGTCCACTAGGTCTATGTACCTACGTAGGTACATTCAATTGAATAGTTTAGAAATTGGTAATATACATTCAGATGGTAGGTATAAAACGTAAAGTTAGGTTAGGTATAGGTACCTACTTAGCGGAGATGTGGCCGTATGCTTCGGCGTTACCCGTGTCCCTGCAACTTGCTGCCCACTGGCGACGTAGGGAGGTTTAGTGGGTACCTAGGCCCTCCCATTTTGGGAGGTGTGAGTCCCACACACCATGCCGACTGCCCCCGGAGGCGGCATGAAGGTGCCTAATGTATTCCCCTCTAGGAAAAGAAAAGGTATAGGTACTTAGGTGATTTAATTCATACAATTATTCGATGACGCTATGCGGATCTAACTAACGACACAATGTTTAAGAAGATCGGTCAAATGTTTTCTTCATGTAAAATTACATTTTACATTAAAGTTATGATTTAATAATGTATTAATCAAGTCATGGCAAAATGCATCTTTTTTTTATGCTATAATTTTTGTTTGCCTATCTTATCTCTGTAATGCATAACAGTATTTGGTAGGATCAGTACATTCATATGTCCAAAAACAACTTTACCTACTATGACAGAAGATACTTTTTTCCATTGATAACATGATGAAAATAATTCCTTAATACTTTTACCTATAATTAGTCATTAAGACTGATCAAAGATGCTTCATTAAAAATATCAAATACAACTCTTTATTTTGCGAGTTCAAATTTACTAATCAGATTATATTGTAGAGTTTAAGTAGGCACCTATCTATTTGAGGTGTTCAGTTCAAACATATAGAGTCAAACATTTTATAGCCCTTGCTTGCACAGCAGGGTCTCAATGAGTCAACGGGCCAATTGTTTGTTTAACAAACTGTTTCATTTCTAAAGTAGAATAACATAAATAAAAGAAAGAAATTTCAATATTGACAAATTTTATTAGCTTTTAAAATTGTATGTTATTATATCATCCACAGTCAGTATCACTGTTAAATCGTTGAGCTGTTCATTTGAAAGTGACATAATATTACTTGTTTTTTAACTAAATTTGGTTGTTTTCTCCATCCATTTTCCTTACAGTGTCATCATTGCTTTATTTAGTTTTCTTCCCAGTAATTTATTAAATATCTATTGGATATCAACTTGTAGGTAACTGAAACAAAAACATTCATGTCAATGAAGTTAATGAATTTAAACAAGGATCATAAATTATTTTTACTGTGTAGGATAATTTAGTCTGAATATGTACATAATAACAAAAACATGTAAGATGATTTCAACTTTATTTATAGTTATACATCATTGTTGAAAAAAGATTATTAGTAGAACTTATTTAGAAAGTAGGTAGAGAATATGGTTATTTCACCATATTGTTTATTCATGAATATAATATTTATTAAATGAATTAACCAAGTAAGTTTCATACCCACTTTTGTGGAGTCATTTTAAAATTATGTTATGCAGTTCATGTAAGTACCCATTGAAATGAGTTTCAATGGACAATAAAAAATAATTATCTCTGTTCATTATAAACTTGGGATGTAAGGGCCTATCATCTTTTAACTCCAAGCCAACCTCGCCTGCCTGTAGTGCATCCTGCCATACAACAAACGAGGCACTGGCAACCGACTGGTGGCGGTATAACCATCACAATTGAAGACGTAGCTAAATACCACAGACCGATGATGGGCAGCAGCGTCACCGGAGCGAGAAGCTACGCCCTGCGATCGCCAACCCGTCTGCCCAGCATGGCAATTATGGGTATATCCTTCAGATGTTTGCCCTAAGTGGCGAACAACTGGAGAGGCCTATGTCCAGCAGTGGACTGAATAGGCTGATGATGATTATAAACTTGTCATCTAAATAGTTTTGATTCTGATAGCAGAACGGTACAGTGATACAGATTTATTACACTTGCATGAATCATCATATGCATATTGCAGTCCACCTCTGGACACAGGTCTCTCCAGTTGTTCGCCACTTTGGGCAAATACCTGGAGCGCGACGCTGGATAAGCGGGTTAGCGATCGTAGGGCGTCATTTCTCGCTTCGATGACGGTTGCTATACGGTATGTGATATTTAAACTATGCTTTGGTTATGGTTATACCGCCATCAATCGGTTGCCAGAGCCTCGTCTGTGACTCAGCAGGATGCACCACGGGCAGGTGAGGGTGGCTTGTAGCGAAAAGATGATGGGTGTCTCCTCTTGACATTCATTCTGACACATTTACCAACGGGCATAGAAATGATTTTAAACCCGTAGAAGGATAAAGATAAACTTATCTATGAATAAGATATGTTAGGTACTAAAGAACTTCATACTTACATATACTTAAGATTATTAACACTTATTTGTTAATACACAATTAAGATTTTCTATTTGTATGTTTATAATTTTCTGAAATCAGCCCTCAATTCCACATTAACTTTGTTGATTCGAAACAAACTTTACTTTTCTGACAGTAGAGTAGACAGTTTTGACATAAACATAACATACTTTTTTTTTTTATAAATTCGTTCCTAATGGAACCGGCTAAGGTCTGAGACCATGCTGCCAAGTCTTAAGTAAATTGACATAACATACCTGTCAATAGTAATAATAGCAATGGATATCAGCTAAACAGCAATAACCAAACCAAAATTACTTTAAGGCAGTAATTGTTTGTAATTTAATATTATTTCTAAAAGAAATAGAATAGCTCGTAGTTATAACAATGAGTTTGGCTTTATAGATCCATTCATCGGTAGCAGAAACACATTTCTAAATAAGATCAGAGACTCATATAATATATTGTGATGAAAGTAGATTCAAACTTTTTGAGTCGCCAACAGTTTAGTACTTAGTACTACATGTTGGTGGTTCTAAGAAAAAAATTGTAATTAGTTTTAATCAATTAGTTAAGCATAGTAATGTTAACAAGTTGTGAATAACGTTTTTGGCCTAAGTAATTTAATGTAAACAAATTGGTTTAAGTCTCAATTGTGTGGCTGTTGTTATTCCTATAATAAATAAATAAATAAATAAATAAATAAATAAATAGAAATAAAATAATATGTTTTCGCCGAAAAAAGTCTTTTCGAGATTGTCAAACAAAATATAATATTTTGCTAAGTAGTCATATTTTTAAAATTTAAAAGAGTTAACGGTCAGAAGCATGACTATCATTATTATTGTGCTTTTTTTTATTTTAAGTACATTATTCATACAAAATAGTTCATCTTATTATTAATAAAAGTTCAATTACTTTTTCTAAACTGTCTTAATTTTGAATTTTAATATGATAATAATTTGAGTGCAGCTTTATAAAAACCAGGGCTAAAAATCAACAACGTTTACAAAAAAAAAACTTAGGGACGCTATGATAGGGATGCAGCCAGATGCAGCAAATCGAATGTTATAAATTAGATCATATTAAAAATTTATCGATATTTTGTTGCTTTCCACTTTTTTTTTCAATTGATATTGATATTATGATTTAAATAAATTATGGTTATAATTTTAGGAATTAAGGAAGTACTTAGGAGGGTTTTTAATGCAAAAGAATAACTCGATTGGACAATATGAGATTTATGAAAAGAAAGAATCTATCTTTTGCTTGCGAATGGTTGGTTTTTACTTATTAACGTAGCTCATAGCTCACCGGATCAATAACCTGATATGGCAGTGGACTGACCACATCAGTCGTAGAACCGATAACCTTTGGAGTAAACGAGGAGTGGAGACTGTGTATCGGAAAACGTAATGTAGGACGCCCTCAGGCCAAGTGGAGATTGATGACGATTTGCGCTAGACAGCTGGCAAGTGCTGGATGCGAGAAGCCCAAAATCGACCTAAGTGGCGAACATTAGGAGAGGCCTATGTCCAGCAGTGGACTGACACTGGCTGATGATAACGATTTATTATTCAGATTATAATTTATTTTCCTTAGAGCTAATATACCTAATTAGACTTATTAAAATTGCAATAATATTATACTTATTAAAATAATTTTAAATAAATTTTTAATAACATGGTTATGTTAGAATACATATCGATTAATTAAATCGATAAACGAATAAATCTGTTCGCCATCCTTATGTAACGGCTTTTCTACGCGCCTTTTTTGAAGTTTTTTGTGTTCGCCCAATTGCCCTTCATTCTGCGTCTTGCTCTCTTCGGTCAAGGTATGTACGAGTTTTAGATTTTCTACTTCTAAGAGTTTTTTAGTTAATTTTTCAATGTGAGTTAATTTTCATTACTATAAGTTGGAACTAAATGATTTGGCATGAGTGTAGTTTGTACACATAGATAATACTAGAGAAGAAGACTAATAATTATTGATCATGTAATCCCAACGGATTTTACTGTGTTAGCATCATAATGGCGAAAGGCATCTTACTAAAATATTTGTTTTCTAAATGTGTAATTACCTATCTTAAACAATTAATATCTTCAGAGAACCCAAGTATTAATAAGTATTTTAGCTGCTGGTTGCTGTACATACAGGTTTGAATAACAAGTAGGTACATAGTAGTTTTTAAATTTTCATTCATTGTGGTTATTTTTTTAAGATCTACTTTTCTATGTTGCCCATTATAATAACATCCTCACTCACATTTGTCCTAATCAAATCGACAACGTCATTTAGCCTAAAATACAAATTCGAGTGTGTAGGGGTTATCTGAGAAGTAGGTACACTGGTCCAATTTGAAAATGGCGTCACTTTCAATTGTTTGTGTAAAATGCACGTGGCTAACTAATTCGAGAGATGCCTATACCTATCAAGGTACTTATTTTACATTGATACTCATCAATATAGGTACCTAATAGGATTGAACTATTTCATAGCAGGTTGTAAATTAACGTTTGTGTGGACTTTAATATGATTTTTTATATTTTAGATTCGATCCCGAAATGGCTGCATCTGCAACTTCATTCACCCCTTCATTTTCCTGCATTGTTTCAGGTTAGTAGTGTTAATACCTACCTACTTAACTTAAACACGTTTACATAGTACCTACTTTAATATCTAATCTTTTTAGTTCCCGAGTAAAAACGTATAAATATCAGGTACCCAGGTAGATACATTAAAAATCTTGGGAAGCTTTCACAAGTCGCTAAAAGTAAAACAATTTAGGTATAATAGGAATGTTTCTTGGGTACCTACCTATTTATTGTCTATTTTGATTTCCGCATTAGATATAAGTACCTAGGTATAATAGATTGGTAGACATCTTTTTATTGCATACTTATCACACATATAACAAAGTAAGGTACTTACTATTTAGGCGTTTTATCAGCGGCTAATAGCGATCTTTTTCGAATAGAAGAATAGAATATATTAGGTCTATGTCTATTTGATTATGTTTGCCAATGCATTTCAGTACCTATGCAACTAAAATGAACTTGGGCTGTCAGAGATGGGTATTACCAACTCCGTTTTCAGTTTAAATTTATAGGTTGTAATGAGTAAAGTGATGTTAAATAAGTACCATAGTAGATAGATACATACCTGACTTATGTTTCAACATACCAATAAATTATGAAATAGACATTGGATCTAGGTACTTAATGAGATTTATAAAAAATTCATTTATAAAGTAAAGTTATTTTCTTGATTATTATACCTACTTAAAAGTGAGTGAATAATACATTCTTTAAAAAAGTGTCTAGCTGTGATTTTTTATATAAACGAAGTTTATCTCATTTGTCGGTTTATTTATTTATACTAACATGAAAGCTCCTCTGCGGATTATAAATATTATTGTGACCAACACAGTAGGTACTTAATTGTGTATAAAAGTGGCCAGTTTTAGTCATTACAATGAAGAAAGCAAATACAGATAGATACATTAAATAATGATTTATAATATTAGTCACAACCATCAGAACTTAAAAAAGATTCATCGGGTTGGTTTTGTGCTCTGAAATTTATTCTTACTGCAATCATAAAGGTTCATTGTATAAAAGTATTCTTACTTACAGCCATGATAAATCCTATGTTCTGGGTTCAATTCCCAGTAAGCTTTTTTGAATTGGCTCAGGTCTAAGTGTTCTTCGAGACAATGCCAGTAAAGTCACCATTATAGTCTGCGGATAATGAGTAAATCTTTGGTTCAAAGAAATTATTAAATTCTACACAGTAAGTAGTTACTTGTATAATATAGATAACAAAATATGCACATTCTTTAAATGCCTGGCATGGCTTCCATAAGTATTGATCTCTAATTTTAAATTATTATTTTTTAGATATACTATTGTATTGTGGGACTGCCTACACATCATTTCATGATGTGATAGTAAATTTTTTATACTATTCTTGCACATAATAGTAATAACACTTACCTATATTATGCAATAATCCTCAGAGTATAAGTAGGTACATACATAAGAATATGAAATATTATTCATTTTTTATTCAACATTAATTTTAAAACATAGGTAGTAGGTACGAGTACATTAGTCAAACTACAGAACTTGGATACTTGGGGAGGTCACTTGTTTCATCTTGAAATAAATTAGGTAAATGGTGCATTAATTTTATAGTTTCAAGTTCTTGCCTTTGTTTATATGAAACTTGACATAGTAGGTACTTACCACTTCAAATACAATTTTAATTTCATGAAACAAACCATACAAAATTAATGCCATTTTATTAAAATTCAAGTGACATAATTAATACATACCATAAATAAAACTACTCGCTTACTTTTATTATTAGTTCATCATTAATAAGTAATGGAAAGAAAAGAATACTTCAATGCAATTTGGTACTAGGTACTTTAATAATTATTGGCTTTTAGAGAAATTATATCCTATATGTAATCGATTTATTTTATTTTGTTTAACTTTTCAGGTTTGCTTTATTTATTATTTAATTTAATAGGGATATAAATGAATATCATACCATAATAATTATAGTTTTAATATATGACTTTCAAGAATTATTTTCCTTTAAAAGGAAGTGCGGTATATCACCACTACTCAGGATGTCTGCTTTTCATTTATGATTAGGTATGTTATTATTTAGGAAGATAATTTTAATTGTTGCTTTTAAATTTTAATGCTTTCTGAATGGGGTACTAATAATTATCTTTAAGCACTACCAATACAACAGCATGACCTGTTAATTAAGTTTGACGTTTGTGTTATTTTTTAAGTGAATGTGCTTTTTTCCTTGGTTTGAATAAAGGCTTTGTTAAATATTTTGGGCTTATTGTATAATCTTTACATTTCGTGAGGGCAGAATGGATCACCTTGCAAACTTTTGGTTATATTTTCTGAATTCGGTACATTTTTAGGCTTGCACATAAAATTATTTATTAAAATATTTATAAATTAAGTTGTAACACAGTCCTAGACTATCACAACTGTTAACGTTTATTTGTATTAGTTTTAAATCGTTTTTGTTCCAAATAAATATTTTTGAATTTGAATTTTCGATTAAAATCTGTTTAGGTATCCAGAGCTTATAGGTATATACTCACTAAAATACGTTTGACGGCTACGATCAATGGTTTGAATGTTTGCTTCTAGCATGACCTCTGCTCCTGATTTTGATGATGATGTTGGACATTGTCCAATTAACCAATAAATAAATGCATGTTAGTAATATATTATTTACTAACATTTTTTGTAGGCACGACCCATCAAGGCGATCGTGGCGTCTTCAAAGGTAACAACGCTCAATGTGTAGCAATGTCGGCATGTGCGTCCAGCTTTTCCGTCATTAAAGGTAGAGCCATATTTTCCACCGAAGATATCGACACTATTTTACATAGTGGAGATTCGTTGTATTTACGCGTAAAACCAGCTCAACATACGTTTTTACTTCCCGAGGAGGACTTGCCATCGGAATTTCGTGTAGGTCATTTTTCAGTCCGTATTGCTAACACGGAAGACAGCTGGAAAATGAACGGTCTTTTCCCCGAATCTCTGAGATCTTTACGTGTAAAGATCTTGGAGCTTTCCAACCAATTAACGAACGTAATTTTTGATGGATCTCATCTAGATCAATCCGATAGTTACCTTTTCACGGGGCATAATTCCACAGTATCGTTCTGGAGATTTAATAATATTTTTTATTTATTTAATAGTCATGCAGTTGATAGGCAAAATCTCCACAACCCTGATGGAATGCTTAATAAAGCCCGATTGTTTTCCTGTAATACTGTTAAAGATCTTGCCGGCTTATTGCTTTGTAGTCATCCTTCTGATGGTGCCGAATATTCAATAAATAAACTTAGAGTTTTGCATCATTCTATCGTAGATCAAGGCGTTAATGTTAACATTCAGAATGTTAACATTGATACCGAGCTGGACTCATCCTTAATGAAACTGCAACCAATAGTTGTTCTTGAACGATTAGATTCCTCTACTTTACCCAAAGTCGTCAAGCCGAAAGGTCGACCACCAAAAAGGAAACAAGTGGCTACCGCCGCGAGCCACCGCGATAGTAAGAAACGGGTAGTTAATTCCAAGTCGGATCCCTCTGATCCGAAGTTAAAAATGGATCCGGTTGTAGTACTTAATAGGCTTGTTGATATCGAAAAGACACAACCGACAGACGTGACCAAGACTGTTCGTGGTCGGCCTAAAAAACGGAAGACGACATCCGAAGGGTATGAAATAAATTATTCTGACCCAAAGTTGTTAATGAGTCCAGTAGTTGTTCTTGAAAGAGTCGATGTAGAGTCCCCAGCACCTATCTATGATAAAAAAAAAAGTCATCAGGAGGCGGTGAAGCGGTATTCTCTTCGTAATCCCACTGTAAATCGTAAAGCTACAAAAAAGTATTCTCAAAAACATCCCGAAGTCAACCAAAAAGCCGTAGCACGCTATAGTCAGGAACATCCGGATGTTCATAGGGAGTCAGTGAGGCGTTATACGCAAACACACACTGAAATTAGTAGAGCTACTGCACAGCGTTATAATTCCGTTAGAAATGTAGACAGTAGCCTACGTAGATCCGATAATTTAATTGGCCAAAAGCATTCAGATCAATTAGAGTCAGTCCCTTTGTTTTCCCTTAGAAATTCCTTAAATAATAGCTTAACATGCCCCCATTGTCATGGACGTCTTTTCCATGAAGAAAAAAGTAGAGTAAAATGGTGTTGCGGCAATGGTGCGTATAACGTCCAAGAATTCGAACCCGTAACCGAAGATTTTTATTCCCATAGATCTTTTCTTGATAGGTCCCGTGCATATAATAATCTATTTGCCTTTAGTGCTTTGGGTGTATCGCACGGTTTTCATCACCCAGACACTGGCATTTCTTTTTTAAAAATCCAAGGCCGTACTTACCATCGCGTTTTTGATTTAGCTTATACAGATACCACTAATCCTATTGGATTATATATTTACGATAACGATGAGAGGGATCGCTTAGCTAGGGGTCAACATTTGAATGTTGACATTGTCCGTTCCATTACTCATTATATGCACGAGGTGAATCCGTATATAGAATGCTTTAAACGGTTACATCGGGAGGTTTCTGAGGAAGCTCATTTAATTTTTGAACCCACGTCGCGTCGCTCCCATGGTAATATTTTAGGTGACTTACCACTCGGTGCTGAAGTAGCCGCTATTTTAAGTACGGAACGAGAACGTTTCGTACCCAAGGCTATAGTAATTTGGAGGATAGGTGCTAGAAAACCCCATACTGTGGACATTTTACACCCACTTTATGAGAGTTTCCAGTTTCCTCTTTTGTATCCTCATGGTAATCCCGGATGGTTACCGAATAAAGTAGACAATAAAGGCTCTAAATTAACACAAAATAAATACATTAGATGCCTTTTACTATCAGAATGTAGATTTTCAGAATTGGGCAGACTATCCGAAGAATGGATAGTCGACATGTATTGTCGAATTTCGGAGGAACGTCTCCGCTATATTAATAACATGCAGCATCACTCTGATACTGCTATTAGATCTGCACCGTTGCAGGAATTACAACGTAATTTAGAGACAGTAAATTCTGACGAAACTATTCAAGGGGAGGGTGGCGTTGTACCGGGACGTATTTATTTGCCTAATACTTTTACTGGAGGTCCACGTTATATGAAAACTAAATATATGGATGCAATTGCGTTAGTCAATAGAGCAGGTACCCCATCTTTCTTTTTAACGATGACATGCAACCCAAAATGGCCTGAAATCCAACAATCTATTCCACAAGGACAAAGGCCAAATCCCCTCATTTGTGCTCGCGTTTTCAATTTAAAGTTAACTCAATTGTTAAAAGATATCAGAACAGGTGCGTGGTTTGGCAATAGTGTGTACATAATGCATGTCATTGAGTTTCAAAAACGCGGTCTGCCCCACGCGCACATTTGCTTTAGAGTTGAGGGTGGTGGTCCTGTCCAAAATACGGACATTGATCAATTTGTGAGGGCAGACCTTCCCGATCCATCCGAAGCGGGTGGTAGACTACGCAAGGCCGTGATTGATCACATGATACATGGCCCATGTGGACCTCCCAATAGGACTGATTTGCCGTGCTGGGATCACGACAAACAGAAATGTTCAAAGTTCTTCCCGAAACGGGAGACTACCACCACCTATTGCGATGATAGAGGTTTTGTTCATTTACGCCGTAATAGCACTAACGAGGGTACCATTAAATATCGGGGTAGGGATGTAACTATTAACGATTTGTGGGTTGTCCCGTATAATGCCGCTCTTCTTTTGAAATACGATTGTCATATTAATTTATTAGTATATTCTGCCCGAGCTATAGTAAAATATCTATTTAAATACATGACGAAAGGTCCGGATGAATCACGCATAGCGGTGATCCCGGACTCTGATAAGAATAATGAAATCGAGCAGTATGTCACCAAACGTTACCTTGGTTCTTGCGAGGCGACATGGCGCATTTTAGAGTTTGATATCACCGCGCGCGAACCTAACGTAAAACAGCTGGCCGTTCATTTGGAAGGGCAACAATCGATATTTTTTAAACCGGGTTCTGAATCGGAGGCTGCGACTACTCGTCGCGATTCTGATCTCATCACGTATTTCCACCGTCCTCCTGGTGACGATTTCGATCAGTTGACCTACTTAGATTTTTACGAGCAGTATATCGTACATAGTAGACGTCCCACTACTAAAAATGTACAGATATATCAATTGAGCAATGGTAAATTTCTAACTAGGCGTCAAAGGGGCGAGTTGGTCGCTCGCTTATTCTGGGTCGCGCCAAACAGAGGTGAACAATTTTATTTGCGTCTTCTGTTAATTTCACAGCCTTGTCGCAGTTATCAGGACTTGTATAGTCTTGGAGGTCCGAATTGTAATACTTTCCAGGAGGCTGCCAAAGCTTTAGGGATCGCTAACGACGAGACAGAATACGAAACAGCTATGCAGGAAGCATCTTCATTTTTGACCGGACCGCGCCTGCGTAGTTTTTTCGTATTGTTAGCTGTTAATGGAATTAGGGTAGTAGCACTATGGGAAAAATTTAAACATGAGCTTAGTCAGGATCTCTTAAATCGTTTTCCGAATGACGAAACCCGCGCGTACAATCTCAGTTTAGTTTACATTGATAGGTTAATGCGTAGGCACGGGACGACTCTTGTTGAACAAGGTTTACCCGAAATAGTAGACGATACCACCGAAGTAGGCCGGGAACGGTATGAATATGACCGAAATGAATTAGCGGGTTTCGTCTCTGATTGGTTACCGAAATTATCGGACGATCAGAATTCGGTTTACGAATATGTCGAGAATCTTTTACGGGACCAGAATTTCCGCGACTCGCATGATACAGCCATTTTTATAGACGGCCCTGCCGGAACAGGGAAAACGCTCTTATTAAATGTAATCACTGCACACGCACGCGGTCACTTGGACGCTATCGTGTTGTGTACTGCCAGTTCGGGTATTGCGGCCCAGAACTATCCGGGAGGCACCACAGCACATAGTATGTTCCGGTTTCCGCTCAACCCAGCTGACGATCATGGCTACTGGAATATCACCAACGGTTCGCAAAGGGCCGAGTTGATTAGTAATGCCGCCATTATTATTTACGACGAGGCCCCAATGGCTCACAAATTTCTCATAAATCTGCTCAACAGATCTCTTCAAGATCTGATGAAGTCAGATAAGCTTTTTGGCGGCAAAATAATAATTTTTGCAGGCGACTTTCGCCAAATACCACCGGTGGTTATTAATGCCAAAACTAATTCGGACATAGTTAATTGTTCAGTAAAGTCTTCCCCCATTTGGCCTCGAATCAAAACTTTCCCTCTCAAAACATCACAACGTTGTAGAGACGATCCCGGATTCTCTGATTTCCTTCTGAAATTAGGTTCCAATCATTTGCCCATTCAGTCGGTTAAAATTGACAGAAGTACATTAAATTTAGTAGACTTGAGTACATCGGTACCTTATGTCACTAAACTTAATGAACTCATAGACTTTGTTTTCCCTAATGTCGTCATAGACGAACCTGATGTTTGCGCACATCGAGCCATTTTGACCACCCACAATAGTAACGTCCGCGAAATTAATTCTTTCATTTTGGAAAGATTACCCGGTGATGTTTTGCATTTTTATTCCATTGACGAAGTAGTTTCTGACAATACTGACAATACTGACGATATATTTTTAGGCGCGGATTGTTTAAATAAATTGCAACCGAAGGGGGTACCAGACCACGATTTAGTCCTGAAGGTTGGGTGTGTGTGCATGATTATCCGCAATTTAAGTTTTGCTGATAGGTTGGTCAACGGTAGTAAAGTAATCGTTGTCCGTACTACCCCACGCTTAGTCACAGTTCGAAAGCCGGGGGAATGGACTGAGTACTTTATTCCGCGGATCTTATTCAAATCACCGATAGAGCCAAACAGCCCTATCGAGATGACGCGTCGTCAGTTCCCATTGCAATTATGTTATGCTATGACCATACATAAGAGCCAGGGACAGACCATAGGCCGAGTAGGTGTCGATTTAAGATCTGATGTTTTTAGTCACGGTCAACTATATGTGGCCTTAGGTAGAGTTCAGAGTAGGGATAGTTTAAAAGTTTTAGTTTCTCAGGATAGAATAGTTAACGGTAAATTCTTTGCGTCCAATATTGTCTTCCGTGAGTTATTAGATGATTAGGAATCTCTGGCAGCTTTCTGTGATAAAATTGTTCACTTCGTTCCGATGGCAAACTTATTGTAAATAAAATCAATTTTAATTATATTAAAATCATTGGGAATCATGCCGACAACTCTATACATTGTTGCGTTTTTTTATATTACTTTTTTTTTACTTTTTAATTGCGTTGCGACTTTTTTTATCATGCCTATTTTGTATATATGTATTTATTACATTTAATTATCTGGCTGTGTGGATAAGTATCTATGTATTATGTTTAATTATCTATCTTTGTATATAAGTATCTATGTATTAAATTTAATTATGTTATCTATTACATTTAATTATCTATTTATTATGTTTAATTAGTTATTTTGTATATAGGTATCTATTTATTACATTTAATTATCTATTGTATCTATGTATTACATTTACTTATCTATTTATTATATTTAATTATCTATCTTTGTATATAAGTATCTTATGTATTACATTTAATTATAGTATATATCTATTACATTTAATTATTTATCTTATTATATTATATTTATTTATATATTACTACACTGAACATGCGCTATACACACAAAATGCATTAGGTTGGTAGGTTTGGTTGCTACGCAGGTATTATCGAATAACATGTACTACGAATGAGTGGTATGAATGTGAATGCACGATGGTTTTTGGGACTAACCAGTAGGGGACTTACCACGTGGTCCGGGACACTGTCAGTGTAACGGCGTCACTCGAGGAGGTTAGTCCACTGTCATTGGTACATGTCAGGAGAACGGAAGAATCCTTGCGGTTGTCTGACCGGTGGGGAGTGCAAGAATGTCGATCGAACAGGCCGAGAGATGAGTGGACGCTTCGTTGAATTGAACGAGGAGCGCCAGCACGCAATGTGGCGTGAGGGAATGGAGGGCGGGCGCCACTTGATAGAATGCAAAAAAAAAAAATTGTAACGTCAACGTCGATAAAATTGTTTTAACAAAATCGACGTTGACACTAGATTAAATAATTATAAGTAATTGTTGCCCAAGAACATAATCAATTTGGGCATTAACCAAAGTCTGCATACATTTTCACAATTGTTACACTTTACGTATCGGGTTGTTGTGAAAAGCAAGTACATTGTTGTACGACAAATCAAGAGAAGACTTTTATCTGTATTGAAACTGAAGTACATCGGTGGAAGCACTTTTGACTACATGGGTTCACCCTGCATCAGTTTTAACATCAACAGCATTCACCAAACGTGCAGCGAACCTCGACCAGATTTAGAAGAAACTTCTACTGTGGTGCTTAATGCCGTAACATTCTGATTTTATATCACCGGTGCAGTCGCAGTTGGTCTACCCATCTACTACTGCGGATTTTAGACCATTCAGGCACAAGAGTGTTTATTATGCACTACTAAATCATCAAATTACGAAGAGAAAAGCGCTGAAGATACTGACTTTTCATGCATTCGCCTTGCATCAGTTGTAACATCAACAGCCTTGCCCAAACGTGCACAGAACCTTTACCAACTTTATATGAAACTTCTGCGGTGGTGTTTATTGCAGTAACATTCTGATTTTGGACCACCGGCGCAGTCGCAGTCGGTACTGCCTATATCTATTACTGCCCATTCAGGCACAAGAGTTCAAGCACTTCAAAATCATCAAACTTCGAAAAGAAGAGCGGTGAATAATTTAAAAATGGAAACCATCCATTAATTTTCATACCACAACAGAAACGTAAAATTCACTTATAAAAGTTATTTTATGTACAACAAACGAACATTGGTTCATTAAAGAAATTATAATTCCTTGCCTCATAAGATGTTTCCATATTGGTTTGGACACGTTGTAATTGAATGACCACCACCGAATCACTATAAAATCAGGATCAGCCTTTGTTCGCGCCACTATCGAGCGTTAACAACCAATCGTCTGCCACCAACTTCATCGCGTCCAATTAAGGCGAAGCAAGCGCCCCTATTACACGCATGGAGCCAATCACAGCCGCCGACGTGCTCGCGGCCAATAACCAACGCAGCTGTCGAGTGACAGTTGTCACATTACCAAAGAAGAAGATCTACAAGCACACTACCGGCAAGGTGCCGTCTATTTTTTAGTGCACTAAATCTTAAAATAATCGACGTGAAACGCCAAAAAGGACTATCTCCAGCACCAACGGGCTGCCCCTGTTTTGCGTCGACAGCTTTCAAGAACGAAATCTACGTATTCAACCAAACTCTTCTATCTACAGCAACGCCCCGAACATGTTGTCTACAGCAATGCCCTGAACATGTTATGCGAGTCATCCTTCACCAATTTTCAATTTTATTGTTCTAAGAAAATAATTTTAATTTGTTAGATATTTATTTATGTAAAGACTAAGGTACATAAAAAGAGAAAAAAAAACAAAAAGAAATTAAAAAAAAGAAAAAAAAACAAAAAGAAAAAAAATACAAAAAAAATAAAAAAATACAAAAAAAATAAAAAAAAATACAAAAAGAATCCAAAAAAAAAAGAAAAAAATTAAAAGAAAGCAAAAAAAAAAAATAAAAAAAATTATGTACCTTATTAAGCATGTATACTGCTAATTATGAATATATTCCATATTTAAAATGTTATAAATTCAACAGGACTTAATAGTTAAATGTCATCAATCATAGATAAATGTATTTTATGGCGAATAACAATTTTCAATTGTAGTTTTACATAATCGTACATTCAATTATAAATTCTGTGTGAATTAAAATGTAAGCACAGTGGAATCATTTTAATAAATAAATATATATCAGATACATCGATGTAACTTATTAACGTGGTACTACTACTGTACATGTTTGTACTCCACTGGAGTTCTCACTTAGGTTTTTTAATATTCAAAGAGAACGATTTGTCACTTATAAGTTCCGTATAAATGAATAAAATGTTTATTAATTTTAATATTTAGTCATTAAGAATTGTAAGTTTACAACTATTGCTTAGACTAAGTAAAACAAAAAATGTGTTATTAAATAGCCCTAAATTCAATTGTGCGCCTAATATGAACTTGTTAGTGATGTGTGCGAGTGTACATGAGTGCGTGTAGGGTGAGTGGGGGGAGTGTATCGTTATCATAGGGTTGCCATCACTTAAATTGCCGGCGCTAGATAACACCGCTAAAATTCCGGACATTTGGGCGAAATATGGTTTTTTCCCCGGACACATCAGAATTTTTTCATTCACTTTTTATTATTTTGCCGTGCCTGCTCGATTGTGGGCTTATCGCTTAGGTATCTATTAAAATTTGAGTTTCGATTTCAAAAGTGTCCGGATTTTACCCGGACACATTTAAAAGCCCCAGCCGGACGGACCCCGGACGTCCTTCAAACTAGGACAAATCCGGGGAAACCCGGACGGGGATGGCAACCCTACGTTATCATATTGTGATTGCATTTTATCAAGTGGCAGTAGCGTCTCATTGCGTGCAATACAGCTCTTCGTTCAAACGAAGCGTCCACTCGTCGCTCGGCCTGTTCGATCTACATTCTTGCATGCCCCATCCGGTCAGACAGCCGCAAGGATTCTTCTGTTCTCCAGACATGTACCAATGACAGTGGACTGACCACTTCGAGTGACGCCGTCACACTGACGGTGTCCCGGACCACGTGGAGTCTCCTACTGGATGTCCCAAAATACCACCGTGTATCTCATTCACACTACTCATTCGTAATGCATGTTATTTGATGATACCTGCAGCACTAAACCAACCAATTTTAATGCATTTGTACACACACTCAGTTACACTATACACTGGGGAGTAAAAGGGATTGTGTTCAGATTTGTTGAGATATGTGATTTTTTTTATTATAAATAGTGCATATAACGTACCTATTTGATTGTAAAATTGCAAAATAAAAAATATATTACCAAATCTCAGCAAACCTGATGTATATGACATTTTATTTATTTTACTATTACATACTTTATCGGCAATAGTAAAATAATAAAATGTCATAAGTGCCTACAGGATTAACTAACCCATAGAAAAAAATATCAATTTGTCACTAATGCTTATTAAATTATGTTTGATTTTGCTCTAACACATTATCATTTAACCATGTGTTTTAACCCAGCACTTTTTTTTAGTTAAATGTATTTTTGACAACCTTTTCAATATAACTTGTATAACATGTAATATTGAATTGGTAACATTTTCGCATGATATTTGCTTTTTAATCCTGTACACCCACAACATATGCATGGCATCTCATCACTACTCTCATAAAAGGTTTGGTTTAAAAAATAATTTTGGTTTAATTGTGTGGATGTGGAATTTTTATTAAAATACTAATAATTAGAAGGGTTTTGACTTAAAGCTTTTTATATTATTGTTTATCCGTTAGAATCCTTAGCGATACGACGCCATGTATCATATCCCATGTGCCAACCTCACCTGCCCGCGGTGCTCCCTGCTGCGTAACCAACGAGGCGCTGGCTTTTATAAATTACATTGAGAGTAATAAATATTTACAAAATATTATGTTGTAATTTTTTAATTATGTCCAATGTATTGCAGGTGGTGAAAAATCAATATCAAATAAATAATTAAAGAGACCAACTAAGAAACCAAGGAAGCTTGAACCACTTTATAAGAATTACGATGGCCTTGTTTTCTGGTGTTTAGATAATCAGAGAAATGCAATTTTCGTTGAAGATATTATAACATGACATACACACACAGACATAAGGGCAGAAAAGAATGATGATGACAAGCAAGGAATAATAAAACTGTAAGTATGATAATATTATAATTGTTGTTTTTTTTTCAATTTTTTTTTATAGTTGTTCTACATAATGGCTTCTCTGCGCCTGATGGATAGCCAAAGAGAAGCCCAAGTCGCTGTGACAACTGGCAAGCAACTGGTTAGTTACTTGACAGTTGCCACTGCCATGCCGGCCCAACCCTTACCCCCCACGAGCTCCGGAGACCCTACTCACCAGCAGAAACACGACCCGGAGGTCATTTGGCTGCGGTATTGTATAGGGTTATTCGCTATGCCCTACCTCTCTCATGATTGGTTCCTATAAACTTTGGTAAAATGACATGTAATTTTATTATGTTCATTCCATATACAATCCTTTCATATAAATCTCGTTATTACTAATTTATTGTGACCAAATCCTGTAACAAATTTCGACAGCTGAGCGTGTTAGGTTGACATAAACGCCAGAAAGAACTTATGAAATGACAAAAGCGATACGAAAAACAACTAAGAAATAGTATTAAATATATCTTCCCCATTCTTTTATTAAAAAGAAATATTAACGATATTAATATTAACTTATTTTGCTTTAATTTAATAATAAGTAAATTTCTTTCAGATCATGAAGACCGCAATGCCTACGTCGTCGACCCGGGTTCATAATGGAAAAATCCTTAATGTGTAAGTATAATATTGCTTTTCATCAACAAATTATAAATACCACAGGCAGACGGACAGTCGTCGCCGGAGCGCGGAGCTACATCCTACGATCGGGTGCGCCAAAGTTCACCTAAATTTTCAAATCATCTTTGTCGTTGTATTTTCTTTTCTTGGCGGCAGGGGGAGCCCCGTTAAGATGTTTTTGGATTTCTGCAGCTTGATGCTGTAGGTAATTCTAGAACAATTTTCTTAGATAACAAATAAAATCCTACATGGTGCTGATCTACGAATTATTGAAAACGATTATGCTATGATTCAGCACTATTTTGAGTACGTGGTATGTTTACCTCGTTTAAAACATACGTGCTCCATAGGCATGGTTCATATTTAGGTGGTGAAGAACAGGTATACCCCATATATAATTTTATATACATAACGAATAGGTTATATTTATAGTTCTTGGTTAGGTTAGGTTAGAACTGTGACCACGCAACGCACGAGCCGAGCGAGCGAAGCGAGCGTGCCGCGGCAGCGGCCGGCGAAGTGCCAGAAATATAATTCTATATAACGAATAGGTTATATTTATAGTTCTTGGTTAGGTTAGGTTAGAACTGTGACCACACAACGCACGAGCCGAGCGAGCGAAGCGAGCGTGCCGCGGTAGCGGCCGGCGAAGTGCCAGAAATATAATTTTATATAACGAATAGGTTATATTTATAGTTCTTGGTTAGGTTAGGTTAGAACTGTGACCACGCAACGCACGAGCCGAGCGAGCGAAGCGAGCGTGCCGCGGCAGCGGCCGGCGAAGTGCCAGAAATATAATTTTATATAACGAATAGGTTATATATATTTTATAGTTCTTGGTTAGGTTAGGTTAGAACTGTGACCACGCAACGCACGAGCCGAGCGAGCGAAGCGAGCGTGCCGCGGCAGCGGCCGGCGAAGTGCCAGAAATATAATTTTATATAACGAATAGGTTATATATATTTTATAGTTCTTGGTTAGGTTAGGTTAGAACTGTGACCACGCAACGCACGAGCCGAGCGAGCGAAGCGAGCGTGCCGCGGCAGCGGCCGGCGAAGTGCCAGAAATATAATTTTATATAACGAATAGGTTATATATATTTTATAGTTCTTGGTTAGGTTAGGTTAGAACTGTGACCACGCAACGCACGAGCCGAGCGAGCGAAGCGAGCGTGCCGCGGCAGCGGCCGGCGAAGTGCCAGAAATCCCGCTAGCTAAACGATCCCGTCAAAATCACAAGAAAAAGTTTATAACAAACCTTTTCCAACAAAGCATCTGGTTCATGATTATGTTCTTGATGCGGTCCTTTCAGTAATATATACTTATTGATTTCCTTATCGAAAGTGGTGATTACCTAATCTCGCCTTACACTTATACTTTTTGTTGCTTCTTAATTCACACGCCCAATATTATTTATCCACTAATATACACACGGTTTTTTTTTCATATATAAATCCATGTAAATATTAAGAAATATGAAAATATTATGGTAATTATGTTTAGGGATAAATACGTTAGGATAAAAAACAGTACAAGCTTTAATATTGTAGTTAACGATTTTATTGATAACGTTAGCCGCTAATATGAATGTTAGCCCTAAGTAACGAACAACTGGAGAAGCCTATGTCCAGCAGTGGACTGCAATAGGCTGATGATGGATGGCCAGCAAATTATTTACTTACCTGAACCAATTTTTAGCATAGTTCACATTATACATTCATAGTACCTTCATACTTAGTACAGTACCTTCTCATTTTTACCAACAGACATTGCCCAAGACTAAAATAAATAAAGACACTCTCATAAATGTATCAATGATAGAGCGGTTTAGTATACATTAAAAGAGTAACTTACTTAATTTATCCATGAAACCATACATAATTCGGTCAGTGCGCTTGTCAAATTTGAACACATTAGTTTAAAGCTTAGACATCGACAATACAAATAAGATGGTCTCAGAGCATATTTTTTAGAATTTCGACTTTGAATGTCACATGTTAACCTTACTTAACAAGATAGCAAAGTCATTTTATGCCTACATGCGAGTTCATAACAATCATCATTGTAAAAACATATTTTTTAAATGATTTATTTTCTTTCAGACTTATCTTCAAGATAAATTCCATAAGAAATCTTCTAATTATGGTGACTGATGACGATAATCAATCCAGAGAAACACCACTCCAAACGAAAATTCTACGAGAGTATACATCTAGCAAATATGTGCAACATAGCCACATACAAAGGTAGCTATTCATTTTCTAATAATATATTACATTAAAATTACTATGATTTTATGAGTCATAATAAAAGTGAGAGTAACCCATGAAACCACATTGGGCCACACACCGTAAGCTGAAGCTTGTACTATGGGTACTAGACAATTGATAAACTTACTTACACCTGGGATGTAAGGGAGCGACCCGTCATCTTTTTGCTCCAAGCCAACCTCACCTGCACGTGGTGCATCCTGCCGAATAACAAACGAGGCGCTGGCAACCGACTGGTGGCGGTATAACCATCACAATTGAAGGCGGAGCTAAATACCACAGACCGATGATGGGCAGCAGCGTCACCGGAGCGAGAAGCTACGCCCTGCGATCGCCAACCCGTCTGTCCAGCGTGGCGATTATGGGTATATCCTCCAGATGTTGGCTCTGAGTGGCGAACCACTGGAGAGGCCTATGTCCAGCAGTGGACTGCAATAGGCTGATGATGATGACTTACACCTGACCAATACAAACAGACATGTTCATGCACATAAATGTTTGTACTGTGTGGGAATTGAACCCACAACCCATGACTAATAAGGCAGAGGTCACTACCAAATGAGCCATCGGGTCAGTCAAAAGAATAATGTCTAATAATGTGACCTGACTTCAATTTCCCTTCAATAAATAAAATATTTGACAGCATTAGTAATTATTTGACCTACATTAGTATAGCATTCTGATCTTATCCTTTATCTTAATTTGTAATTTTAAAAACGCCTTGCAATTAACCATAACCATCGCCTGTAATGCTAATCATCATCTTAAATAAATAATTGAATTAACTAGCATATTCAATTAGAATGAATTGGTTCGGGCTATATTTATGGGATGATATTTAGCTTAGGAATTATCTATGGTACCTATTTTGGTTCATATCCTATGTCTTTACATATAAAATGTGATTATTTTTACTAATTATTGTTTGTTATTTTCAGATGTGTATGCAGAATATGGCGCCATTTTGGATAACCGACTAATGAAACACCAATAAGTGAAACATCCAAAAGACATGGAATATGGCCATAGAAAACCTTCTTTATTATTACATAAATATTAAGTAGATATTTTTGTAATTTATTTATAATGCTAATTTAAATTACTAAACTTCTTAAAAAAACCGAACATATTCCCAAAATTTCCACGAATTATGATGATCGCAATGAAGTTAATTTATTTGTATAGGCAAAAAAGTCTTGATGTTTGTAATAGTTGACTACATTCAATAAGATTAATATAGCTACCCTTATGTTATAAAAATATCTTGATTTGTCTATTCTTTATACAAAAACACTTGTTTCTTTAATCGATTAAATAGTGAATTAAGATTACAAAAATATCTACAAATTTATCCTTCACGGTACATCAATATTGTAGTTTGTTACATCTCTAAACAATATTTATTTATTTAAATTAATCAATGATTATTTATCAACGTGTTAGCTTTCAACAACAATGCTGTGTAGTTAATAGGCTTTTCTTTTGGTCAATAAATGTATGTTTTTATTATAACAAACTCGATTTATTTTATTCTATAAAATTTTCAATTTCAATATAGGTAGGAAAACAACATCAATGTCTGCAGTTTTCCAAATGGTTTAAATATAAGAGAATAGGGAATGTGTTATTGAGATCTTTTATATTCCTGTTTAAAGTTAATGCTTAGTTAGAGAGATCCGCCGTGGCGGATGACGTCACGTACCTACCGTGCGCGCCAAACTATAGGGACCGTGCACAAACTATAGGTGGCAGCACTACGTAGTATAAATTAGGGTAAAGCATTCAAATTTATGACACCAGTTGGCAGCACCATCGATGTGCAAAAATCTGTTTTCTTGATCTCTCAAGATTTACTTTCAACGACTACATATCTCTCGCCTATTTTTTAGTCAATTTTGATTTTGTTTTCATTGTTCGTAGAATATTTTTATCTATAAATATATTAACACAATTGCTTGACTGCTCATATTCAAATAGGTAGGTAGGTGAAAATCAAAACGACACGAAATCGGTAGTTGTAGAAACATAATAACACTAAAATCTTAGTGCTTTATTAATTAGATATCCTAATATTTTTCTTGCTATAAAGTCACATGTTCAGGTACATTGATAAACCATGTTAATCCGAATGATGGTTAGGTAGGTACCTATACTAATTATTAATAGTAGGGTTATCTTGATATAGGTAGGTAGCTAATTAAGATTTCATTATCAAATTTGTGACAGAATCGAATCGGCCAACCCCGACTACACGTGGTACTGGTCTGCCCTACCCCTAGGGTGTAATTCCAAAAAGGCGGAGGCGCGGAGGGAGGCAGCCCCTGCCCGCTGTAACAAGGTCCAGGCGCCCGGGCTCTCTCGGACGAAGGCGACCAACAAGCCGAGGTTGCGAAGGAGAGCGTGGGTGCCTGCACTTTTATACGCTAGGGCAGAGGGGCTGCACTTCCCGTAGCGCCGAAGCACACGCGGAATTCTTAATACACGCTTGGCCAGAATCTGCCAATAGGAAATAAAGTTTCAGACATTTTATTATAGGGACGTTTTATGTTTTAAAATAAATATAAATTGAAATAATATGATCATAATTTCATCATTAAGTTTAGGTACCTATCTAAAATAGTAATACAGCCACTAAAATAAAGTTACCTACACACATATTAATTACAATTAAGATTTTATAGACGCGACTCAAAAATCACGATTTCCCGTACAAGTGACGAACATTCTTACATTACCTAGGTAGGTACTTGACGTGACGAACATACTTACGATACCTACTTGATGTGACGAACATACTTACATTACTATGTAAGAATGTTCGTCACTTGTATCTATTAGGACATGCGAGACCGAAGGTCGAGCCCTGCGTAGGGCGAAGCCCGGAGCAGCGCCCCAAGGAGTATGCACCCACTAATGAAAAAAGAAGCTTTGCGAGGCCGCAGGCCGAGCGAGCCGACCCAAGCCGCCAAAACAACGCCGCGGAGGGCGAAGCCCGGAGCGGCTGGCGCCCCAAGGAGCCCCCACACAAAACCTAATCAACAAGCCGCAAAAAAAGCCCAACACCCGCCCACGCAGAACGGTACAACCCAGAAAAGTAATTTCGCGAGGCCGCAGGCCGAGCTGCGTATCGCGAGGCCGCAGGCCGAGCTCCGCGTAGGGCGAAGCCCGGAGCGTCCAGCGTCGCAGACCTAGCTTGAGCACGCACGCGCGAAGAGCGTGCGGCGAAAGCTAGTCTATATTATATAAAGCTCGATTACCACTGACTGACTCACTGATCAGGGGTGTTTTTCGGTCATTTAGAGGGATAAAATGGGAAAATGATGTAGGGTGACTGTAAATCGGGCGCCAATCGAAACAGGTTTTTGTGGTTTTTTTTTTCAAAATCCAAGATGGCGGCCATGTTGGTGGTTGTATCTCTATAACTATCTATCGGATCGCTGTCAAATTTTCGGAGCTTATTTAGTGGGTGAAATGATTAAATTAAAAAAAATAAAATGTCGAAAAAACAAAATGGCGGCGCCGCCATCTTGGATCGAAAATGCGATTTCGACTGTTTCGAGACCCATGTTTGCGTGATCATAGTGTCGCGGTCTATTGAGATATTGGCCAACTTTTTTTCTATCACCATCACAAATATAGTCGAGTGTTGACCCGTGACCATAGACTATGGAAAAACAATATGGCGGCGCCGCTGGCGGCCATTTTGTCCCAAGAAAAATTTTTGCAATTTTTGAATTGATTTTTCAAACTGTTGGCAACACTGGATCGATTCGGATTGTATAGGGCGTTGGTAGGTTATTTATCGGTCTATTGGTAGGTTTTTTAATTTCTACCAAATTGATGGTAGTTTTTGCCACAGGGCCCCAAATGTGAGTGGCAAAAGTGTGACGTGTATCTGATTTTCGAGTATGCAGTTTTATGGCAACCCCGGCTGGTATTGACCTCAGGGTAGTTTTAGAAAAAAATTCTGGCAACACTGGTTTTGGCGGGCAAAAATGTGTTTTCGCAGTAGTCATTTTCCAAAGTCTCTCTGGGTCCGGGGTATTTATTAAAAAAAAAAGTAAAAATTGGCTCTGGTCCGGTATATAGTCTAGAATACAGGAAAACTATAGGCATTTTGATATTCAAGATGGCGACGGCGCTGGCGGCCATTTTGTAAAAAAGTTTGGTTTTAGAAAATTTCAAAATGGATTTTCAGTATGATGGCAACATTTTACGGAATTTCGTTGTATTGGTCGGTTATCCGATGGGTCATTGTGTGTTGCCAGATATAAAAATATTTTTGACTTTTTTGAAAGTTTTCGAGATATGGCCAAAAAAGGTCGAAAGTAGAAGGACCAACATTTTAAATAAAAAATTGCCATATGCTCACAGCCTTGGCCCATTAGAATGACATTTGACCATTTTTATCTTGGTGGCCTGGCAACACTCGGCACGGCGGGGAGAAGAAATTTTTTGGCAATGCCTTTTTCGCCGAGCTGTCTGGCCGCCAGGACGCTTGGCAGAAAAAAAATAAAAATGCCAATCGACGCCATATATAGTGTAGTATATGGGAAAAATCCGAAACGTCAGACATTCAAGATGGCGGCCGCGCTGGCGGCCATTTTGTGAAAAAATGGCGTTTTCGAAAGTTAAAAAATGGATTTTTGGGTAGATGGCAACATTTGAGCGGGGTGCAAAGTACTAGGTCAATGTGTGTATAGTCATTATGTATTGCCAGGAAAAAAAATAATTCTGGCAATTTTGGTAGTTTTTGAGAAATGCCCCGAAAAAGTCGAAAATAGAAATAATGACATTTCGCAAAAATTATTCCCAGGAGCATAGAGATGGGGCCCATTAAAATGACATTTGACTATTTTTATCTCCGTCATCTGGCAACACTGGGATAGACGGTGGCTCAAACTTTCTTCAAAGGGGTCCCTACCAGGGGCCCTGGTCGCCCACTTTGTATGACGCGAAAGAAAACTGTGAATGCCATTCAGTGTGTTATATAGTTGTTACTGACTACTGGGTACCAAAAGTTGGAAAAACAAAATGGCGGATGCACTGGCGGCCATTTTGTAAAAAAGTTAGGTTTTCGAAAATTTTAAAGTGGCTTTTGGGGCAGAAGGGTGCCTCTGAGAATAAAAAGTCCGGGGGCTCTTTTGGAGGTCTCCTAATAACCTATTAAATGGTGTAAAAATTTACCCCATTTTTAGGGTAATTTCTGAGATTTACCCCGAAACGTAAATTCACGATATTTTAAAAACCAAGTATGAGGTCCTGTCAAAAATGGTCCACAGACTCCAATGAGGCCCCAAATGACCTCATAAATTTAGCAGGAATAAAAAAAAAGCCAATTCAAAAATCACGATTTCCCATACAAGTGACGAACATACTTACGATACTTGATGTGACGAACATACATACTTACGATACTTGGTGTGACGAACATACTTACAATACTTAATGTGACGAACATACTTACGATACTTGATGTGACGAACATACTTACGATACTTGATGTGACGAACATACTTACATTACTTAACGTGACGAACATTCTTATGGTATCTACTATGACATGCGAGACCGAAGGTCGAGCCCTGCGCAGGGCGAAGCCCGGAGCAGTGCCCCAAGGAGTATGCGAACAGTAATGAAAAAAAAAAACTGTGCGAGGCCGCAGGCCGAGCGAGCCCATCCTCTTTTAGTTACGCTACCATAATACGCGAGACCGAAGGTCGAGCCCTGCGTAGGGCGAAGCCCGAAGCAGTGTACTAAGGAGTCTTCACGCACTTATGAAAAAAAAAGCTATGCGAGGCCGCAGGCCGAGCGAGCCCACCTTCTTATAGTTACGCTACCATAATACGCGAGACCGAAGGTCGAGCCCTGCGTAGGGCGAAGCCCGAAGCAGTGTACTAAGGAGTCTTCACGCACTTATGAAAAAAAAAGCTATGCGAGGCCGCAGGCCGAGCGAGCCCACCTTCTTATAGTTACGCTACCATAATACGCGAGACCGAAGGTCGAGCCCTGCGTAGGGCGAAGCCCGTAGCAGTGCCCCAAGGAATAATCACCTACTTATGAAAAAAAATACTATGCGAGGCCGCAGGCCGAGCGAGCCTATCCTCTTTTAGTTACGCTACCAAAATACGCGAGACCGAAGGTCGAGCCCTGCGTAGGGCGAAGCCCGTAGCAGTGCCCCAAGGAATATTCACCTACTTATGAAAAAAATAACTATGCGAGGCCGCAGGCCGAGCGAGCCCAAGCTCTTTTAGTTCCGCTACCAAAATACGCGAGACCGAAGGTCGAGCCCTACGTAGGGCGAAGCCCGTAGCAGTGCCCCAAGGAATAATCACCTACTTATGAAAAAAAAAACTATGCGTGGCCGTAGGCCGAGCGAGCCCATCCTCTTTTAGTTACGCTACCAAAATACGCGAGACCGAAGGTCGAGCCCTGCGTAGGGCGAAGCCCGTAGCAGTGCCCCAAGGAATAATCACCTACTTATGAAAAAAAAAACTATGCGAGGCCGTAGGCCGAGCGAGCCCATCCTCTTTTAGTTACGCTACCATAATACGCGAGACCGAAGGTCGAGCCCTGCGTAGGGCGAAGCCTAGACTCCCAGAGCAGCGCCCCAAGGAGTATTTACCTACTAATGAAAAAGAAAACTATGCGAGGCCGAAGGCCGAGCGAGCCCTCACTATTTTTGTTACACTACCAAAATAAGCGAGACCGAAGGTCGAGCCCTGCGGAGGGCGAAGCCCGGAGCAGTGGATTATTCATCCAATAATGAAAAAAAAAATAGTTTGCGAGGCCGCAGGCCGAGCGAGCCAACCCCAGCCGCCAAAACAACGCCGCGGAGGGCGAAGCCCGGAGCGGCTGGCGCCCCAAGGAGCCCCCACACAAAACCTAATCAACAAGCCGCAAAAAAAGCCCAAAACCCGCCCACGCGGAACGGTACAACCCAGAAAAGTAATTTCGCGAGGCCGCAGGCCGAGCTGCGTATCGCGAGGCCGCAGGCCGAGCTCCGCGTAGGGCGAAGCCCGGAGCGTCCAGCGTCGCAGACCTAGCTTGAGCACGCACGCGCGAAGAGCGTGCGGCGAAAGCTAGTCTATCTATATTATATAAAGCTCGATTACCACTGACTGACTGACTCACTGATCAGGGGTTTTTTTCGGGTAGTTGGGGGGTGATTTTGGGTGGAATGTTGATTTCAGGGTATTTAATTTTTTAATCAAAGCAGCTTTACGGGGAGAAAATAAAAAAAATCCAAGATGGCGGCGGTTTTTCGCGAAAAAAAAAAATTAAAATGTATAGAATGACCGTGGTGCGCATACTGTCTTTGAATTGTCTATGGCAGATGTGAACGTCAAAGTTGGAAAAAAATAAAAAAACAAGATGGCCGCGCCGCCATCTTGGATTGAAAATTGGTTTTGGACCCACGTTTGCGTGGTCATAGTGTCGCGGTGTTTACAGATAGCGGCAAGATTTTTTTTCATTATTGTTGCATATATAGTCGAGTGTCGACCGATGACCATAGACTATAGAAAAACAATATGGCGGCGCCGCTGGCGGCCATTTTGTCCCAAGAAAAATTTTTGCGTTTTTCAAATTGATTTTTCATACTGTTGGCAACACTGGATCGATTCGGGTAGTATGGGGCGGTTGTAGGATATTTATCGGTCTATTGGTAGGTTTTTCAATTTCTACCAAATTAATGGTAGTTTTTGGCCAAGGGCCCCAAATATGAGTGGAAAAATTTTGACGTGTATCCGATTTTCGAGTATGCAGTTTTATGGCAACCTCGGCTGGTATGGGCCTCATGGTAGTTTTGGAGTAAAATTCTGGCAACACTGGTTTTGGCAGACAAAAATGTGTTTTCGCAGTAGTCATTTTCCAAAGTCTCTCTGGGTCCGGGGTATTGATTAAAAAAAAAAGTGAAAATTGGCTCTGGTCCGGTATATAGTCTAGAATACAGGAAAAATACGGCCAAGTCGATATCCAAGATGGCGGCGGCGCTGGCGGCCATTTTGTAAAAAAGTTTGGTTTTCGAAAATTTCAAAATGGATTTTCAGTGTGATGGCAACATTTTACGGAATTGCGATGTTTCAGTCGGTTATTAGTTGGGAAATTATGTGTTGCCAGGTGAAAAAAAACTTTTGCTTTTTTCGGTAGTTTTCGAGATATAGCCCAAAAAAGTCGAAAGTAGAAGGACCAACATTTTAAATAAAAAGTTGCCATGTGCTCACAGCCTTGGCCCATTAGAATGACATTTGACCATTTTTATTATGGTGGCCTGGCAACACTCGGCACTGCGGGGAGAAGAAATTTTTTGGCAATGCCTTTTTCGCCGAGCTGTCTGGCCGCCAGGACGCTTGGCAGAAAAAAAGTAAAAATGCCAATCGATGCCATATATAGTGTAGTATATGGGAAAAATCCGAAACGTCAGACTTTCAAGATGGCGGCCGCGCTGGCGGCCATTTTGTGAAAAAATTGCATTTTCGAAAGTTAAAAAATGGATTTTTGGGTAGATGGCAACATTTGAGCGGAGTGCAAAGTACTAGGCTAATGTGTGTATGGTGATAAAGTATTGCCAGGTAAAAAAATAATTCTGGTATTTTTGGTAGTTTTTGAGAAATGCCCCGAAAAAGTCGAAAATAGAAATAATGACATTTCGTAAAAATTATTCCCAGGAGCATAGAGGAGGGGCCCATTAAAATGACATTTGACTATTTTTATCTCCGTCATCTGGCAACACTGGGATGGACGGTGGCTCAAACTTTTTTCAAAGGGGTCCCTAACAGGGGCCCTGGTCGCCCACTTTGTATGACGCGAAAAAAAAGTGTGAATGCCATTTGGTGTGTAATATAGTTGTTACTGAGCACTGAGTACCAAAAGTTGGAAAAACAAAATGGCGGATGCACAGGCGGCCATTTTGTAAAAAAGTTAGGTTTTCGAAAATTTCAAAGTGGCTTTTGGGGCAGAAGGGTGCCTCTGAGAATAAAAAGTCCGGGGGCTCTTTTGAAGGTCTTCTAATTACCTATTTGATGGTGTAAAAATTTACCCCATTTTCAGGGTAATTTCTGAGATTTACCCCGAAACGTAAATTCGCGAAATCTCGAAAACCAGGTATGAGGTCCTGTCAAAAATGGTCCTCAGACTCCATTTAGATCCTAAATGACCCCAAAAATTTAACAGGAAGAAAAAAAAAGGCAACTCGAAAATCACGATTTCCCATACAAGTGACGAACATACTTACGATACTTGATGTGGCGAACATACTTACAATACTTGATGTGACGAACATACTTACGATACGTTACTGTGTAAGAATGTTAGTCACGTCAAGTAATGTAAGAATGTTCGTCACTTGTATGGGAACGTTAAGTATAACGTGACTAATATTTTATAGTATCTATTATGACATGCGAGACCGAAGGTCGAGCCCTGCGTAGGGCGAAGCCCGGAGCAGTGCCCCAAGTAGAATGCGCCCACTAATGAAAAAAAATTTTGCGAGGCCGCAGGCCGAGCGAGCCGACCCAAGCCGCCAAAACAACGCCGCGGAGGGCGAAGCCCGGAGCGGCTGGCGCCCCAAGGAGCCCCCACACAAAACCTAATCAACAAGCCGCAAAAAAAGCCCAACACCCGCCCACGCGGAACGGTACAACCCAGAAAAGTAATTTCGCGAGGCCGCAGGCCGAGCTGCGTATCGCGAGGCCGCAGGCCGAGCTCCGCGTAGGGCGAAGCCCGGAGCGTCCAGCGTCGCAGACCTAGCTTGAGCACGCACGCGCGAAGAGCGTGCGGCGAAAGCTAGTCTATAATATATAAAGCTAAATTACCACTCACTCACTCACTGACTGATCAGGGGTTTTTTTCGGGTAGAAAGAGCTTGTCTATGGTCGGGATGTTAACTTAAAGGTACCTAAATTTTTAATCAAAACAGGTTTTTGAAAAAAAAATCCAAAAAAATCAAGATGGCGGCGGTTTTTCGCAAAAAAAAAAGTTTAAAATGTATAGAATGACCGAGTGGCGCATACTGCCTTCGAATTGTCTATGAAAGTTGTAAACGTCAAAGTTAAGAAAAAATAAAAAAACAAGATGGCCGCGCCGCCATTTTGGATTGAAAATTGGTTTTGGACTCATGTTTGCGTGGTCATAGCGTCGCGGTGTTTACAGATAGCGGCAAGATTTTTTTTAATTATTGTCACATATATAGTCGAGTGTCGACCGGTGACCATAGACTATAGAAAAACAATATGGCGGCGCCGCTGGCGGCCATTTTGTCCCAAGAAAATTTTTTGCGTTTTTCAAATTGATTTTTCATACTGTTGGCAACACTGGATCGATTCAAGTAGTATGGGGCGGTGGTAGGATATTTATCGGTCTATTGGTAGGTTTTTTAATTTCTACCAAATTGATGGTAGTTTTTGGCCCAGGGCTCCAAATATGAGTGGCAAAATTTTGACGTGTATCCAATTTTCGAGTATGCAGATTTATGGCAACCCCAGCTGATATTGGCCACAGGATAGTTTTGGAGAAAAATTCTGGCAACACTGGTTTTGACGGGCAAAAACAATTTTGAGCAGTAGTCATTTTCCAGAAGTTCTGTGGATCCAAGGATGCACTTAAGAAAAAAAATAAAAATTGTTTCTGCTCCAGTATATAGTCTAGAATACAGGAAAAATATAGACTTTTAGATATCCAAGATGGCGGCGGCGCTGGCGGCCATTTTGTAAAAAAGTTTGGTTTTCGAAAATTTAAAAATGGATTTTCAATGTGATGGCAACATTTTACAGAATTGCAATGTACCGGTCGGTTATCCGTTAGGTTATTGTGTGTTGCTTGGTATAAAAATATTTTTGATATTTTTGATAGTTTTTGAGATATTGTCCAAAAAGGTCGAAAGTAGAAGGACCAGCATTTTAAATATAAAGTTGCCATGTACTTAAAATTTTAGCCCATTAGAATGACATTTGATCATTCTTATCTTGGTGGCCTGGCAACACTCGGCACGGCGGGGAAAACAATTTTTTTGACAATGCCATTTTTGGCTTATACTTTGAGCATTCCGGCAAATGGCAGAAAAAAAGTAAAAATGCCATCCGTTGCCATATATGGTCAGGTATATGGGAAAATTCCGATTTTTTCGATTTTCAAGATGGCGTCGGCGCTGGCGGCCATTTTGTGAAAAAGTTTGGTTTTGGAAAATTTCAAAATGGATTTTCAATGTGATGGCAACATTTTACAGAATTGCAATGTACTGGTCGGTTATCCTTTAGATTATTATGTGTTGCCAGGTATAAAAATATTTTTGGTTTTTTTGATAGTTTTTGAGATATGGTCCAAAAAAGTCGAAAGTAGAAGGACCAAAATTTTAAACAAAAAATTTCCATGTACTTATACGTTTGACCCATTAAAATGACATTTGACTATTTTTATCTTGGTGGCCTGGCAACACTCGGCGCGGCGGGGCAACAAATTTTTTGGCAATGCCTTTTTCGGCGAGCTAGCTGGCCGCCAAGATGCTTGGCAGGAAAAAAGTAAAAATGCCAATCGACGTCATATATAGAGTAGTATATGGGAAAAATCCGAAAAGTCAGACTTTCAAGATGGCGGCTGCGCTGGCGGCCATTTTGTAAAACAGTTAGGTTTTCGAAAAATTCAAAGTGACTTTTGGGGTAGAAGGGTGCGTTTGAGAAAAAAAAGTCCAGGGGCTCTTTTAAAGGTCCTTTGATTGCCTAATAACTGATGAAAAAATTTACCCCACTTTTAGGGTAATTTCCGAGATTTATCCCGAAACGTAAATTAGCGAAATTTTGAAAACCAAGTATGAGGTCCTGTCAAAAATAGTCCACAGACTCCATTGAGGCCCCAAATGACCTCATAAATCAAGCTGGAATAAAATAAAAGCAAACTCAAAAATCACGATTTCCCATACAAGTGACGAACATACTTACGTTACTTGACGTGACGAACATACTTACGATACTTGATGTGACGAACATACTTACGATACTTGGTGTGACGAACATACTTGCGATACTTGATGTGACGAACATACTTCATTAATTAACGTGACGAACATTCTTATGGTATCTACTATGACATGCGAGACCGAAGGTCGAGCCCTGCGTAGGGCGAAGCCCGGAGCAGTGTACTAAGGAGTGTTCATGCACTAATGAAAAAAAAACAGTTTGCGAGGCCGAAGGCCGAGCGAGCCCACCTTCTTTTAGTTACATTACTGTAATACGCGCGACAGAAGGTCGAGCCCTGCGTTGGGCGAAGCCCGGAGCAGTGTACTAAGGAGTATTGACGCACTAATGAAAAAAAACAGTTTGCGAGGCCGAAGGCCGAGCGAGCCCACCTTCTTTTAGTTACATTACTGTATTACGCGAGACCGAAGGTCGAGCCCTGCGTAGGGCGAAGCCCGTAGCAGTGCCCCAAGGAATAAACACCTACTTATGAAAAAAACAACTATGCGAGGCCGCAGGCCGAGCGAGCCCATCCTCTTTTAGTTACGCTACCATAATACGCGAGACCGAAGGTCGAGCCCTGCGTAGGGCGAAGCCCGTAGCAGTGCCCCAAGGAATATTCATCTACTTATGAAAAAAAACTATGCGAGGCCGCAGGCCGAGCGAGCCCAAGCTCTTTTAGTTACGCTACTGTAACAGGCGAGACCGAAGGTCGAGCCCTGCGTAGGGCGTACCCCGGAGCAGTGCCCCAAGGAGTATTTACCTACTAATGAAAAAAAAACTATGCGAGGCCGTAGGCCGAGCGAGCCCACCCTCTTTTTGTTACACTACTAAAATAAGCGAGACCGAAGGTCGAGCCCTGCGCAGGGCGAAGCCCGGAGTAGTGCCCCTAGGATTATTCATTCAATAATGAAAAAAAAACAGTTTGCGAGGCCAAAGGCCGAGCAAGCCTACCTTCTTTTTACGCTACTAAAATACGCGAGACCGAAGGTCGAGCCCTGCGTAAGGCGAAGCCCGGAGCAGTGCCCCAAGAATTATTCATTCATCAATGAAAAAAAAAAAATTTGCGAGGCCGCAGGCCGAGCGAGCCAACCCAAGCCGCCAAAGCAACGCCGCGGAGGGCGAAGCCCGGAGCGGCTGGCGCCCCAAGGAGCCCCCACACAAAACCGAATCAACGAACCACAAAAAAGCCCACCGCGTCCGCCCACGCGGACGGTACAACCCAGAAAAGTAATTTCGCGAGGCCGCAGGCCGAGCTGCGTATCGCGAGGCCGCAGGCCGAGCTCCGCGTAGGGCGAAGCCCGGAGCGTCCAGCGTCGCAGACCTAGCTTGAGCACGCACGCGCGAAGAGCGTGCGGCGAAAGCTAGTCTATATTATATAAAGCTCGATTACCACTGACTCACTCACTCATCGGGGGTGTTTTTCGGGTATTTAGAGGGATAAAATGGGAAAATGATGTAGGGTGACTGTAAATCGGGTGTCAATCGAAGCAGGTTTTTGTAGTTTTTTTTTTCAAAATCCAAGATGGCGGCCATGTTGGTGGTTGTATCTCTCTAACTATCTATCGGATCGCTGTCAAATTTTTGGAGCTTATTTAGTGGGTAAAATGATTAAATTAAAAAAAATAAAATGTCGAAAAAACAAAATGGCGGCGCCGCCATCTTGGATTGAAAATGCGATTTCGACTGTTTTGAGACCCATGTTTGCGTGATCATAGTGTCGCGGCCTATTGAGATATTGGCAAACTTTTTTTCTATCACCATCACAGATATAGTCGAGTGTCGACCAGTGACCATAGACAATGAAAAAACAATATGGCGGCGCCGCTGGCGGCCATTTTGTCCCATGAAAAATTTTTGCATTTTTTAAATTGATTTTTCTCCTTGATGGCAACACTGAATCCATTCGGATTGTACAGGGCGTTGGTAGGTTATTTATCGGTCTATTGGTAGGTTTTTTAATTTCTACCAAATTGATGGTAGTTTTTGCCACAGGGCCCCAAATTGGAGTGGCAAAAGTGTGACGTGTATTCAAATTCCGAGTATGCAGTTTTATGGCAACCCCGGCTGGTATTGACCTCAGGGTAGTTTTGGATAAAAATTTTGGCAACACTGGTTTTGGCGGGCAAAAATGTGTTTTCGCAGTAGTCATTTTCCAAAGTCTCTCTGGGTCCGGGGTATTTATTAAAAAAAAAAGTAAAAATTGGCTTTGATCCGGTATATAGTCTAGAATACAGGAAAAATACGGCCAAGTCGATATCCAAGATGGCGGCGGCGCTGGCGGCCATTTTGTAAAAAAGTTTGGTTTTCGAAAATTTCAAAATGGATTTTCAATATGATGGCAACATTTTATAGAATTTCATTGTACTGGTCGGTTATCAGTTGGGTGATTATGTGTTGCCAGGTATAAAAATATTTTTGACTTTTTTGAAAGTTTTCGAGATATGGCCCAAAAAAGTCGAAAGTAGAAGGACCAACTTTTTAAATAAAAAGTTGCCATATGCTCACAGCCTTGGCCCATTAGAATGACATTTGACCATTTTTATCTTGGTGGCCTGGCAACACTCGGCACGGCGGGGAGAAGAAATTTTTTGGCAATGCCTTTTTCGCCGAGCTGTCTGGCCGCCAGGACGCTTGGCAGAAAAAAAGTAAAAATGCCAATCGACGCCATATATAGTGTAGTATATGGGAAAAATCTGAAATGTCAGACTTTCAAGATGGCGGCCGCGCTGGCGGCCATTTTGTGAAAAAATTGCTTTTTCAAAAGTTAAAAAGAGGATTTTTGGATAGATGGCAACATTTGAGCAGGGTGCAAAGTACTAGGCCAATGTGTGTATGGTCATTATGTATTGCCAGGAAAAAAAATAATTCTGGCAATTTTGGTAGTTTTTGAGAAATGCCCCGAAAAAGTCGAAAATGGAAATAAAGACATTTCGCAAAAATTATTCCCGGGAGCATAGAGAAGGGGCCCATTAAAATGACATTTGACTATTTTTATCTCCGTCATCTGGCAACACTGGGATGGACGATGGCTCAAACTTTTTTCAAAGGGGTCTATTCGAGGGGCCCTGGTCGCCCACTTTGTATGACGCGAAAAAAAAGTGTGAATGCCATTTAGTGTGTAATATAGCTGTTACTGACTACTGGGTACCAAAACTTGGAAAAACAAAATGGCGGATAAACAGGCGGCAATTTTGTAAAAAAGTTAGGTTTGCGAAAATTTAATTGTGGTTTTTGGGGTGGAAGGGTACGTCTGACAAATAAAAGTCCGGGGGCTCTTTTAAAGGTCTTAAGATTGCCTTTTATATGATGAAAAAATTTACCCCAATTTTAGGGTAATTTCCGAGATTTACCCCGAAACGTAAATTCGCGAAATCTTGAAAACCAAGTATGAGGTCCTGTCAAAAATGATCCACAGACTCCATTGAAGCCCCAAATGACCTCATAAATTCAGCAGGAATGAAAAAACAGCCAACTCAAAAATCACGATTTCCCATACAAGTGACGAACATACTTACGATACTTGATGTGGCGAACATACTTACGATACTTGACGTGACGAACATACTTACCATACTTGATGTGACGAACATACTTACGTTACTGTGTAAGAATGTTCGTCACTTGTATGGGAACGTTAAGTATAACGTGACTTAAATTTTTATTTTAGTGTAGTTAGTTTTTAGGTATTTTTTTTATTTTAATGACATGCGAGACCGAAGGTCGAGCCCTGCGTAGGGCGAAGCCCGGAGCAGCGCCCCAAGGAGTATGCACCCACCAATAGAAAAAAAGCTTTGCGAGGCCGCAGGCCGAGCGAGCCGACCCAACAACGCCGCGGAGGGCGAAGCCCGGAGCGGCTGGCGCCCCAAGGAGCCCCCACACAAAACCAAATCAACAAGTCGCAAAAAAGCCCACCGCACCCGCCCACGCGGACGGTACAACCCAGAAAAGTAATTTCGCGAGGCCGCAGGCCGAGCTGCGTATCGCGAGGCCGCAGGCCGAGCTCCGCGTAGGGCGAAGCCCGGAGCGTCCAGCGTCGCAGACCTAGCTTGAGCACGCACGCGCGAAGAGCGTGCGGCGAAAGCTAGTCTATAATATATAAAGCTAAATTACCACTCACTCACTCACTGACTGATCAGGGGTGTTTTTCGGGTGGAAAGAGTTTGTCTATGGTCGGGATGTTAACTTAAAGGTACCTAAATTTTTAATCAAAACAGGTTTTTGAAAAAAAAATCCAAAAAAAACAAGATGGCGGCGGTTTTTCGCAAAAAAAAAAGTTTAAAATGTATAGAATGACCGAGCGGCGCATACTGTCTTCGAATTGTCTATGAAAGTTGTAAACGTCAAAGTTAAGAAAAAATAAAAAAACAAGATGGCCGCGCCGCCATCTTGGATTGAAAATTGGTTTTGGACTTAAGTTTGCGTGGTCATAGCGTCGCGGTGTTTACAGATAGCGGCAAGTTTTTTTTTTATTTTCGTCACAGATATAGTCGAGTGTCGACCGGTGACCATAGACTAAAGAAAAACAATATGGCGGCGCCGCTGGCGGCCATTTTGTCCCAAGAAAAGTTTTTGCGTTTTTCAAATTGATTTTTCATACTGTTGGCAACACTGGATCGATTCGGTTAGTATTAGGCAGTGGTAGGATATTTATCAGTCTATTGGTAGGTTTTATAATTTCTACCAAATTGATGGTAGTTTTTGTCCCAGGGCTCCAAATATGAGTGGAAAAATTTTGACGTGTATCCGATTTTCGAGTATGCAGATTTATGGCAACCCCGGCTGATATTGGCCACAGGGTAGTATTGGAGAAAAATTCTGGCAACACTGGTTTTGACGGGCAAAAACAATTTTGAGCAGTAGTCATTTTCCAGAAGTTCTGTGGATCCAAGGATGCACTTAAGAAAAAAAATAAAAACTGTCTCTGCTCCAGTATATAGTCTAGAATACAGGAAAAATATAGACTTTTGGATATCCAAGATGGCGGCGGCGCTGGCGGCCATTTTGTAAAAAAGTTTGATTTTCAAAAATTTCAAAATGGATTTTCAGTGTGATGGCAACATTTTACAGAATTGCAATGTACTGGTCGGTTACTCGTTGGATTATTGTGTGTTGCCGGGTATGAAAATATTTTTAGCTTTTTCGATAGTTTTCGAGATATGGTCCAAAAAGGTCAAAAGTAGAAGGACCAGCATTTTAAATAAAAAGTTGCCATGTACTTAAAGGTTTAGCCCATTAGAATGACATTTGACCATTTTTATCTTGGTGGCCTGGCAACACTCGGCACGGCGGGGAAAACATTTTTTTTGGTAATGCCATTTTTGGCTTATACTTTGAGCATTCCGGCAAATTGTAGAAAAAAAGTAAAAATGCCATCCGTTGCCATATATGGTCAGGTATATGGGAAAATTCCGATTTTTTCGATTTTCAAGATGGCGTCGGCGCTGGCGGCCATTTTGTGAAAAAGTTTGGTTTTGGAAAATTTCAAAATGGATTTTCAGTGTGATGGCAACATTTTACAGAATTGCAATGTACTGGTCGGTTATCCTTTAGATTATTATGTGTTGCCAGGTATAAAAATATTTTTGGCTTTTTTGATACTTTTTGAGATATGGTCCAAAAAAGTCGAAAGTAGAAGGACCAAAATTTCAAAAAAAAAATTGCCATGTACTTATAGGTTTGACCCATTAAAATGACATTTGACTATTTTTATCTTGGTGGCCTGGCAACACTCGGCGCGGCGGGGCAACAAATTTTTTGGCAATGCCTTTTTCGGCGAGCTAGCTGGCCGCCAAGATGCTTGGCAGGAAAAAAGTAAAAATGCCAATCGACGACATATATAGTGTAGTATATGGGAAAAATCCGAAAAGTCAGACTTTCAAGATGGCGGCTGCACTGGCGGCCATTTTGTAAAACAGTTAGGTTTTCGAAAAATTCAAAGTGACTTTTGGGGTAGAAGGTTGCATCTGAGAAAAAAAAGTCCGGGGGCTCTTTTGAAGGTCTCTTAATTATCTATTAAGTGGTTTAAAAATTTACCCCATGTTTTGGGTAAATTTGGAGATTTACCCTGAAACGTAAATTCGCGATATTTTAAAAACCAAGTATGAGGTCCTGTCAAAAATGGTCCACAGACTCCATTGAGGCCCCAAATGACCTCATAAATTCAGCAGGAATAAAAAAAAAGCCAACTCAAAAATCACGATTTCCCATACAAATGACGAACATACTTACGTTACTTGGTGTGGCGAACATACTTACGATACTTGATGTGACGAATATACTTACGATTCTTGATGTGACGAACATACTTACGATACTTGATGTGACGAACATACTTACATTACTTAACGTGACGAACTTTCTTATGGTATCTACTATGACATGCGAGACCGAAGGTCGAGCCCTGCGCAGGGCGAAGCCCGAAGCAGTGCTCCAAGGATTATGCGCCCACTAATGAAAAAAAAACTATGCGAGGCGCAGGCCGAGCGAGCCCATCTTCTTTTAGTTACATTACTGTAATACGCGAGACCGAAGGTCGAGCCCTGCGTAGGGCGAAGCCCGGAGCAGTGCCCCAAAGAGTATTCACCCACTTACGAAAAAATAAAAACTATGCGAGGCCGCAGGCCGAGCGAGCCTACCTTCTTTTAGTTACGCTACCACAATACGCGAGACCGAAGGTCGAGCCCTGCGTAGGGCGAAGCCCGTAGCAGTGCCCCAAGGAATAAACACCTACTTATGAAAAAAACAACTATGCGAGGCCGAAGGCCGAGCGAGCCCATCCTCTTTTAGTTACGCTACCATAATACGCGAGACCGAAGGTCGAGCCCTGCGTAGGGCGAAGCCCGTAGCAGTGCCCCAAGGAATAATAAACCTACTTATGAAAAAAAAAACTATGCGAGGCCGTAGGCCGAGCGAGCCTATCCTCTTTTAGTTACGCTACCATAATACGCGAGACCGAAGGTCGAGCCCTGCGTAGGGCGAAGCCCGTAGCAGTGCCCCAAGGAATATTCACCCACTTATGAAAAAAAAAAACTATGCGAGGCCGCAGGCCGAGCGAGCCTACCTTCTTTTAGTTACGCTACCACAATACGCGAGACCGAAGGTCGAGCCCTGCGTAGGGCGAAGCCCGTAGCAGTGCCCCAAGGAACAAACACCTACTTATGAAAAAAACAACTATGCGAGGCCACAGGCCGAGCGAGCCCATCCTCTTTTAGTTACATTACTGTAATACGCGAGACCGAAGGTCGAGCCCTGCGTAGGGCGAAGCCCGTAGCAGTGTCCCAAGGAATATTCATCTACTTATGAAAAAAAAACTATGCGAGGCCGCAGGCCGAGCGAGCCCAAGCTCTTTTAGTTACGCTACTGTAACAGGCGAGACCGAAGGTCGAGCCCTGCGTAGGGCGAAGCCCGGAGCAGTGCCCCAAGGAGTATTTACCTACTGATGAAAAAAAAAACTATGCGAGGCCGTAGGCCGAGCGAGCCTACCCTCTTTTTGTTACACTACTAAAATAAGCGGGACCGAAGGTCGAGCCCTGCGCAGGGCGAAGCCCGGAGCAGTGCCCCTAGGATTATTCATTCAATAATGAAAAAAAAAACAGTTTGCGAGGCCAAAGGCCGAGCGAGCCCACCTTCTTTTTACGCTACTAAAATCCGCGAGACCGAAGGTCGAGCCCTGCGAAGGGCGAAGCCCGGAGCAGTGCCCTATGAATTATTCATTCATCAATGAAAAAAAAAATAGTTTGCGAGGCCGCAGGCCGAGCGAGCCAACCCAAGCCGCCAAAGCAACGCCGCGGAGGGCGAAGCCCGGAGCGGCTGGCGCCCCAAGGAACCCCCACAAAATAACCGAATCAACGAACCACAAAAAAGCCCACCGCGTCCGCCCACGCGGACGGTACAACCCAGAAAAGTAATTTCGCGAGGCCGCAGGCCGAGCTGCGTATCGCGAGGCCGCAGGCCGAGCTCCGCGTAGGGCGAAGCCCGGAGCGTCCAGCGTCGCAGACCTAGCTTGAGCACGCACGCGCGAAGAGCGTGCGGCGAAAGCTAGTTATTATTATAAAGCTGAAGAGTTTGTTTGTTTGAATGCGCTAATCTCAGGAACTACTGGTCCGAATTGAAAAATTCTTTTTGTGTTGAATAGACCATTTATCGAGGAAGGCTTTAGGCTATATAACATCACTCTCCAGCTATTAGGAGCGAAGAAATAATGGAAAATGTAAAAAAAAAATGGGGAAAAATAACTATTCCACGCGGACGAAGTCGCGAGCACAGCTAGTCGTGTATAAAAGTGTTATGTTAGAGCCCGCGCAGACCACAGACTTTCTATCGGCCGATAGTTTATTTGGGCTGATAAATCAGTATGAAAATGTATACAAGTCCGCACACTACAACGATTTGGTATCGGCTGATCTTCATACCGATTATGAGCCCGACCAAACTATCGGCCGATAAAAAGTCTGGTGGTCTGCGGGGGCTCTTAGACCTGTGTCTAACTACTGTTAGTTAAACAATTTGATTTGAATTTTTAAAGCCCCTTTGTCTTCGGGACATTTATAAGTATTTCATCTAGAAAACCGTCAGTATCTTGGCGAGATAATTATTGAGAAATCGTGGTAGAATTGCTCCATGAAACACTCAATGTACCATTCGTATTGAGAGTGCCATGTATTTCGACGGCCTGTACTTAAAGAGAATTTCCCTTATTCCTAGTAGAACTGCTAATACAATAAGACGTGCTAGAGCATTGTCTTGATTTTACAACTAACGTTATTTAGGCGCTCGTGAGGAGCTACGAAGTTGGCGAATTAAGGATATTTATGTAATTTTTAGCTGTTGTGTAAATGTTCGTCTTGGCCTCCCTCTTCCTCTTCTGCCTTCTATTTTACCTTCTATAATCTTGCGTAAGAGGTAACAAATATACATCAAATTACGCTTTCGCCTTTACAACGTTATTCGAATATTAAGTCTTTGACTGCCGAGAAACTAGACACAATAAAAAACTATTGTTTGCCGGTCACCGGTGACCGTGCCGGTCAACGTGTTAAAATAATAAAAGATAGATAAAAAAAAATATCGATTTTACCACATTGGACCATCAGAACTTAAATTAGACAGTCATAAATACTCTCATGCAAAACTTTCCTTTACCATTTGTGTTTTAATTCGCTGTACCTGTAATTGTAAATCATTTGTTATCAAGTTGTAAATTTAAACGCGACCTCTTTTTATATCTGTTTCACATTATCGGGGCTACTGTATGATTTGGTCTTTAATTTCGTATTGATTTATGTGTCGAAAGGAACGTGCGAAATGGATAGTATGCGTTCACTAATTTTGTAAATACAACGTGTTCTACACTTTAATTTTCTCTAGACTTATTGTACAATCCTTGTGTTTATACTTGTTAGACTCGTTAAGCAATGGCTTAAATTCTTTTGGTTTTGCCCACCCGTCCGAGGTAGGTATCATCATTACCTATTTATTATTGACGAACACCTCGCGTCTTGTGGTTTCAAAAAACGGGACGATAATACGTGCCAATCTCGTAGCTTTGTTTGGGGTAAACGGGATAGCTCCTTTTAAAACGAGACGTAATGTTTGTTTAAATGAGACAGCTCAGAAACGGCTTCGGTGTCCAGAGCCTTAATAAGGCAGTTAGGAACTTAGGGTTCTTCACCTTAGGGTGTATTAGTAACAACATTAGTGTTATTTGGCGGTCCGCAGCCGAAACATGACGCTAGCTTGAAAACGTCGCGTTCTTTATAGACATAGGAGTGTAAAACCCGCCATTTTCATGGCCTATTAGTTTACAAGTAGCTTTACGACCCAGCAAGCGCCAGGCGTACAGACAGATGTTGTATGCGCGGAATGTAGACTTATGTGCTCGTATATTGTTTAATGACGGCCTCGGTGTGCTAGTGTGAAGCGTTAGTTGGTAAGCGCGTAAAGTCTCGGGATCGATGGATAAATATGTACGGCTGGTCTGATTTCTTATTATTTTCTTAATACTAAAGCTCTATACATAGAAGGCAGGTACGTTGGGTTAGCGATACAAGTAACATTATCGTGATTGTATTAAGATAGTTTAATTTCTATAGGAGACGTTACTTATCAGGATAATCGATCGAAAGTTTCGTCCATACTGATTGTTATCGATCGACGTTGACCTATTGATTCTTCCATCGATCGACGTTCGACCAATTAGTCTGATAACCCCCTATCGTAGATGTGTGTAAAGTATTTTTGTGATTGGTCAATTACTGGTATAAAACAATGACTAATTAGTACTTCGTTAAATTAAAAAAAGCATACCTTTAGCCTAATACCTCTAACGTCAAAATTGGGTTTCCTTCTTCTCAGTCGTATACTCTTGACAGAGTAGTCGTGGTCACGCGTGTCTCCCGGTAACGTCTTACTACAGTTCTCCATCTGTCTCTGGTGGAAGCCTGTCTTGCACATTCATTGAGAGGCTCCTGGGTTAGAGCCTTTATTTGATCCGTCCAACGTAGAGGAGATCGTCCTCTGGATCTGCAGCCGGTTGGGTTTCCTAAAATTGTGTAATTTGGTTTTGGTAGAGCATATTTCATCGAAGTAGGAAATACGAGTATAGTAAGGATATTCTACTACGACGGAAAGGTCTCTAGGGAAATCTAAGGAAATTTTATACCAATATTGTTTTTAATACGGTCGCGTTATTAATTCAGCTTTCAGCGGGGAAAGGTGACTGGAGGGACTAGGGGTTATTTTAAGAATTGTTTTGTAATAGTAGGCATACATTTGCTATATCTCTCACAAATAAATGATTAGAATTTGAATTGTAGATCGTATATCGTTTCTCGGTAAACATAGTGTAGGTAGGACGTCCTTAGGTTAGGTGGAGTGACGATTGAGTGGTTGGAGAGGCAACATGGGTTCCTCACGTTTCGTCTGGTGCAGATATTGTCTGGGCACGGGTGCTTCGGGCAATATCTGCATCGGATCGGACGGGAGGAATCCACTGTGTGCCACGAGTGTGGGGCCGGGTGTGACACGGCAGAGCACACCCTGGCCGTCTGCCCGGCGTTCAGTGGTCCCAGGGCCGTTCTGGTCGGCTCGGTGGGGACCGATCTATCGCTCCCAGCAGTTGTCCGAGCAATGCTGGAGAGCCGAACATCTTGGCTGGCGATGGCCTCCTTTTGTGAGACGACAATGTCCCAAAAGGAGGCCGCGGAGCGGGAGCGGGAAGACGATCCCGATGCTCCTCCCCTCCGCCGACGAAGAGGTGGGCGCGCGCGGCGAACGTTCCGCCGCTTGTTGCCGCCTGACGGGGCCCAGCGGGTGGTTGGTGTGGGGGCACCTCCACCTGCATTGCACGGGTCCCCGTCTCCGTCGGACGGGAGTGGGTTGTCCTTTCGGACCCCTCCCGTCGCTCCCCCCTAGAGGGGTGAGCTCGTTGGGGTCTGCCGTCTGAGGCAGACAGCGCTGGCGGTGTCAAGGTTGTATGAGTTCACCTCAGGACCCTTGGCACCGTCCCCATAGGCGCATGACGAAAGGGCCGGGGTTTTTAGTGGGTATTCCCTGCCTCCCTTCCATCTTGAGGCAGGGCGAGTCCCACATAACCCGTCCCTCCCCCGAGCGGCGGGTATGCCTAAAAGCATTTTCCCCGGCTTATAAAAAAAAAAAAAAAGGTGGAGTGACGATTTGAGCTAGATAGTCATATATACCTGATTTGAGCTAGATAGTTATCTAGCTCAAATCAAGTAAGCAAATGATGGATCGAACGGATTGGGTCGGCAAGCGAAACGCTGCAAAATGAGTTGAGTAGGCGGCATAGATAATAATGGATAGTCCATATCGTTTCCTTTTCTTTCCATTCGAAATGGCTTTGTCGACCAGATAGTAGTCTACGATGGAGCGGGATCACCCAGCAATAACCGGTTCACTCTCGCCTGGAAATGGGAACATATCTCTCGGAGAACAAGGAGCCCGGCAAAGAGTTCCACAGATTGGCCGATCGGACGATAAAAGTAGAGGCAAAACACGCTGTGCATGTTTGTAGATCTAAATTTAATATACCTAGGAAAACAGTTTTTTAAGAACTGTTCCACCTTAATCACCTGTGCGATTTGACCACGCTAAAAAATTATAATAAGTGGCGGTAAATCACCTGGCATGGGGATTGAAGCTGTAAACAAATGAGGTTTTTTTTTTATAAGAAGAGCTTTGCTTTTGGAGCCTGACGGTAAGCGGTCGTGAGGTCGACATGCATAATCATCAAGAACAAACCCATTGCGCCTGTCGCCCTCACCCGGAAGGCCCACTGACACGCCCCGCCTAAAGAACCCAGGATTGTAAGAGGAAGGAAACGCATTAAGCCCGCTTCCAACTTGTACCTTATCACTGCCTTGTGTGCAACGAAGTTAATCCCTCGGTAGACATTCTCCAACATTTATCAACACCGATGGTGTCAAATAGCCCATTACTCTACGAGTATAAATGGCAGCTCCTCTATTTGTATCCGTCACGACTGGAGCGCAACATGTAAACACTGCCTTCTACGAAACTGTTGCGTCATGTGCTTGGTCCAATGATCTCCTTTGTGCCGAATGGCCAAAGTGCTCGGTAATGTTATCGATGATTCATTCGGATAGATTTGGATTTAGAATGCCTAGAATTTGAGATCATTCTAGACTCTTCCCAGCTGTCAACCCGGAGGACAAGGCTAGAGGGGGCAACTGGGAATAATAGTGGGCCAGCGTCATGTTGACGGATCTTATTCCTTATGGCTCTAATTTAGGGTGCGAGACCCTCGATTAGGACATATACGAGCTAGAGGGTTATGTGAACTTTGCTTTTGAACCAGGTGGGCATTAGATTCTTCGTCTCATCATCATCAGCTTTTGACAGTCCACTGTTTGAAATAGGCTTCTCCAATTGTTTGCCACTTTCCTCAATCTTTTGTACCTAGCATTCAGCACTTGCCAGCAATCCTGCGCAGATCGTCACTCCACCTGGCCTGAGGGCGTCCTACACTACGCCTGCCAAAAAGCGGTATCCACTCCAGAACTCGTTTACCCCAATCGTTATTGGTTCTGCGGCTGATATGGCCAGCCCACTGCTCCTTCTCAACAAATCCTAAAATGTTTTCTAGGCTAGAATACACAATAGGGCTTTAAACGCGCTAGATTTAATAATAGAGCTGTCACTCTAACCCTCCACAAAGCTGCCGTTTTGAGGGCACGTAGCCCTTCCCTTCAAGGGTTATTGCTAAACGGTTTGGGGTATTGGGTCCATGTTAGGGTTGATACGTATGGTTAGGATGACATGTTTTAAGGTTTAAAGGAAATCACTTCTTCTTTTTTGGTCCTTCGAGCCGTCAATTGGTTCTTTCTTTATTGCTAACTGGTGCCTGCGACTTCGTTCGTGTGGACTATGTTATTGATAAATTGAAAAATTGCTACTCAATCACGACCTCTGTATCAAATGTTCCTGGTCTTTGATGGCGCACCAAAAATGTGCATTAGTTGAAAAATTTTTGCTAACACGACATTTCTATACATGTTATAGTGTTTGATAATTCTCTTACAGCTCCACATTATGTATAGATATCCCAGATCTACAGTTTCTATAAGTCAACTGAAAATGCTTATCAAGACTCTAGTGAACAGGTGGGCTGGTGTGAATCAAGGGAATTAAGCCTTCGTTCTCCTGAACAGTTCTACCGTAGAACTAGTGAGACTTTTATTTCCCACTAGTTCTACTTTTAATTGTACCACAGAATAGTGGAACTAGTGGGAACATTATTTACGTCTCTAATATTATACATAATGTTACCTGGCCCTTGTATGAAAGCACACCTCTAAAAACATATTCGGTTACGAGATTTTAGGTATTATATCTACAACTTTCTTCGTCAAGAAATTACTGAACAACAGTCGCGAAGTAAGCAAATTGGCGGGGATGAGTGCACCTGTGTCTTGCGTACTCACTTTTGCACTTTAATATCTTCTGTCTCCTTAGAGTTTGGCCGTAAGTCAGTCAGGAGAATACTATTTAATTGAACACCCTTGCACGATCAATGGCAACCCTGCCGTCCCTACCTGCGCCCTACATTCGGACTCTTCAACAAATTGCCTTTGAAGGGACACGTCCCGAGTCCTGATCCTGTCCTGATAGCGCATGCTTATTAAATTACCATAAAGGTCGAGTGTAGCCTTGAGTATGCTTTATGTACTGGTTTATGTGGATGGGATACTACAAGTTCATATTTTAATGATATTGTGACTTAGAAATCGGCGGAGTGCCTAAAGCAATTTAGTGAGTCAAGTACATGATGTGTTTTTTACACGGTGTGCACGGTTTTAATATTACCTACATAATACCTATACTCTTTTTTTTTATTATTGGCTCAGCATAGTGGCTTCCCTCCGCCTGATGGAAAGCAGGAAAGAAAGCCCAAGCCGCTCTGACAACGGGCGTGACACCATGGTTTCCAGTCAGTCATCACAGCCATACTGGCCTGCAAGATGCTTCCTCTCTTTATTTTACACCAAAAAATATTACTTAGAACCAGGCAAAGTATACAATCGTTGTATATTCTTTGCCTATCACTTCCAGACAACCTTTGGATAGGGAATAGCATGTCGAAAGATTATAAAGGTAAGGTAAAGTTGTTCAATCGATTTTACAAACAATAAAAAAAATGTACCAAAAACGAAACAGGCAAAAGCGCGCGTCTCTTCTTCAATGGGGCTTTAGTAAAACTTCTGCTTGTAGACTGGGCAGGAGATCAGATGTAATGCGACCGGTCACCTGCCCCTATCTATCAACAATATTCAACTATACATCCAAAGCATTATGGTTAATTTTAGCACAATTGGGTAACTTTAAAGTACCAGGTTCTCTATTTGTCTTAGAGGTTAACATTGAAGGTTTTCAGGACTCGGCCTAGTTTGAATCTAGGTGTTAGTGGTAGGTAGTAGGTATATCGTTTGCAGTGTTGTATATCTGTGTACTGTAGATTTGTTATCTTCAGCACAGTACAAGACGTCTGTGCCACGAATTGTATCATACTTTAAATTGCCTGAATGGATGCGTGCAATTCATATTGTTACCTAATGACTTATAAACTAGATACTCTAGACTACTAGATAGGACCTAAGTTCGAATGCTTTGTTAAAACCCAAAAGTCTATCCCGAAGTAGCAGATATATTTGTGTTTAGATATCGGAATCCTTCTCCTCGTGTCTTACTCCTCATTAGATAGATAGATACTCTGCAGAAAACACAGACATTACAGGAAAACATAATACAGACAAAACCTAGTACAATTTAGGCGGTCTTATCGCTTGTAGCGATCTCTTCCAGACAATCTTCAGGTAGAAGAAACCAGTTTCATTAAAGAGTTGGGTATAATGAGGGTCGTGACCTCCCTTGCGAAACACCTTCTCCCGTACGATCTTTCTCCACCGGTTTCTGTCTTTGGCGGCGTGGAGGCCGTGGTGAACCGAAGAGTCGAGTGCGGAGCGGATCTGGTCGGACCAACGTACTGGGCTGTCATCAGGGAAGTCATTATGCCGTGCTTCTATAAAAACCACCACCCGCATAAGCATGGTAACCAAGGAAAATCCTTCCAAATGACAAATGCACATTGGAGGAGGCCTATGTCCAGCTGTGGACGTTTGTAAGTTGATGATGATGATGACTGTAAAAAAACCGAGCTTTTAACCATAGCTCGCCACATGACTTTCAGTGAAGCGCGCTCCAACATTTTTTTTATAGTTGCTAGACATAATGGCTTCCCTACGCCTGATGGAAAGCGAAAGAGAAGCTCAAGTCGCTGTGACAACGAACTGGTCAGTTTACCTGTCAGTTGCCACCGCCATGGCCGGCCCAACCACAACCCCCCACGAGCTCCGGAATCCCTACTCACCGGCAGGAACACGATCCGGAGGTCATTTGGCTGCGGTATTCTATAGAGTGGAGGTCCTTCCCCGGACGGGCAGCTCAATTCGAGCGAAGATTCGCTATACCCTACCTCTTTTAACACATACCTGACATAACCCTGTTCAGTTCTGTTCTTTAGTTCGCGGAACATTGCCCTGGAGCACGATGATACATAATTCCCGGATCATTACGGCACACAGGGAATAACGAACGCGCCACGTCTCCTCGAGCCATCACTCATGTCTAACAAACAAACTATTCACTTCGCAGACACGTTTCCTCGTCAGTACATCTTCACTTGTCCGGGATGGGCGGTCGGAGTGTGGTGGACTTTTAACTGTGATAGTTTTTGCTGTGATTGAAGTTATTTGTGGATAGGGCTTAAGTTGAGCGTTAGTAACTGCGCGAAATAAAAAAAAAACAAAATTTAATTAAGCTGTGATGGAGTATTCTGAAAGTATACGTTATTAATATTATGTAACTCATACAATTTTATTCTAGTTTAGACTAGCTGCAGCTAGCGAATTTGCACGCGTGAATATCGATGATATGTAAAATCCTTCTAAATTATGTATCATCTATGTATTAAACCACGTATTAAACCGATCTATGAGCTATATTACTTTACTATATACTATATATTTATTCTAATAATAAATATGTATAAAAATTAATAGCCCATGGCCCATAGTTACCGTTCTGTAGTTTACGCGTGAAAGAGTAACAAACGCCCATTGAAACGAAAGCATTTACAATATTATAGTAAGACGTATGATTAATAATTTAAATACTTCAGCTAAACTATGGAACTAATTATTATCAAAATCCGTGGGCCCCGTTAAATTATAATCTTTAGTATTTTCAACGCGAGAGTGATCCGTTTTGGGTAAGCGCGCTTCATTCTAGGCTTTAACGTCCCTCATCGATGGTAGCATCAGGCGATTTTGGGTCTAACCCATCCATTTATTTAAAAAAAAATACAAATTATCACTTATTTTTGAAGTCGGTGCCAGCCAAACAAATCAATGTATTTTGTCGTGTGGATTTGCCGGCCGTGTGCGTCATACAACAGTTTACGTTAGGTACCTAGAGGCTGGCACCGACTCCAAAAATAAGTGATAAAAAATATTATACATACAGACGAATTGAGAACCTCCTCCTTTTTCGAAGTCGGTTAAAAAATACAAACTTAAAATTATACCATTAAGTTATTTATAACTATAATATAATAAAAGGTAAACTACTTGTATGAGACTGTAAGAGTTTCATGCCCCCATCCCGAGCGCAATCCCGATTTATACCGTGAAATAGAAGTGGGTTACGGGTTTAGGGAACGGGAGGGTCCTCGGTAGATAGCGGCGCCGGGTACTGCCTAATTAGCGCAATCATTAGTTACTCACGACAAGTTATGTTAGACACCACGCTTATCAGCAAGGGCAGGATTCTCGTCTCGTTATATTCATTCATGACGCCTCTCTTCAAGAAAACTTGCATTTTTTAGTTACCATGATATAGGCGGGCTCGGTGGCTCAATTGGAACTATTGCAAGTGACTCCTGCCTTTTGAATCAAGGGTCGTGGGTTCGATATCCCACGACCCTTGATTCAAAAGGCAGGAGTGTTTAATAACTACTGTACTCGATTCAGACTATAGATTCTAAACCAATAAGTACATTGTAAATATGTAGCAAGAATTAAGGATACAGTACGCAAAAATTTAGAACGTTTGTTTGAATAGGACTTCAAATAGACACGCTTGTCCCATGATTCATTGAACCAAATTAAATATTCACTTCCAACATTATATATATGCCCAAGCACTCTTTTCAGGTAAATTATTCAATTACTCTACAACGCCATTGAAACATCAGTGCTCTCACAAAGAGTACATTAATTAATCAGCTTAATTAAAAACATTTTGCCGCGTTAAAATAATCCGTCGAAAAGGCGAGCTGAACGGAACATAATCCGGTAATCTACTGACTTGTCGAGTTGATAATTTGCCCTTTGAATCTGTATTAAAACAGCGGCCTTGATTAAATCCACTTTTAGTTGAAGTCCGCTCAGTTGGGGGTGCGGAGTTTTGATTGGTTTTAGATTAATTTGGGATTCAGGATTTATTTTGTTAGATTAGTAATTCCCTAACTCAGTGGTGGTATACTTTTTCGCTTGCAAAGCACTTACAAGTTCAGGAAATTTCTCACGGTGCCCTAACTAGGGGATACGATACTCGGCTACATAAACTATTAACTAAGAAATAAATTTCAAACATGTCGTACATTGTTCCGATCCCGAAGTATCAGAACGTACCTACCACAAATACAAATATAAACCCAGACACGGAACAAACACAAATGCCTATTCAGCACACGAATGTTTGTCCCGGGTGGAGATCGCACCGATCGCACGAGCCTTGGTTCAGAAGGTAGGGGTCACTACCAAAATTTGGTTCGTATGTTAAACCAGTCCCAAAATTTCAATAGCCAATGTAAATAAAGTCCAGTACGAGACTATGATACGCTCCGTGCATCAGAAAGCCATAAGACTGGAGTTCCACTGTTGTGGAGCGGGGCAGAGCGGAAGTTCTCTCTCCCTCTCTCTTTTTTTCTCCCGCTCTCTCTGTTTCTCCGTCTCTCTTTCCCTCCAGAGATCCCTCTCAGTGGTGACGCAGCCTTCATTGGTCACCCCGCTCGTTTCCTATCTGATTTTGACAGTGGAGGAACAGAGTGTAGGTACCTACTGTCTTTGCTCACACAGTTGCGTATTTGACTATTCTTTCTTGGAGAGTTGGTCTGATAGATGGACTATTCTATTGATTAGTCCTTTCAATTAACATCCGAAGGATCCATTATTCTAATATCGTCAAATTTTTCGTATTAAGTAAAATCCTAACTCAATTTGCAGGCAAATTGAATCACCGAAATAAAAGAATCCTGCTCCTGCTCCTAATGTAAACGCTAATGTCTCTTCAAAATGCTTATGAAAAGATGTGAGTCGCTTACATAAAATGTATGACGTAGGTATATAAAAAAACAGGGCCTGAAAAATGTTCTGAAAGAAACAGATCAGATGTGAAAACATATCAAACGTCTGGAAGAGCGTGCAAAGACATTCAAATACACACCTTATTACAATGACATGAGTGCGCAAATCTCAAAGTTTAATCCCATCAGGTACCTCATTGTTTGAGTTCCAGACGAAATCACCTCTCGTGTTTTAATGACACGATAGAACCTATTGGCAATCTTGTTGTCAGAAAAAGATCTTAGAGATTTTACCTCTTCCTTTATTTAAAATCCTGTTTCTTCTCTGCCAGATTCAACATTTGAAGCCTTTTAATAGGTATCTAGTCTAGTATAAAAATAATATAAAGCAGCTTAACACATTTATCTACACTACAGATGCATTGTGTTCATAACTTTTAATCCTACTAATAAGTATTATAATCATACTATCCTACTTACTTATTTACTTATTATACTATACTATAATTTGGATGGATAGTTGAATGGACGTTTGTTACACTTTCGCGCGAAAACTACTGAATGGATTTGAATTAAACTGTACAGTAAAAATATAGCTTATACATCAGATTAGTACATAGCCTATAAACATGGATGCTATCATATACAAGTAAATTACCTATATTCACACGGGTAAAGCCGCGGGCTACAACTACATTAGTGGTTCTTAGGAAGTCTTTTGCAATTGAAGCATATTTATTCTATAAGTACTATGTAATTAGGATGTAATAGTTATATCTTTTTATGACTGCCCCATTGGTCGCAGGTGCCATCTGATCAAGTCCGATAAATTTGACCTTCAATGTTAATAATAATCGAGATCGAAATTACATAAAGAGGATATTGGGACGTTACAATAAATCCTATTAATAAAACGAGGAAAACATTACACGTGGGCGGTATATCAAAAACGTTAAAAAACAAAGGATTTATTTTTGTATTTTATAAATGAAAAAATAAAAGCCTCCTCACACAATCCAGGTCAGTTGACTTTCCCGCGCGAAAGGCTCACGGTCCACGGCCTTCTAAATATAAGCGGGTCCCCCATAGATGCCTGATTAGACAACACGCACCCCACGTATTGATTGGCCTTTATCTGCTGCTGGAAAATGCTAGTCTTTGATAATATTTATTGCCCAATGGCCGGCTTCGCGCTGGCACGGTCGAATATAGTGAACTTGACAATCAAATCTGACCTAAAATCGACGGTTAAAATTTAAAATCGATTAAAAAATTATTCTTCAGCTCACTCAAATCGTGTATTGATCTCAATAAACCACATTGTTTTAGAACGTAATTTTGTTTTGTGCATTTCACCTCATTAGAAAAAGTTTTAATTAGGAAACCACCTAATTTCACCTTCATTACCAAAGTGTGAAATATTGCTAACTAAACTGTTGTCTGAAAGATGAATTTAATTTAAAATTTTCACACGCCACAGTTAAAAGTTTATTTAATTTAAAAGTTCAAGCCTTCGTTCGTGTCGTAAGGGCTTAATGTGATTCCTCAAGCGAAAGTAGACTTTGACGCGAGATGTTTAAGGTCGAAAGCGCATTGTAATTTGAGGGCGTACAGTTCCGGTAGGGGGTACCGATGGTTTTATGGGATAGGCGCAAGTTATGGTACTGCCTGATAGTGGCCGCTGTGGCGCTGGTCTGCTACTGGCTGTGTGACCTGCGACGGACCTGGTACAAGCTGGTGCTGCACCTGTTCTACTTCGCGTGCGATATGCTGAAGCTGCTGATGAAGCTGGTGGAATTGTACTGAGCATGCGTTGGTAGCTGGTGAGTACAGCTGGTCTCTGGTCCTGTTATCCAGGGGCGTAGCTACCGCCGCATGTGCCGTATCAATTATACGGGGGCTCCAGACCATGGAGGCCCCCGAAGTGCATATGCAAAAGCTTCCCTTTTGTGACAAATCTTTTCCCTTCCTAAGGGCCTCAAAACAATTTTTTATATGGAGCCCCGCCAAGACACGCTACGCTTCTGCTGTTATCCCTCTTCGGGCAATTTCCAATTTGGATGCAAGTTATACACCCCCACACATGACGTGACGGAGAATGTCTTTAATTAAATCTGTTGTTGTTTTTGCTACCGTTAGCTACAAATGACCCAACTACTTTCCGGGCCGCTGGTCATTATTATAAGTGGCTACCCATAGCATGCGCCCACAACTACCCCAATTCCTCCGGGAAGCTTGCCCTCTAACGTCGTGCCCCTCATTTGGGTCCCTGTGCGTCTAGTCTTGTTCAATTATGAAAGCGTCTGTGTTTACACTGTGTGTTAATGTCTGTCTGTGTTCTTGAATGGAAACACTTTTTTGCTACACCCAAGATTTCCTACGTTTTGTTTGAACGATGATTTATACTTAGATGAACTGTTGATCTTATTTTATCTCTATCATCTGGTGAACTGTTAAAGTAATTTCATGTTATTGCATTCCAAATAACTTTGTGTAGAGTTTAAGAGGTTCGCATGAATCACGGTAAGCTTATACTTCGTTCGGTTTGTGTGTATTTAAGATCATTTTACAGGCCATTAGCTCGGCTCTCATCTCACTTTTTCTTTCAAATGTAGTGCTACTAAAAAAATGGCGATGTGACCTTCGCTTTAGAGCTCTCGGAAAAGTTGTCTATGAGAACTGTCTTTGAAGGAACTATAGAGAATGACCAAATGACCTTTGGGTCTTGTTTCTGCCGGTGAGTAGGGTTTCCGGAGCTCGTGGGGGGTTAGGGTTGGTAGGCAATTGACAGGTAACTGACCAGTTACTTGCCCGTTGTCACAGCGACTTGGGCTTTTCTTTCGCTTTCCATCAGGCGTAGGGAAGTCATTATGTCGAGCCACTATAAAAAAAAATGTTTCTGTTCTGATCTCTTGTTTGATCGGGATGTTGGGATGTAAGGGAGCGACCTATCATCTTTTCGCTCTAAGCCAACCTCACCTGCCCGTGGTGCATCCTGCCGAATAACAAACGAAGCGCTGGCAACCGACTGGTGGTGGAATAACCATCACAATTGAAGGCGTAGCTAAATACCACAGACTGATGACGGGCAGCAGCGTCACTGGAGCGAGAAGCTACGCCCTGCGATCGCCAATCCGCCTGCTCAGCGTGGCGATTATGGGTATATCCTCCAGATGTTTCCACCTGGAGAGGCCTATGTCCACCAGTGGACTGCAATAGGCTGATGATGATTGTTTGACTTATCAGAAATGCTTTAGATCTTAAGTACCGCTGGTGGTTTGCTATTTTTGGCACATTTATTTCTTTATTTGGCGGTAATGATTTCCGCCAAACAAAGAACATTTCGGCACATCGATTAAGTTGAAACTTGCCGATTCATATTATTATCTCACCGCCCACGCAAACATTATCTCGTCTAATAGACGAATTGTGTGATCGTGACGTCAGAACGTCTGCATATGATTACCCGTGTTGTTTTAACGTTTACGTATCCGTGCAAATCCGGCATAACATGAATACGACTTTTTATACACAACACAATCGTAAGCTTTAGGTAGATATTAAGCTATCTATAGATTTTTTAACATTTATACCTATGCCTGTGTATATTTAAATCATGATAGAGGTGTTTTGTTGTGCTGATCGAACTGGTGTTTTATTAAACATGCACTATAGTTCATTCGCGTTAAGAAAATTGGCTAGTGGCCTGTCAGTGACCTGTCAGTCACTATTTTCTTAACGCGAATGTACTATAGAGTAAATAAATAAATGACCCAAGACATGCCACACTGGGCTACACATCGCCATTAAGCCCCAAACTAAACCGAAGCTTGCACTATGGGTACTAGACAACTGATAAACTTACTTAAATAGTTTTTTTTTGTAAATAAATCCATATTATACTTACAATGAAAACACCCAGACCAATACAAACAGACATGTTCATGAATACTAATGTTTGTACTGTGCGGGAATTGAACCCACGACCCTTGGCTCAGAAGGCACTACCAAATGAGCCATCGAGCCTGTCAAGAGTGCACTGCTGTTCCCTTGATATGTTAACTCTAAATGAGGGCTACCGTTTTTGTGCTCGCCATTTGGCGCCTTTGTAGAGTGAGGTCCTCCCTCAGGCATAGCTGTGAATGTTTGTTTTACGCACGTGATAATTAAAAGTTTCCGAAAGATATAACTGTTTTTTAACAGCAAATAAACTAACCAACGAACTAGCTGTTCTTTCCTGCAAAGCGTGGTGACTATGTCAAATGTTCCCAAATGGCGATAGTGATGTTTTGGGGGTCAAAATAATTACATTATATTTAGTCCGTATTTTAGATCCTAAAAATCAAAAAATGTATTTTTCCTTTTTTCATTTAAACAAATAATAACAAAGGTACAAGGCATATGATGACAGGCTCGGTGGCTCAATTGGTAGTGACCTCTGCCTTCTGAGCCAAGGGTGGTGGGTTCGATCCCCGGACATTACAAACATTTGTGTGCATGAACATATCTGTTTGTATTGGTCTGGGTGTTTTCTATATATAATATGTATTTATATACAAAAAAAAAGTATTTAAGTAAGTTTATCAGTTGTCTAGTACCCATAGTACAAGCTTCGGCTTAGTTTGGGGCTAGATGGCTCTGTGTGGCCCAGCGTGGCATGTCTTGGGTTATTATATAAAGTTAGGAATGGGAGTCTTTGAACGTCACTCCATCCCATAAAAATTCCTCACCGAGCGACGTCACGCGTAATTTCAACGGGCTGTAACTTGGAAATTTTTAGTCTAATTTACAAATAAAAAAATACGTCTTTTATTTTTGAATAAGCTAAAATACGGACTAATTACATTTCTTAGCTAAACAAGCCTATTGTATTTACTGGAGGCATGGGTCCAGCTGTGTGAACGTGACGCTACATTAGCGCCCCTGGCGGAGTATTGACTCGCGGTAGTTCTCATTATATCAGCATTCAATCGTGGGATGAATGTTTGCTCGTGGCCGTTTAGAGCCGAACAAATAAACAGAGAGTTATGAACACTTGATATACACGCTTATCTTTGCGTTATCGCCGGGTGTGTGAATCACGGGGATAATTATATACTGGACTTTTAGCACGCGAGTGTACTGTGGGGCTTGAGCTTCGTACTGTGATTATTGATTATAATTAGTAATTAAAAACGCGTTGATGATGCTGTGTGTGTGGGATATAAGGGAGCGACCTTATTACCCTATACCCTTACCTGCCCGAGGTGCATCCTGCTGAATAACAAACGAAGCGCTGGCAACCGACTGGTGACGGTTTAAACCGTCACGACTGAAGGCATGGTTAAATACAACAGGCCGTGGACGGGCAGCTGCGTCCCCGGAGATAGGAGCTACGCCCTGAGATCACCAACCCGCCTGCCCAGCGTGGCGATTATGGACAAATCCTGACTAAAGTGGCGAATTGATGGAGAGGCCTATGTCCAGCAGTAGGTACAACTGCCATTGTCTGATGATGCGACAATGCTCACTAGCTTTTTTTTTTAAAGTGACTCGACATAATGGCTTCCCTAATGGAGAAGCCCAAGTCGCTGTGACAACGGGCAAGTAACTAGTCAGTTGCCACCGCCATGCCGGGCCAGCCCATTTACCGAATTCGAGTGGTAAAAGCTCGAAAATGTCGTCGTATTTTCAGAAATACTTACCTTTACCAACTTATGTCGGTAAATCCTACGACTTGCACTTAAATCTAAAGATTTACCATAGTTTCAGCTTTTACAGTACCAGACACACCGTTTCCGAGTATCCAAAAGCGTCTCGTTTTTAAAATCAGTTTATTTGTGTTCCGCGAATAGGTGCGTCAATCACAGATCACTTGCGTTTAGCAGTACGGAACCATTACTAGGAAGTTGTGTTTCTGACACCTAAAGTGCGATTCACACCTATCGTTACCGTCTCTACGATCCGATCCGATATTCATATGAAGCAACGATTTGGTTTTGGGCCGATCTTAATATTGATTATGAGCCCGACAAATAGGCATGATGACTAATTTTTGTTTTGGATTATATTGATGCATCACCCATATTATAGATACTTTGGTAAAAGACTTCGCTTGTATGAAAAGTCCCCGAGCTATCACAATTTCAAAATCACAAATATGAACTCGCCAAAAACGCTTCATGCAAACTGATACCGCTTCTAGGGACGTCACGATTTCGTATTGCGTTGTGTTTTTGTATGCCTCGTTCAAGAAGCTTGTTCGATGGCTATATTAAATAGTGCGATTATGTTATGGGTGTCATATCAAATTATGTTTTTAACTAATGTACCTTAAACAGTGTTATATTGATTTATGATGAATTTTACACTTTTGAAATTGACTTTCCCGATGAACTTTGAAGGCGCTCTCAATTATGTTGTGATTTCCAAATACCTTACGGCCGTATTCACAAACGTTACTATGCGACGCGCGGACGCACAGTGCTCAAATCCTAAACGTTTTTGGGTACCTGTGCGTTACGCGACGCATAGTAACGTTTGTAAATACGGCCGTAAGTGTTATTTTAATGGTCTTTCTGGCAACCATCAAATAACATGGAAATTCAACCAAGGTCGTCTCCCCTAATGTCAGCATAGAAAGTTGTAGTTTGCGGGTGGTCTCTTAGTTTGTAGCCTGTTTAAAATTGGGGGACATTCCGCAATATCGGGCCGTCGGACGCGTTATATATAGGCACTTTCACTGGACCCATGAACGCCGTGTAATCAGTTCCTTACAGGGCGTTCTGTTCCAGAACTTCCAGACCATTACAGTCGTAGAACCTTCGAGAGCCATATTATTTTGTTCGCTTTCTTGTAAATGTATCAGATACTATCACTTGACTGGCTCGATGACTCATTTGGGACCCTCTGCCCTCTGAGATAAGGTCGTGATTCGATTCCCGCACAGTACAAACATTGTGTTCATGAACGTGTCTGTTTGTATTGGTCAGGGTGTTTTCTATGGATAATAATGTATTTATTTACAAAAAACATGTATCTAAGTAAGTTTATCACTTGTCTAGAACCCATAGTACAATGCTTTGGCTTAGTTTGGGGCTAGGTGGCGCTGTGTGTGCCCAGCGTGGCATGTCTTGGGTTATTTATATATCTTGTATATAAAAAGTGTCTAATTTAATCTAAAATTACATTTATATCCACATCAGATCGAAGAACTTAGGGATACGTGTGTGAAACTATATAGTATGGGTAGTTTATATCCGTAGTAGATAGTAATGATTGAATCACCCATAAATGCTAAATGCGAGTTCTCATTAGTGGAAGGCAGCGCGTATTCGACTGGCTAGTTAATTGAGTAACTTATTATAAACAGTCAAACGAATAACTAACTGGCTTAATTTACAAATGTTACTATGTGACGCGCGGACGCAGAGTGCCCCAATTAGTCTATAGGTGAGTACCTGTGCGTTTGCGCGACGCATAAGTAACGTTTGTGAATACGGCCGGAGGGTGTTTACCAAACGTCTTTCATATTGGTCGGATAACACTC
>CM062100.1:11219453-11519879 GCA_031163375.1 Conogethes punctiferalis | reverse complement strand
TAAGAGCTCCATACCTTATAAAGAAGGGTCACATAATTGGAAAACATTTATGTAAATGTAAATTTATGTCGATTATCCGCGAAAGGCCCCACGTCTCTTTTTACAAGGTCTTAGAATCCTTGGTCCTTCGAGCAGGATGGAGAGTATAACAATCCTAGTTCAGTACTAATTGTGTTCGTTTTCAAGATTGCCTGTTCAAGATTAGCCCTATGAACCGCTACTCCGCTCAAAAGCCATTCTGGAATACTGCAAAGCAGTTCCGCTAACTCGATCACCGATACAGGACTGCTTGAAGAGGATACACGTAGTATAATTTAGTCATAGTTTTGATTGGTAACGTGCTATAAATACGGTCCCATCAAAGGTAGCTGAACACTTTAGTACCATGTCAAAGTAAAGTTAAGTTTGCATTACACTTGAAAACGTACTAATCTGTTATTTTGACAGCATTCTAAAGTGTTCAGCTCACTTTTAATGCCGACGGTATAGTAGAAATCATTAGTAGCATCGGACAACTCGTCCTACGCAAAAGAGATGCAATATAAAAGCAATGAGAGGGACACATATGCCAAACACCGACATTACTGCCATTACGATAAAAGAGATGTAAGGGCGCGACCTATCATATACTCGCTCTAAGCCTCCCGCACCTACCCGTGTGGTACATCCTGCTGTAATACGAACGAGGCACTGGGCAACCGACTAGTGGCGGTATAACCCTCACAAATGACGACGCAGGTCTAAATACCAACAGGCGATGGACGGGCAGCAGCGTCTCAGGATCGAGGAGCTACCGCCATACGATCGCAAACCCGCCCTGCCCCAGCGTGGCAATATGGTAACGCCTCATAGTGATGGTCCCAAAGTGGCGTACAACTGGAGAGACTAGGTTGATGATGATGGATGTATACCGAATACTATAGCGATACGGAGTCGCTGGGTCTCTAATAATAAAAGCGATACACTCACTACCCATATCCTTCGATTGTGGGCAGAGGAACGCGGGATGTCAATATTAAATCAATCCCCGCCGTATAAAAGAACTATTCTCTGCGGCCTACGCACCGGGGTGGGTTAGCCGCCTGTCGGCGGCTCGAGCGTACGGCGTACGCCGTCCCGGTATGCTGAAATTTGTACTCTTGTACTTTTAAGGACGCGTGATAAAAAAAAAACCGGCCCAGTGCGAGTCGGACTCGCGCACGTAGGGGTCGCGTACCACTGATAGGATGGAAAAAATGAGGTAAGTTGATGTATGGATGTTTAAAAAAAAACTACTGTCTAGCTTTCATTGAAACTAATTTTCGTTAGTAGTTACATGATAATACACATCATATATTTTTTTCAGTTTTATAATGCCCATATTTAGAAGTTAGGGGGGGGGGGGGGGGGGGGCACACAATTTTCCCTTTTGGAAGAGTCCTCTCGCGCAAACTATTCATCTGAGAAAAAAATGATTGTAAGATACCTCAACATCATTTTCAAATACCTATCCATAGATACCACCACACGTATGGGAGTTTGATGAAAAAAAATTTTTTGGAGTTTCAGTTCCATGTATGGGGAACCCAAAATTTGGATTTTTTTCTGATTTTACTTTACAATATTAATTGCGGATAACAGAATACATCAGTCGTACTAAATTTCAATAATGTAGCTCTTATAGTTTCGGAATAACCTGGCTGTGACATACGGACGGACAGGGACAGACAGACAGACAGGACAGACAGAATGACGAATCTATAAGGGTCCCGTTTTTGGCCATTTTGAGCATACGGAACCCCTAAAAATGATTTTATTTTGTAAACAAACTAGCAAGCCCCGGTCCCGGCTTCGCACGGGAGACTCTATATTCTACACCTTCGTACATTGTTCAAATTTTACCAAGGATCGCAAATTTTTTCAAAATGAATGTAGCCTAGGTCAAATTGTAAGAATGTAGCATCCTATTGGGTGAAAGAATATTTTATATCGGCAAGTACTTTTTGAGCCTAGTCCATTACAAACATACAAATATAGGTGCATATCTTTCCCTCTTTATAATTTCATAGCTGTGCTCGCGACGTCGTCCGCGTGGGATAGTTATTTTTCCCCCGTTTTTTTTTTTACATTTTCCCTTTTCTTCGCTCCTAATAGTTGCGCGCGATGTTATGTAGCCTAAAACCCTTCCTCGATGAATGGTCTATTCAACACAAAAAGAAGTTTTCAATTCGGACAGTATTTCCTGAGATTAGCGCGTTCAAACAAAACAAACAAACAAACTCTTCAGCTTATATATTAGTTAAGATTAGTGTAGATGTAGGTATTTATCAGACAACATCACAATACATTTCTCCGATCCCAAGGAGGTACGAGTAGCCTTAAACCCCCTGTTGAGTATGGGTATCAAACAACGAAGATATCCACAAATATATAATAAAATACAAATATAAACACCAAGTCGGAAAAAACACACATCTGTAGTCATCACACGAATGTTTGTTCCGTGGGGGGGTTGGGATCGCAACAACGACCTATGTTCAGAAGCTCACTACACTACAAGTGATTGAGCCACCGAGCGAGACAGCTACCATTGACTGACTCAGATTCTCAATAACTCCTGCCTTTTGACAAGGGTCGAAGGTTCTAGTCTCCCATCCGAGATAAAAACATACGCGTGTTGAAATATTTGTATTTGTTCCGTGTAGGTACAAGGTAGGTAGGTAATTCAAAATTCAAAATTTCCAAAATTCTTTATTGCCTCTAATAGGGTAATGTACATCAGATGTATATCTATTTAATTCTCTTATGCCTATTTAACCTATATATTATAGCATGAAACAGAAAATATAAAGAGTTAAACAATAATTACAACAGTAATTAGGTATTTTATTCTATAGGTACACATGATTATGTCAAACATTAATTAATAAATTAGCAATAAATTTAATTTTCATAAATTCGTCAATAGAATAGAAACCCGTGTTCCCCCAGCCATTTACGTAATGCTACTGTGAATTTTTCAATTGGTAATTGCTTTATAATGGTCAGGTAACATTATTTACATATAGTTATGGACATAGAGGGTGCGTTCTATCTGGAAACCGCTTCGTTTTCAGGAAGTGTGTTATTTACAAGTTTGTTAGGGTTTCTAATGCTTCTTCCGAACACATCACTCGCTTTCGTATACTTTTGATAATTTTGTTTTACAAAAATACTTATCTCCATATATAAGCACGTCACTGGCAAGATATTCATCCTATTTAAAATATGGTCTACGGAGGGAGACGTCTGAAGAAATGTCACCATATTGCACGTATACATCTCTTTTGAGCTAAAAATACTTTATTAATGTCCGTACCGTTGCACCAGATCAGAAGTCCCATATCTGAGCACTGGATTTCAACAATAAGCATACTAGGCGTAACAGCCGCTGTTCTATTAGCTACCTTGCTTAATTTGTACAAAGCTAATGCGAATCCGTTTATTTATTGCATACAAGTTCCATTTGCCCTCTTCCCAATTAATTTCGGTCTAGCGTGACTCCTAAAAATATTACATTACAATCATTAGTCCCGTTAGGTAGGTAGGTAGGTACCCTCATTTTGCACAACAAGGAGCCCTCAATCGTGATGGTTTACTCCGCCACCAGTCGTGTTGCCAGAGCCTCGTCTATTATTCAGGCAAGATGAACCACGGGACAGGTGAGGTGGCTTGGAGCGAAAAGTTATAGATCCGCTCCCTACCCCCCGATAACATCATCATCAGCCTATTGCAGTCCACTACTGGACAAGGCCTCTGTTGTTCAGCACCTAGGGCAAACTTCTGGAGGATATACCCATAATCGCCCACGCTGGCAGGCGGGTTGGCGATCTAACCGTTAACATACAAACGGGTAATTAATGAACAAGCATTTATCAGAATTAATAACTCCCTAATCCGATGCGACTCAGTGAAGTAAGGTAAATGGAAGGAAAATAGGCTGTTCGTCAGACAATGGCCCCTCCTGTGATGACGCTGATGGGGACACTTTACGGGGATTGCGTAGCCAGATTATTGTACCTCCATTTTGTAGGTAAGGGACATAAGTACGTACTTGAATCTATGTTACGACTGTGGGTAACCGTTTTTGTTTGATATATGTAGGGTATAACAACCTTTGGGCGAGTTTGTTAGAACTAACGACGACATATGGTCAGCAGATGAAATAAAGAACGATTGTATGGTCTATTTATGATGCTATCTGTACTTTACCGACAATATTTGTCCAATATAAAAGTCTTCATACATTTCGTTATGGATCAGGTTGCTAATTAGATTTTATCCCCTTCTACACTACACGCACTTGAGATTTCTATGTTTAAAAATCTAGAAATATAGACAGATTTCGATACTTTTTCTTACTTTACTTAGCCTAATGCAATCTTTAGCAATAAAGAAAAAACTAATAGTCGTTTGATTATAGTGTCATCTGTCAAGCTGTTAGGTCCGGAAAAAGGGAAATGCCTCACAGGTCATCGAATATGGCAGTTACATATTTGGGCAGGTATAAGAATAGAAATAAGTTTATTAGTCGCATCAAATTATACGAACAACAGAAGAAAGAAAAAATCGAATAGAATTCGAACATAGACTCCCGGTTCAGAGCCAAGCTCCAACCAATAAATCACATAAATTTACACAAAACTAACAAGTCCTCATAAATATAAGCCAGACCGTTCCCACCGCCTAAATAACCATTAATAATTAAAATACACGCCGCTAGTGTGTAACAACCCCAAAAAAAGTAACTGGCACACCGAAAGAGAGTCTTAATCCCGTGAGCAAGTATTAATTGGAAGTGGATTTATAGTGACTTTGTGACGTAATTTATTGGTGGCATGTCAACGAGATGAGTGTCTCAGTTTCCGCAGGGATGGCTTCTAAATTTGATATTAAAGGAGATGGAGTATATATAAGTATAATGTAGTAGCGTGTTGTATTGGATGCAGCCGGTTTTATAAACGCGGAGTTTCTTTGAATTATTAATGCGGATCGACTATTAAATATACGGGTGGCTGGGACCCGGTTGGTTTGGTATCTATTGTCTTAATAGAAAAGAGGTTTTATATGTGTTATAAATTTTAAAAAGACTTAAATTATAGCGTTGACATAATTTAGTAGATTCGCTAGACCTAAGCCTCAAACTCAGCTTTTCCCTGGACCATCGAGTTACCCAATAAATAAATATAAATAGCAGACAACATCACATAGCATTGCTCTCATCCTAAAGTAAGTAGCTATGCACTGTATTATGGGTTTTAGAACATCGAAGTTACACAAATAAATATGTACTTAAATACAAATTATAAACACCCAGACACGGAACAAACACAAGTATTCATCACCGAATGTTTGTCCCGGGTGGGAATCGAACCCACGACCCTTTGTTCAGAAGGCAGGGGTCACTACCAATTAAGCCACCGAGCAAGTCACGTGGTTTTACACCTACACCTGACGGGATATCGTCGACGAGCCAGTCAAATCAATCTGTCTACATTTTCTAGGTATATCCGGGGGTTCGCAAACTTTTCATTTTTTAGGGCGCACTTATACATTTAGGATTTATCTATGGCGCCCTAACCAAATATATGTAAAATATAATATAAAAATGTGGCCGAAATTCGGTCAGAGAGGATTAGGTATCCTAGGTCTTACAATATGTCCGGGGCGTAACGGTGTGGTGGGTGCGGTCACATGGCTTGCACAAGGACTGCTTCCCGAAGCCGAGGGTATGGGTATTTTCCCGCCCCTGGACCAGGAGTGCGGGGCCGATTGTGTGATCACTGGCGACATAGGGGTAATTTGGGATATGCCCTCTAAAAAAGAGAAAAAAGTAACCAAACTCCTTGTAAGTACACTACCACCAGCCTAGCACATTACTTATACCTATATGAAAAAACCCTATCAAAGTACAGTGTCAACGCTTCCTGTAAACGATTTAGGCTCGTAATAGAATATAAATGATTTCTCTCATTCAACCTGAACGTATATTTGTTTATAGAGGCATGTTTTATTTTAATCTCACTTCAAACGAATGACACGTGTTCGGTTTGATTACTTTGGCAAGGAGTTTTAAGTTTGGACTCGATCCGAAAAGTTTCTGCGTCGTGAACTTTTTGTCCGGAAACGTGTACATAGTAAAATAAGGTAAAGTAAGTTTATTACGAGTGGGCGTTGATAATTGGGAAGAAATCAACCAATAGGTGTATTGCGATATATATTTTATTTATGTATGTAGGATCTCCAACATAAGACACACATAAATTATGGTAAATTTGAAAACATACTACATACCCGAACACATCATAACGGATTACAATCAAGGTGCGATCTAATGTATTTCTAGCGTCGTCACGCACAATCTAAATGCAGTTGAATTATACGTGTTCTCTATGTACAATTCAGCATCACACGCGTGTGCGGTTCTCGCGTAAATGAAAATAACACGTATTGGATGTCCTTTACACTTCTTGTGGATACGTTTCCTGTAGACTTGAATTACATAGCACTTACCAATTATCACTTGTTGCGCATGCTGCGGAATAGAGAGGAAGCAGAACGAACTGGGAGAACAAGAAAACTGTTTAGGGCACCCTCGTGGCAATACGGCAGCGTGATACAGCTGCTGCCACGTCAAGTCCAACAAATACCTTACTGTGGAGTATGTATACTGTGGTATGATATTACCTATAAAAAAAATTTATGGGGTTTCAAAGGTGGTGAGGAGGTTTTTAAAGGGACTGGCAACAGGTTTGTTTGATAAGGGTGTACTTTTCTTAGTATGGCCCATTTTCAGATTACGAAGTCGGTTTTTTTTTCTAATATTTACGTCATGAATGTCTTAGACGTTTCACCAGGGGCCCTAGGCAAGGGACATCTGGCTTATGTGGGGGACTCCTAAAAACGGAGAATATCCCATTAGTTCTGAGGGTGGTGGCATTACGAGCGCTCATCTGAGGAGGGTTGAGATGCCTCAGAGGAACACGCCACAAACCCCGCATTGATGCGCCGCCCACCCGTCCCTGAGGTGTGCCACCTTTGTGATGTCTCTCCCGGCAGCTTGCACTTGACCACTTGCCCTCGGGCACGATGTCGTCGTCCTCAAGCGCCTCACGACCCCAAAGGATCCTTTAGTCGCCTCTACGACAGGCAGCAATACTTCAGTACTATTCTCACGTACCGTAGGGCATGGGTTCCCTACGTAGCTTCCGCAACAACGGCTTCGAACCTACGTAGGCACTCGTAGGGCATAAGGTTTCAATAAACCATGTTGAGCGGTTCGGCGGTAACCGCTCAACATCAAGGCATCGTGGGCTCGTTTGCCACCTTATGGTATGAAAAAAATCTAAGCATTTCATTTTCAGTCCACTGATTGTATAATGTTGATTTTCAGGTAAATAAGCGTCTTCCTGCATTGCTAGAGAAGACTGTACTATGCGAGTGCATCTCGACGCGACGGGAATGAGGGCCTCGTGGTTTTACGTCATGCCATTTTATAAACTCCGGTCGACTGGTGAGTTGGACCTTCTGATATATAAAATTAAATAAATAAATAACCCAAGACATGCCACGCTGGGCACACAGCGCCACCTAGCCCCAAATCAAGCCGAAGCTCGTACTATGGGATCTAGACATCTGATAAACTTACTTAGATCATTTTTTTTGTTAATAATACATATTACACATAGAAGAAACACCCAGACCTATACAAACAGACATGTTCATGAACACAAATGTTTTTGTCCAGTACGGGAATCGACCCACGACCCCTTGGCTCAGAGGGCAGAGGCACTACCCATTGAGCCACCGAGCCCTGTCGTAATATGAATATATCGCCGTGAATATGTCTACTAGCTAACTTCCGAGCGGGTGACCGAGAATACAAATCAGCACCCCGTTGGCTCTCGTGGGTGTCGAACGTCTAACATAAAGCGAGGAGATCCAAAGGTTCTGGGTTCGATTCCTTAACCTAATGACTGGGAAATTTTATAAAACAATACAGATATATTTATAGCTGTAGATATGTGCTATAATATTATAGCAGTTGTTATTAAATGTCTGTTACCGCAAACCCCATATAGTTTTCTTGCTCTCCCATTGGTTGACTGGTAGAGAATGCACACTGCATTATGTCCGCCATTTAGTACTTTCCTTGTGCAATAAAGATTAAATATAACACCTGTCGTTTTTGCGTCGGGGGTATAAAATAAAATAAATAAAGATTCAAGAGAGACTAGCTTCGGCTTAGTTTGGGACTAGATGGCCGATACTGCGTGGTTATTTATAAAAATATTATACTAGCTGTGCTGCGACTTTCGTCCGCGGGGAATAGTTATTTTTTCCCCGTTTTTTTTTACATTTCCAATTATTCTCGCTCCTAATAGTTAGCAGCGTGATGTTATAGCCTAAAGACCATCCTCGATAATTGGTCATATTCAACTCAAAAAACAATGATATCAATTCGGATCAGTAGTTCCTAAGATAGGCGCGATCAAACAAACAAAACTCTCCAGCTTATAATATTAGTTAAGATAGACAGGCTCGGTGGCTCATTTGGTAGTGACCTCTGCCCCCTGAGCCAAGGGTCGTGGCTTCGATTCCCGCACAGTACAAACATTTGTGTTCATGAACATGTACTGTTTGTATTGTTCTGGGTGTTTTCTATGTATAATATGTATTTACTTTACAAAAAAAAGTATCTAAGTAGTTTATCAGTTGTCTAGTACCCTAGTACAAGCTTCGCTTAGTTTGGGGCTAGGTGGCGCGGTGTGGCCCAGCGTGGCGTGTCGTGGTTATTATTTTTATTTATATTAATACTGGATTATCTTGTCACCAGGGGACAATGTGGTGGTTGGCGATAAGGTGATAATGAACCTCGTGAATGCGGGTCAACAAGTCCTACACGTAACCTCTAACACGAACTGCCTGACACGCGGGCTGTATGGAGTGAGGCTCTCTTGAACGTCTGAGTACGGAAATTAATAAGCTCTGTAGAGAATTTAAAGCAATCTGTATGTTTTGCCCATTTGTACGAATAATTACGTAAGAAGAGATTAAGAGAGGTAGGGCATAGCGAATCTTCGCTCGAATTGAGCTGCCCGTCCGGGAAGGACCCTCCACCCCTATAGAATAACGCAGCCAAATGACCTCCGGGTCGTGTTTTGCCGGTGAGTAGGGTTTCCGGAGCTCGTGGGAATTAGGTTGGGCAGCATGGCAGTGGCAACTGACCAGTTACTTGCCAGTGGTCACAGCGACTTGGGCTTCTCTTTCGCTTTCCATCGACGTAGGGAAGCATTATGTCGAGCTACTATAAAAAAGGTAACAGCTTTATCATTCAAGCCTGTAATCATTTGCGCAATAGGGTAATTGACCTGTCTCTGATTTTGCTTGTCATTTCATAGTAACCAGAAATCAATTCATAAAATATGACTTACTTGAAAAATCACCAAAATTTGTTGCAAAATGAGACGGCAATGTGCCTGCAAAGTTGATCGGAAGTCCATTTCGAAAACGTAAAATTCATTCGAAAACATACAATGCTTTAGTTGCATTATTTGTAACATCTTTTGTTATGAAACCAATTACTTAAACACAATATTGAATATAGCTACCATTCAAATTAAGGCATTTTTAAGTAGCTTGTGACGTCACACGAACGTCGCCTGTTGTATAAAGCGTTTTGGACTAACTCTTTTATTGTGCTTTTCAAATTGTGATAACTCGAAGACAATTAATGCTAACGAAGTAATTTTTTTACCAATATTTTTTTGATAAAGTATTCTATCGAAAGCAAAAAATTGACAAATAGACTATTGCCTTTGCAACGGTTCCTTGGAATCAGCTTTCACAACTGCATCTTTTTAATATATACGACTTAGGAGCCTTCAAAGCCAGACTTTCAACTATCAAATAATATACCCTGTAAATTAATAATATATTCTCTTTCTTTCTTCCCCCGCAGGTGAACGTAGTGAACTCGTCAACGTCGTGGAAGGTGACGCTGTTCCTGGAGCACAAGGAGAACCAGGAAGAGATCCTGAAGGGCGGCGACGTGGTGCGGCGTTCCACGCCGAGCAGGAGAAGTTCCTCACCATGGACGAGTACAGGTCACTATAGACTGTTTTTTTTTCTAGAGGGGAATGCATTAGGCACCGTCATGCCACCGGGGGGAGGACAGAAAAGAAAGAAGAGAAAATTCATTATAAACGTGCAAGACCGGGGTCGTGTTTCTGCTGGTGAGTAGGGTCTCGGAGCTGGGGTACAACAAGGGAAGCCTCCACGCGTGGTCGCCTTTGACGGCCCGGCGTACCCGGCAACGGCGGTAGTAGAGAGATGGCTGCTACCCGACGGCTAATTCCCTGTGGAGCACGCACTTGTGCGGGCTCCGGGGGCCAGCGTTGGCGTCGTGTGGTGTTCGACGCCTTCCACGGCCAGTGCTTCGGCACACTGGATGGGGCCTTTTGGCCTGTGGGTCTCTCCCAATGGCGGGGCATTTGTCCGATTGGTGAGAGACGTGTTGTCGGGCGCATTTGCGCCGGTTTGTCGGCGATGGTCGCAGAGGAAGAGGAGTGCCCTTCGGGGGATCTCGCGGTGTTTCGTTGCCGTCCTCCCTGTCTTCTGCGGACCGTTGCCGCCTTACCAGAGGTTTGTCGGCGATGGTCGCAGGGGATGAGGAGTGCCCTTCGGGGGATCTCGCGGTGTTTCGTTGCCGTCCTCCCTGTCTTCTGCGACCGTTGCCGCCTTACCAGAGGAGCCGTTTGACGGCGCGGGTTGCAGTGTATCACTGCGGCGCGGCGGGTCCGATGGCCCACGGTTCTCGTGGTCTCGTCGGATACGGGTCCTTTTGGACTGGTCGCCGGGCAACCTGTTTCCCCTCGCTGGAGGGACCAGGGGGCTTGCCTAGACTGGCGAGCCCGAGTGGAGTGAGACCACAATAAAAAACCGCCCAGTTATCCCGACTTCGGTCGGGACCAGGGGGCGCGAGCTCAAGTGGAGAAAACCACAATAAAAAACCACCGTGCGGCGGCGGCTGCACGCCCGACGGAGTTCCGCGAGGTCGCACGGGGGTGTCGGCCACGTATTGCACAAACTCCGTCCTTGGAGGAGAGGGGACGGCCCTTACGGGCCTGACCTCTAGGCTGCCCAAGTGGGGGGGCCAGCCGAGTCTGCCTAGCAGACAGCGCTGACAGCTTCGCGGCGTTATAGTCAAGGACCCGCGTTGCTGTCGCCCAAGGCGCATTGACGGTGCAAACCAGGTTTTTTAGTGGGTATTCTCTGCCGACGCGGAGCGAGTCCCACATAACCCGTCTGCTCCCCCGGCGCAGCGGGTATGCGTAAACTGCATTTTCCCTGGTGCAACAAAAAAAAAAAAAAAAAAGGGTCTCCGGAGCTCGTGAGGGGTAGGGTTGGGCCGGCATGGCAGTGGTAACTGACAGGTTACTAACCAGTTACTTGCCAGTTGTTACAGCGATTTGGGCTTCTCTTTCGCTTTCTATCAGGCGTAGGGAAGCCATTATGTCGAGTTATTATAGAAAAAAAAAGACAATACATGCCAATTTACAAATAAACGGAGTAACTTATAGGGTAAACGTAGGTAAAGGCACATCTAACACAATAACGTACACTATAGAACAATGCACCAAAAGGGTTAACCACTCAGCATTAGCCGTGACGCAAGCGCCGCGGCCCTGATTTTCAGAGGTACAGGTCACATGGTGTTGTGGACTCACTTCTGGAAATGGGCGGGCATACCGCACTAAACCCCCCTTTTTGTGTTACCGGGAAAATGCATTTAGGATGTGAGGCAGGAAATACCTACAAAAAACCCCGGCGCCTTCGTCATGCGCCTTAAAGGCGGTGTCGTCCTATGCATGCATAAATAAACCCACTGAACCCCCATGTGTCACCAGTGGGCAGCTAGTTGCAGGGACTTGGCTAACGCCGAAGCATACGGCAGCATCCCTGCATGCCCTAGCCAGCAGCAGATTACATCCCTCACATAATTCAAAATAATAAATATAAATAACTCAAGACATGCCACGCTGGGCCACACAGCGCCACCTAGCCCCAAACTAAGCCGAAGCTTGTACTATGGGTACTAGACAACTGATAAACTTACACACATTTTTTTTGTAAATAAATACATATTATACATAGAAAACACCCAGACCAATACAAACAGACATGTTTACGAACACAAATGTTTGTACTGTGCGGGAATCGAACCCACGACCCTTGGCTCAGAAGGCAGAGGTCACTACCAAATGAGCCATCGAGCCACGTGTGATATTTATTTATATTGCCTCATCCTTTGGCCTCAATTGGTTATGAACGTTAATAACGTAAATTCAAATGGCTTTAATGTTGTTATTACTGTTGCCGGTGTGCAGAAAGCGACACCACGTGTTCCTGCGCACCACCGGCCGGTCGAGCGCCACCGCTGCCACCAGCAGCAAGGCGCTTTGGGAGATCGAGGTCAGTACCGCATGCCTAGCACATATTGTTTACCCAGAACTCGTTCACCCCAACGAGAGAGAATTGATTTCGACATAATTAAAAATTGCATGATTTAATAAAAAAATATTTATTTATCATCATACTGCATTTATGGCAGATCAATCTCGAGTATGAAGAATCTCTCCATTCTTTATTTTACATAGATAATTATTTGAATTACGATTAAACTACCCATTTAAATGTAATATCTCAGTCGTGTTATACATGATTTTCAATTTGACACTAATCCTTTATTAAGAAATTTAAATATTTAATACAATTTATACAATAGTTAAAAAATCGTGACGCGATTTTACGATTAAAACGGTATTATAACGATTTCAATGTTTCAATCCCTATGAAAATACGTTTCAATTTTACGCATCAAACATTACTGATAAAAAATATTTAATGTATTAGATTTCTTTAGTTATGTACATTATGTCATTATAATGTTATTAATGGTTTCAAATACAAATTAAAGTAAATATCTGTTATCATGCGTTATAAACAAAGTGACACTTATTTTTATTTTGATGATTATTTATCATTTATCATAGAAATTGCGTAAAAAGGATTCGTTGACAAGTGTCACTGATGTGTCAGCGTACCCATCCTATCTGAAAAAGACTATACTACTAACTAATACCAGTATACGTAACGCGTCCACTCGTGTCTCGTCAGGTGGTGCAGCACGACCCGTGCCGCGGCGGCGCGGGCCACTGGAACTCCATATTCCGGTTCAAGCACCTCGCCACCGGACACTACCTGGCCGCCGAGGCGTGCCAGCGACAGCCCGTCAGTATACCGCACTCCTTTTACAGCTCATCACCAGCTTGTAGCAGCCCACTGCTGGACGCATACGCCTCTCCAGTTGTTCGCCGATTGGGCAATAACATCTGGAGGGTATACCCATAATCGCCACGCTGGGCAGGCGGGTTGACGATCGCAGGGCTTAGCTCCTCGCTCCTGTGACGCTGCTGCCCGTCATCGGTCTGTGGTATTTAGCTACGCCTTCTATCGTGATGATTTTACCGCCACCAGTCGGTTTGCCAGAGCCTCGTTTGTTGTTTGGCAGGATGCACCACGAGCAGGTGAGGTTCGCTTGGAGCGAAAAGATGAAAGGCCGCTCCATTACATCTGTGGGTGACACATTAACCTATTACACACACACACTAATTAAATTCAACACTTAACATTCGCACAATCATGAAAAACAAATATTATTCACAAGCATCGCCGCGCGATGCGCCTACCTTTACCGGCTGGTAGGACCTGCTGGCTGGAGTACCTAGTTAGCTATGTACATAATTAATTACGTTATAATTACGTTTAATATGTATATAATTACATTTTTCCTGATAACTTTCTTTACCTTCTCATACTATCTGAACACAACTACACCGCCAAACACCCATCCCTTCGGATTATAGCGTGTTAAAATATTCAACTTACAGACATACTTTTTTACTGTTTCATTATACGAATTGATGAAAGTTGAAGCAAAGAGGTTAAGAAGATTATATTATTGTATATGTATTTGTATTCTTACTTATATATCTTTCTTTACATAATAAATTCTGATTCAGTCGATAGCTCACCTCACCTTTTTTTATCTATCCTCTACCCTAAGGTTGCCTGGAAGAGATCGCTTATAGCGATAAAGCCGCCTATATTGTACAACAAATGTCTACTATACCTAGTTTTAAGTCTAATTGTATGGTGTGCAATAAAGAATATATAAATAATTCCACTTGATGTTCCAGTGATGCGCCAGTAGAACTGGGCGAGCCAGCCTACCAGTTGGTGTCGGTGCCGCACTCGTCGGAGATCGCCACGCTCTTCGAGCTGGACCCCACCACCATGACGCACTCCGACGCGCCGGTTCCACAGAGCAGCTATGTCAGGTAACTAACAACGAGCATTGTTCGCGCCGCTATTTTTTTTTATAGTCATCATCATCAGCCTAATGCAGTCCACTGCTGGACATAGGCCTCTCCAGTTGCTTGCCACTCAGGGCAAACATCTGGAGGATATACCCATAATCGCCACGCTGGGCAGGCGGGTTGGCGATCGCTGCGCGTAGCTTCTCGCTCCGGTGACGCTGCTGCCCGTCATCGGCCTGTGGTGTTTAGCTACGCCTGTGGCATTTATCGTAATGATTATACCGCCACCAGCCGGTTTGCCAGAGCCTCGTTTGTTGTTCGGCAGGATGCACCACGGGCAGGTGAGGATGGTTTGGAGCGAATAGGTGATAGGTCGCTCCCTTACATCCCTTTGTATAGTAGCTCGACATAATAGCTTCCCTACGCCTGATGGATATCGAAGCCCAAGTCGCTGTGACAACTGGCAAGTAACTGGTCAGTTACCTGTCAGTTGCCACTATTAGGCGCTTACAGCCAATCATCTGCCGCCAACTTCGTCGCGGCCAATCAAGGCGTAGCAAACGCCCCTATTAGGCACCTCTAACCAATCACCAGCCGCCGACGTCGTCGCGGCCAATCAGAACGCAGCTTTCAGGTGACAGCTGTCAACTACCAAGACAGAAGATGTACGAGCACGCTACCGGCAAGGTGCCGTCTATTTTTAGTGCATAGAAAACCTATAATAATCGACGTGAAACGCCAATAAAGGGCCACTACCAGCATAGCCTTTGTTTTGCGTCGACAAGCATGATGACTAATTCTTGTTTTGGGTTGATATTGGTGCATCACCCAATCTAGAAACATTGTTGAAACAATTACTCCGCTTGTATAAAAAGAATACGAGATATCACAATTTCAAAGTTACAAATATGGATTCGCCCTAAACGCTCCATACTAACTGCTACTCGATCGTGACGTCACGGTCGAGTTTTGCGAGGTGTTTTGTATGCCTCGTATAAGAAGTTTGTTTGATGGCTATATTAAATGCTGCGTTTATGGCGTGGATTTCATATCAAAATATGTTCTAAATAATGTACCTTAAATAGTGCTATAATGATTTTTGATTAATTTCAAAATATTAAAATGGACTTTCCCGGTGAACTTTGAAGGCCTATCATGCTCTCATTTTGCATTAATTTTATAAAACAAGATAGATGATGCCAAATCTGTGGATATAAAAGTTATGTAGCAAACTAAGAGGTCATTTGACCCTGTGACCTTCCTGGTTCTGTTAATTGATGGTGATTCTCCTTCCAGGTTACAGCACCTTTGCACGCACACATGGGTGCACTCTACTTCAATACCAATTGATAAAGACGAAGAGAAACCCGTCATGTCCAAGGTATGTGTCCTATATATCCTATGTGAATTTCCCGCATTAAACTTTTCGCTTCGAATGTACATCATTAAGGTTTTAAAGGTAATGGGCGTTAGTTCATTTCGTTAGTATTGTAAGTTTCTTTTGGTAATAAACATTTTATTATTATTTATATTTAAATGACCTCCGGGTCATGTTCCTGTCGGTGAGTACGGTTTCCGGAGCTCGTGGGGTTTGGGGTTGAGCCGGCATGGCGGTGGCAACTGACAGGTAACTGACCAGTTACCTGCCCGTTGTCACAGCGACTTGGGTTTCTTTTTCGCTTTCCATCAGGCGTAGGGAAGCCATTATGTCGAGCTACTATAAAAAATATATATTAGCACGTCAAAATGACTGCTTTTTTATTGTTCTATGTTTGTCCAAATATGTCCGAGAATTGTGAACCGACTCGGACAGTCTTTTTTTTTTATTTAAAGTGTAGTTGGTCCCATCGTCATCATATTGAAAGCGGTTTCTTTTTTCTGTTTAAAAAAATATTGTTTTATACCAACAGGTGGGTTGCTCAGTGGTGAAAGAAGACAAAGAGGCTTTCGCCCTGATATCCGTGTCGCCCAGCGAAGTGAGGGACCTGGACTTCGCGAACGATGCGTGCAAGGTGCTATCGGCCTTGTCGACGAAGCTGCATCACGGGAATATAGAGCATAATGAGAGGAAGTAAGTTATACTTTTGGTTGGTAAGGTGAACTGAATATGAGCTGATTTGTAGTGATCTGATCGCTTATAAGTAAAACTTTATACCAGGCTATTGTAAAATTGCTGATAGGTTACCTACAGTACTTATTTACAAGAGTTCTCGTCATCTTTCGTTAACGTGACTCTCCTCGCGCAGGGCGCTGACCTGCCTCCTCCAGGACATAGTGTACTTCATAGCGGGCTTCGAGAACGAGCCCAATAAGTCGGAGGCGCTGGAGCTCGTCGTCGAGAACCCCAACCGCGACCGGCAGAAGCTGCTGCGAGAGCAGTACATCCTGCGGCAGCTGTTCAAGATACTGCAGGTGCGTGCCACATACTGCAGCCGGTCACGATACCAACCGCGACCGGCAGAAGCTGCTGCGAGAGCAGTACATCCTGCGGCAGCTGTTCAAGATACTGCAGGTGCGTGCCACATACTGCAGCCGGTCACGATACCAACCGCGACCGGCAGAAGCTGCTGCGAGAGCAGTACATCCTGCGGCAGCTGTTCAAGATACTGCAGGTGCGTGCCACATACTGCAGCCGGTCACGATACCAACCGCGACCGGCAGAAGCTGCTGCGAGAGCAGTACATCCTGCGGCAGCTGTTCAAGATACTGCAGGTGCGTGCCACATACTGCAGCCGGTCACGATACCAACCGCGACCGGCAGAAGCTGCTGCGAGAGCAGTACATCCTGCGGCAGCTGTTCAAGATACTGCAGGTGCGTGCCACATACTGCAGCCGGTCACGATACCAACCGCGACCGGCAGAAGCTGCTGCGAGAGCAGTACATCCTGCGGCAGCTGTTCAAGATACTGCAGGTGCGTGCCACATACTGCAGCCGGTCACGATACCAACCGCGACCGGCAGAAGCTGCTGCGAGAGCAGTACATCCTGCGGCAGCTGTTCAAGATACTGCAGGTGCGTGCCACATACTGCAGCCGGTCACGATACCAACCGCGACCGGCAGAAGCTGCTGCGAGAGCAGTACATCCTGCGGCAGCTGTTCAAGATACTGCAGGTGCGTGCCACATACTGCAGCCGGTCACGATACCAACCGCGACCGGCAGAAGCTGCTGCGAGAGCAGTACATCCTGCGGCAGCTGTTCAAGATACTGCAGGTGCGTGCCACATACTGCAGCCGGTCACGATACCAACCGCGACCGGCAGAAGCTGCTGCGAGAGCAGTACATCCTGCGGCAGCTGTTCAAGATACTGCAGGTGCGTGCCACATACTGCAGCCGGTCACGATACCAACCGCGACCGGCAGAAGCTGCTGCGAGAGCAGTACATCCTGCGGCAGCTGTTCAAGATACTGCAGGTGCGTGCCACATACTGCAGCCGGTCACGATACCAACCGCGACCGGCAGAAGCTGCTGCGAGAGCAGTACATCCTGCGGCAGCTGTTCAAGATACTGCAGGTGCGTGCCACATACTGCAGCCGGTCACGATACCAACCGCGACCGGCAGAAGCTGCTGCGAGAGCAGTACATCCTGCGGCAGCTGTTCAAGATACTGCAGGTGCGTGCCACATACTGCAGCCGGTCACGATACCAACCGCGACCGGCAGAAGCTGCTGCGAGAGCAGTACATCCTGCGGCAGCTGTTCAAGATACTGCAGGTGCGTGCCACATACTGCAGCCGGTCACGATACCAACCGCGACCGGCAGAAGCTGCTGCGAGAGCAGTACATCCTGCGGCAGCTGTTCAAGATACTGCAGGTGCGTGCCACATACTGCAGCCGGTCACGATACCAACCGCGACCGGCAGAAGCTGCTGCGAGAGCAGTACATCCTGCGGCAGCTGTTCAAGATACTGCAGGTGCGTGCCACATACTGCAGCCGGTCACGATACCAACCGCGACCCGGCAGAAGCTGCTGCGAGAGCAGTACATCCTGCGGCAGCTGTTCAAGATACTGCAGGTGCGTGCCACATACTGCAGCCGGTCACGATACCAACCGCGACCGGCAGAAGCTGCTGCGAGAGCAGTACATCCTGCGGCAGCTGTTCAAGATACTGCAGGTAGGTGTACGCCGGAGGGCATACAACGCATCGTATGCCCTCTGAGCCTCTCTTTCGTGCCCCAAGTATTGAGCGCTGAGGCGCGATCCGCTCAATGGGGCGTAACGGTGTGATGGGTGCAGCCACACCGGTGCACGAGGTCCGCCCGGGAGACCCCCGACCAGGAGTGCCGGCCGCTTGTCATCTGCGGCTGGCCAGGGCATGCAGGGATGCGGCCGTGTGCTTCACCCTTTTATATTTTCATCATCATCTTCTAGTTAAGTTATCTATCCAGTTCGCCAGGTTGCGGACAGGTTTTGTTTGAGGTGGACTACCATGGACTCGAGAAGAAGAAGAATCATCTACCTCTATTGTTCCCAGGGCCCATTCCAGGAAACGGCTGAAGGGGAACCGTTCTTGAAGATCGAGGAGCTACACGACCAGCGATACGCCCCCTATAAGTACATCTTCCGTCTCTGCTACCGGATACTCCGGTTGAGCCAACAGGACTATAGAAAGAATCAAGTAAGTGTAGTGCTGCTATGGTAAAGTAAACTTTAAACGTTTTGAGCTAAGGTCTAAAATTACGCGTAGAGAATATGATATTCGAAAATATAAACTCGACTCAAAAATGTGATATTATTTTTGTCTATCTCTTATGGTATTTGACGAACGCGTAGTGGAAAGAAAACGTAGATGGAAAACATTGTCAGGCTTAGTTTTTGACTAAGCTACTTTAATGGTAAAGTTTTATATCTTAATGTAACGCAATGCGTTAAGGTCTACATTTAATGGTGTTAGCATTTGCCAACACCTTTTCATATAGACCATAACATAAGAACCATTAGCACACGATCTTCCAGTAAAACGGTGTTTACTTGAAAGATTATGTACACTAGAATTACAGGTTTTCGAGTATTCCAGAATGACAAATAAGTCGGTTTAAAAAGCGACAGATGTCTTTAAAGTGTTTTTTTTAAACTGCGTTCGGAATCTTTACGTGTTTTATTTTCCAGGAATACATAGCGAAGCACTTCGGCTTTATGCAGAAGCAAATCGGCTACGACATTCTAGCCGAGGACACGATCACCGCCCTGCTGCACAACAACCGCAAGCTGCTGGAGAAACACATCACCGCCTCGGAGATCGAGACCTTCGTAGGTCCGTAAAGCATTTTAAGGGTTGCGCCCCTTTTTTGTGCTACCGGGGAAAATGCATTATGGCATCACAGTTACTCGGGGCAGTAGCGGGGTATGTAGGACTCGCCCTGCCTCAAGTCAAGTTAGTTAGGCAGGGAATGGTATCGAGGGGCCTACAAAACATGTCTTCCAAGACACCACCAGCGCAGTCCGTTAACAATTTTAATTTTGTCTTGTGTCTTTTGTGGTCTTTTTTTTTATTATAGTGGCTCGACATAATGGCTTCCCTACGCTTGATGGAAAGCGAAAGAGAGGCCCAAGTCGCTGTGACAACTGGCAAGTAACTGGTCAGTTACCTGTCAGTTGCCACTGCCATGCCGGCCCAACCCTAACCCCCACGAGCTCCGGACACCCTACTCACCAGCAGAAACACGACCCGAAGGTCATTTGGCTGCGGTATTCTATAGGGTGGAGGTCCTTCCCCGGACGGGCAGCTCAATTCGAGCGAAGTTTCGCTATGCCCTACCTCTCTTTTGAAATATTGAGAGGATGCGTAGAGGATTTCTTGATTAGATCTTTAAAATAGGACACGTACAATGTCGTAGCTATTGAGAATATGCTGCTCCATTTGAACCCCTACTGTATCGTAGATTAAAAACTGATATTATTGTCCTCATATATTTGTTGACAGGCCTTGTTCGCAAGAACATGAAGACATGGCAATCCAGGTTCCTGGACTACCTGAGCGACCTGTGCATCTCCAACAAGAAGGCCATCGCGGTGACGCAGGAGCTGATCTGCAAGAGCGTGCTCTGCGCCAACAACTCGGACATACTCATCGAGACCAGGTGACCACTTCCTCCCCTATCACCAGCTGAAAAGCAAAATTTTTTTTGAGGGTCCACACCCGGCGAACTCCGTTTCGCCACCAGATGGCTTATTATTTGCTCAATTTTCTTTGCTATAAACCTCACGGAGCGCGAGACCTTTCCAACGAATGCAAAACCGTGGAAATCGGTTCGTGCGTTCTGGAGTTATAGCACCAGGAAGGAAAACCCGACTTATTTTTATTTAGTAGATAAATAACTCATGCCACGCTGGGCCACACATCGCCATCTAGCCCCAAACTAAACCGAAGATTGTACTATGGGTACTAGACAAGTGATAAACTTACTTACATACTTTTTTTGTAAATAAAACATATTATACTCGTCCATAGCAAACACCCAGACCAATAACAGGCATATTAACGTACACAAATGTTTGTACTGCGCGGGGACCCAACCCACGACCCCTGGCTCAGAAGGCAGAGATCACTACCAAATGAGCCATCGGACTAGTCATATTCGACATATTATTATCTTCAATATTATATATTTTGTAGTCATTGTTATTAAAACTTTTTAAAATTTTCAGATTGGTTTCGACAAAATATGAAAAGACGAAAATACTAGAACCAGAAGACAGTAAATTTACTGTCGAGGACGAAGTTATACTGATTTGGAATAACAAAAAGGTGCGTACACATTATTGTACATTTTGTATCCTGTCTTATGATGTTTGAACAAGGCTGAAAGATTAATCAAATACCTTTATTATACACTTTATACAAAGGAAGTGACGTCATCTCTGGTAATTTATTTCCGTTATTAGCTTTGCCTTTTTCTCCTAGCGATATTTTTATCCACTCTTTGAGCTAGTTTTCGTCTTGTCTATTTTTATAGTCATGAACTAAGCATAATAAGTACTGGCTGCTGGTAATATTTGCACTACAAAATCGGCGTTGAGTCGTAAAGTAATAATTATGAGATAGAACGAAAAGATTTAAATATTTACTGTGTATTTTAGCACAGACTTTGTATTTTATTTTTCACCGCTAATGTTATAAGCTAAAACAGTTAAATGCATATTAAAATTTTTGTAGGCTAGAACATTTCTCTCTGTTTATCCGACTTTTTATTGTTTTTTATTGGTAGTGATTGCTATAGTGTGTGCGTAAGTACTGTCAATGTCAGTTGTCTTAACTCTCTTACGTATATATTCTTCCTTTTAAATGTACGTATAGGCAATTTTTTTTTCAGTGACAACTGGCAAGTAACTTGTTAGTTACCTGTCAGTTGTCACTGCCATGCCGGCCCAACCCTAACCCGCCCGCCACGAGCTCCGGATAGGTACCCTACTCACCAGCAGAAACCCGACCCGAAGGTTATTTGGCTGCGGTATTCTATAGGGTGGAGATCCTTCCCCGGACGGACGGCTCAATACGAGCGAAGATTCGCCATGCCCTACCTCTCGGTCTCTTTATGAATATCAGACAGTGACTAACCTCTGGAACCTTCCAGAACTCCCGGCTGCTATCAGAACTGGCGGCGGAGGCCCGCTCCAACCCGAGCGGGGAGTCCGCGGCCATCCTCGACTACTACCGCCACCAGCTCGACCTGTTCTCCAACATGTGCCTCAACCGGCAGTACCTCGCGCTCAACAGCCTCTCGCCGCAGCTGCACATACACCTCATACTCAAGTGAGTATACTCATACTCGACTACTACCGCCACCAGCTCGACCTGTTCAACATGTGCCTCAACCGGCAGTACCTCGCGCTCAACAGCCTCTCGCCGCAGCTGCACATACACCTCATACTCAAGTGAGTATACTCCCCATATTCAAATGAGTATACACTCCAATCTTAAGTGAGCATACACTTTAAACTCAAGTGTACATAAATATACTTTCATACTCAAGTAGTATACATACACCTCATACTCAAGTTGGTCAAGGGGGCGTGTATTGCACACTACATCGATCCGCTAAGATAGTGAACAACATCTACGGCGAGACCTTATATAATCCGGGAATCACAATGACCTCGCGATGTATAGTACAGGCAGCGCCATCTCTTGTTGTGTTGCGGAACTAATGTGGGTTTCCGTGTTGATACTTGGGATAATGTGAGTAGGGTTTGTATATGAGTAACAACAGTTCCTTTTTTTTGTAAATTTCCAGGTGTATGTCAAACGCTGAGCTGTCGTACGAGCTGCGCGCGTCGTTCTGCCGGCTGATGCTGCACCTGCACGCCGACCGCGACCCGCAGGAGCCCGTCACGCCCGTCAAGTACGCGCGCCTCTGGACCGAGGTCTGCGACCGGATACACATACACGAGTGAGTGCGCCCCCCCACCCCCCACCCCCCACGGGACCGACCGCGACCCGCAGGAGCCCGTCACGCCCGTCAAGTACGCGCGCCTCTGGACCGAGGTCTGCGACCGGATACACATACACGAGTGAGTGCGCCCCCCCACCCCCCACCCCCCACGGGACCGACCGCGACCCGCAGGAGCCCGTCACGCCCGTCAAGTACGCGCGCCTCTGGACCGAGGTCTGCGACCGGATACACATACACGAGTGAGTGCGCCCCCCCCACCCCCCCACCCCCCCACGGGACCGACCGCGACCCGCAGGAGCCCGTCACGCCCGTCAAGTACGCGCGCCTCTGGACCGAGGTCTGCGACCGGATACACATACACGAGTGAGTGCACTGGCAGAAACACGACCCGGAGGTCATTTGGCTGCAGTATTCTATAGGGTGGAGATCGTTCCCCGGACGGGCAGCTCAATTCAAGTGAAGATTCGATATGCACTACCTTTCTTAAAGAGATTATTTCCAGTGATGGAGGTTCGGGAATCTAATCAAGTAGACTTACTGCGACTAAGACAGCGAACATAAGGCCCTTTTCTTAACTAATATTATAAAGCTGAAGAGTTTGTTTGTTTGTTTGAACGCGCTAATCTCAGGAACTACTGGTCCGAATTGAAAAATTCTTTTTGTGTTGAATGGAAGGTTTTAGGCTATATAACATCACGTTGCAACTATTAGGAGCAAAGAAATAATGGAAAATGTAAAAAAAAAACGGGGAAAAAATAACTATTCCACGCGGACGAAGTCGCAAGCACAGCTAGTGTCTAATAAAGGGCCTTATGATCGATGATACATTTGCTTATATAGGAGGAGAGATGCTTGTGTACACATTCCTATTATTAGACACACTAAAATTTCACCAAATTTTGGTTTACCCATATATTTATTAACCACGAATATATTTCCCCAACAGCTACCAATGCGTAAAAGGCGGTTCTGACGCGAACAGAGAGAAGGTGAAGGAGCAGTTCGCGTCCACCATCAGCTTCGTGGAGAACTACCTGTGCAACGTGGTCACGCGCACGTGGTACTTCAGCGACCACGACCAGAACAAGCTCACCTTCGAGGTGGTGAAGCTGGCCAGGGAGCTGATATACTTCGGGTTTTATAGGTACGTTTAGTGAAGTAGGTCCCATATGAGTGCCTTGTGGTACTCCCGCTATTTGTGCGTGACTTAGTCGGAGCGCTAAGATATCTCTCAACTTTGAGGTGGTCAAGCGGGCTAGAGAGCTGATATACTTCGGGTTTTATAGGTACGTTTAGTAAAGTAGGTCCCATATGAGTGCCTTGTGGTACTCCTTATCAGCTTCATGGAGAACTACCTGTGCAACGTGGTCACGCGCACGTGGTACTTCAGCGACCACGACCAGAACAAGCTCACCTTCGAGTTGGTGAAGCTGGCCAGGGAGCTGATATACTTCGGGTTTTATAGGTACGTTTAGTGAAGTAGGTCCCATATGAATGCCTTGTGGTACTCCCTCCGTATGTGCGTTACTTAATTGTGGTGCTAAGATGTCTCTCAGCTTTGAGGCGGTCAAGCTGTCTAGGGAGCTGATGTACTTCGGGTTTTATAGGTACGTTTAGTATAGGTCCCATGTGAGTGCCCAGGGGTACTCCTTATCAACTTCGTGGAGAACTACCTGTACCTTGTGCAACGTGCTACTTCAGGGACAACGACTGAAGCTGGCCAGGGAGTTGATATACTTCGGGTTTTATAGGTACGAAGATATTCAACTTCCTAGCTGGTATACTTCGGGTTTTATATTTAAGTTTATTGAAGTCGGTCCCATGTGAGCTCCTTCTGGTACTCCCTCTATATGTTCGTTAATTTAATTAGGCGCCCACATCACCATGAGACACCTTGCGAAACATTCTTTACTGTGTTAAACTTACTAAATATACATACATTTTCACCATCTTTATAGCCCAATTTACTAATTCTTTGGGGAAAATACACTTAACGGTACGCTTTTCCTATGTCAATGTAATACCAATATATTTGTAGCTGTTGAACTAGTGATTGCCACAATATAGTGTTGATGCGATGATTACTATAATGTATATCTACTATTTCTTGGACTTCTCCTTCGCTGTCGATCAGGCGTTGGGAAGCCACTATGTCGAGTTACTATAAAAACAAAAATACAAAACACTGCTAACTTTTGCTTAGGCGATTCTCATCTCGTTTGTACTTTTCCTGGAACCTATAACATAAATCTGAATTATTATGTTCTATTCGCAGCTTTAGAGACCTCCTCCGGTTGACGAAAACATTACTCAGTATACTGGACTGCGTGACGGCAATGGACCTGCTTAATGAAACTAACGCTCTCTCCGGAGAAGTAGAATGTAAGTTAATCTAAATCTATGATTCATTTTGAAAAACCCTCTCTTTTATATCTGCAATTAGATTTAGGTACATGAATTTGTTTGCAGAAGTGTTATTTTAAATTCTGTGCAATATTTTCAAGCAGCACAGGAAAAGGAGACTAAGAAAAGTAAGTGGCTTTCGTACTTATCTATTGAAGAAAGGTGATACTTACACTTTCCTCTAGAAGAACCTCTAGAAGTTATTTGTTCTGGTCATCAACTAGAATTACACATGAGGCGTCACTGTTTGATGATCGTTTGTTTGAAGCGTTTATTGTTGAATACATATGACATGAATTCTGTCCTGTTAGAGATAGCGGGGATCCTTTGGTTGCAGACTGCTCAACACCGGTTCATGTGAAGGTAATTGGGGGTGGCCTATATCCAGAAGTTGATCTTCAGGGTAATGATAATGATGATAACGGGACTCAACAAGCTCGACAGTAATTATATAATATATTATGTCCTTCACCAACCGTGGTTGCAAGCAAACATCTGCTTGCATTATCATTGTACTACAAAATAAGTGCCACCCATCAATAGGCTTGTTGCCTTAAAAAATTTGATTAGTCCGTCTTTTAGCTTATTGAAAATTAAAAGACACGTATTTTTTAATTTGTAAATTAGACTAAAGATTACAAAGTTACATTGAAATTACGCGTGACGTCACGCGGTGTGGCATTTTTACGGGACGGAGTGACGTCAAATATTCCCACTCCTAACTTTTGATGCCTTGTGTCTTTGCTATTTTTTATTTGAACGAAAAAAGGAGAAACACCTGTCCAATACATTTTTATGATCTAAAATACGGACTAAATTATAATGTAATTATTTTGGCCCCCAAAACATCCCTATTCCGTTAATGATGTTGTAATTGAAAATAACCTCGTTGTATATTTGTCCTCAGCCGAAGGCGGAGTCCTACGAAGCATCGGAGACATGGGAGCGGTAATGACATCTATTACTTTAGGATCTGTCGCTCGGAATGTAAGTCCAGTGTTGCACATTGTTTCCGTTAACGCGATGGGGCGCCGCCCGTACCACCACGGCCCAGGCGCTTCTCATGTAATTAACGTTTTCAAATTCGTCCACTCTATATGTGTCACCGGAAAATAGCAAGAATCGTAAGTTGATCAATTTCCTAGGTAGTTGATTAACTTACGGAATATAGCAAACGGCAGTTGAAATGTATTATTTAACGCAATGGATTTCAGTTAGTTGATCAATTTACGGTAGCCTGACAGTCATTTAATCATTTACGATTTTGACACAAGTAAAATCGTCCTCAAATGGGCCAATCGTTGCTCAATGTACTATTTAACGGTGCACTATTACCCGTATCTTAATACACTGTTCCCTGATTGGTTGCCGGGATAACGCCACGTGAGCCATTGAACCAATCAACGTTCACCTCACCTTCGTCGGATGATTTTACTGCAAGACCCCGAAAAAGGATCAATTTACTAAAATACATACGTTAAATAATACATTTCAACTGCCGTTTATTATTTTCCGGAAGTTAATCAACTACCTAGGAAATTGATCAACTTACGATTTTTGCTATTTTCCGGTGACATGTGCAATTTAGATGTAGTGTCACAGCTTTTAGACACACGCATTTTGTTTCATCACTAATTCATTTGCTAATCTTTCACTGTTTCATGTAAATATAGCACAGACTTATTGTTTCACTAGCTGTACCCGCGGCTTCGCCGGCGTTGCCCCCCATTTTAGGGAAGTGGGGGGTTAGAAAGGGGCAAAAAGTTGCCTATGTTACTCTCCATCCCTTCAACTATCTCCACTTAAAAAATCACGTCAATTCGTCGCTTCGTTTTGCCGTGAAAGAAAGACAAACATACAGACAGACAGACACACTTTCCCATTTATAATATTAGTATGGATTTATCTGAGATAATGCAATATACTGCACATATTCGGGCTTTTAGATCACGATGGCTAAGGTATTTACTGTTATCTTAAGTCGGCACTTAAATATCGGCAAATGCAATTAAAATTACTGTACTATATCTAATTTTCAGTATACCTACCGTATTGCATAAGTACGATATTTCTTAGATAGATACTCTTTATTGCATCAAAATAAAACATGTACAGGAAAGAGATGTTATACAGATATAGCAGTACAATGTAGGCGGTCTTATCGCCGAAAGCTATCTCTTCCAGACAACCTTCAGATAGAGAATATATGCTGAAGAGAGGGGTAAAGTAGTGCAGCAGAACTGATTACAATTAAGATAAATAATATTTTGAATATTAATATTTTATTTCTTACTAGCTGTGCCAGCGGCGTCGCTCGCGTGGATATCGGGTTTCAAAAATAACGGACTTCCATATAATACCCATCTATACCTTGTGCCTAAGTTTTAAGTTAGACCTCTAGCAATACATTGGTGAAAACCGCATTCAATTCTATGCAGTCGTTTTCGCGTAATGCGCGTTCAAACATACAGGTTTAAATTTCTCGCGTTTTCCCAACACTTCCCGTCACTGCTCCGCTCCTATTGATTGTAGCGTGATGAAAAGTATCCTATAACCTGCCCAGGAGTATGAAGAATAATTGTACCAAGTTTCGTCAAAATCTGTTCAGTAGTTTTTTTTTCTATAACGAACATACAGACAGACAGACAGACAAAAATTTTACTGATTGCATTTTTGGTATCAGTATCGATCACTTATCACCCCCTGATAGTTATTTTGAAAAAATATTTTATGTACAGAATTGACCTCCCTACAGATTTATTATAAGTATAGATTAGGTATTTAGAATTTAACGCTGACCAATAAAGTTGATTAGATCTCTCAATGGCCCCATTTCACCACTTGCTTGCAAGTCTCTGATAAATGTTATTCATAACTTATCTAGAAACCTTTGTCAAGGACTATAGTTCATTCGCGTTAAGAAAATAGTGACTGACAGGTCACTATTTTCTTAACGCGAATGAACTATAGGCAATTTCTAGCGTTTTGATTGGCTAGTGGCCTGTCAGTGACCTGTCAGTCACTATTTTCTTAACGCGAATGAACTATAGTTTTGATGTTTTACGAAACTGGTTCTCACTTTCAACAGAACATTGTTCTCTTCGCTTATTGTGTTTGCTATAACTGTTTGTGTGTATTGTCACTGATTGCCATCTATACGTCACAGGCGAAGACCCAATCAAGCGGTTTATCTTTTTTTTTTATACTTGCTTGACATATGGCTTCCCTACGCTTGATGGAAAGCGAAAAAGAAGCCCTAGTCGCTGTGACAACGGACAAGTAACTAGTCAGTTACCTGTCTATTGCCACCGCCATGCCGGCCCAACCCCTAAACCACCACGAGCTCCGGAAACCCTACTAACCGGCAGAAACACGATCCGGAGGTGATTTGACTGCGGTATTCTATAGGGTGGAGGTCCTTCCCCGGACGGGCGGCTCAGTTCGAGCGAAAATTCGCTATGCCCTCTCTTTGAAATTTTATCTTTTTCTTTGTATGCTTATGATTTAACATGACATCACTATCCTAGGTGGGGGGCAGCAGTTCAGGTGGGGGAGGGAACAGCGGTGGCAGTGGTCTACAGCGGAGCGCGTCCGCGCTGGTACTGGCGCGGGAACACCCTCTCGTCATGGACACGAAGCTCAAGATCATCGAGATCCTGCAGGTAACTACCGCTACACACCGTGTGACGTCACTGGGCTGGGTGTTGTGAGAGCGGCGGCAGTACTGGCGCGGGAACACCCTCTCGTCATGGACACGAAGCTCAAGATCATCGAGATCCTGCAGGTAACTACCGCTACACACCATGTGACGTCACTGGGCTGGGTGTTGTGAAAGCGGCGGCAGTACTGGCGCGGGAACACCCTCTCGTCATGGACACGAAGCTCAAGATCATCGAGATCCTGCAGGTACTGCCGCTATACACCGGGTGACGTCACTAGGCTAGGTAGTTAATGAAGACATTGTGACATCACTAGGTTCAATGCATCTAATAAAATAAATAAATAACCCAAGACCTGCCACGCTGGGCCATACAGCGCCATCTTGCCCCAAACTAAGCCGAAGCTTGTACTATAGGTACTAGACAACTGATAAACTTACTTAGATACTTTTTTTTTGTAAATAAATACAAAATTATACATATGGAACACCCAGACCAATACAAACAGACATGTTCATGCACACAAATGTTTTTAATGTGTGGGGATGTAATTCGCGCACTAAAAAGTTTGGTAACTCTTACTTGTGCCGTAACATAAAAAGTGGAACTCTCTGCCAGCACACGTGTTCCCGCCTTCTTATAGTATGGGATCCTTTAAACGAAGCGTGAAGAAGCATCTTGCAGGCCAGAATGGCTGTGGTGACTGATTGGAAACCATGGTTTCCCGCCCGTTGTCAGAGCGGCTTGGGCTTCCTTTCCTGCTTTCCATCAGGCGGAGGGAAGCCACTATAAATATAATAAATATCAGACAACATCACATACATTGCTCCGATCCCAAAGTAAGTAGCTTAAGCACTTGTGTTATGGGTATCAGAACAATGAAGGTACCACAAATAAATACTTAAATACAAATATAAACACCCAGACACGGAACAAACACAAGTGTTCATCACACGAATGTTTGTCTCGGGTGGGAATCGAACCCACGACCCTTGGTTCAGAAGGCAGGGGTCACTACCAATTGACAGGCTCGGTGGCTCATTTGGTAGTGACCTCTGCCCTCTGAGCCAAGGGTCGTGGGTTCGATTCCCGCACAGTACAAACATTTGTGTTCATGAACATGTCTGTTTGTATTGGTCTGGGTGTTTTCTATGTATAATATGTATTTATTTACAAAAAAAAAGTAAGTTTATCAGTTGTCTAGTACCCATAGTACAAGCTTCGGCTTAGTTTGGGGCTAGGTGGCGCTGTGTGGCCCAACGTGGCATGTCTTGGGTTATTATTTATTTATTCATTTATTTAATTGTGCCACCGAGTCAGTCTCTATGCTGAGCCAATATAAAAAAAGAAAAAAAAAGGTAACTTAATGTACCGTCCCGCAGTTCATCCTGGACGTGCGGCTGGACTACCGCATCAGCTGCCTGCTGTCCATCTTCAAGAAGGAGTTCGAGCAGGCCGGCGACCGCACGGACGCGCTCGCGCGCGCCGACGTCGAGGCCATCGGGCTGCAGGCCGAGGGCATCTTCAGCTGCCGGTGAGACCCTGCCCACGACACCCCCACCAGCTTTAACTACTTAGGCTAATTTATCTTAAGATCATAATGTCGAGGCGGACCGGTCGAAGCACGGGAGGAAACACGCGACAGCCCATTTGCCTATTACATTTATACGGCTACCACTCGAACAGAGACCTCCAACCTGCCCCGTACTATTAAGTCATGGAATGCTCCAGCTCATGTGTTTCCAATCCTGGGTTCCTCTTACAATCCTGGGTTCTTTGGACGGGGCGTGAAACGGCGTCTCAGTGGGCCTTCAGATTGAGGGCGACAGGCGCGCTGGGCTTGTTCTGTTATGCCTGTCGACCTAACCTTTGGACCTCACGACCGCTTACCATCAGGTGGAGTGAGGTCACCCTGAAAGCTCTTTTTATGAAAAAAAAAAATGTTTCACCACTCGTCGGCATACTATATTGTCGGAAAGATCAATCTTCGAAAGTTACAATACAACAGCGACCTCTCAAATACAGTCCATTTTATTCACCACTAGGACCCAGACGACATTGGTCCTTCGAACCGGATTTGATTTTATATAAAACGAAAGGAAAATCAAACTTTCACAGCCATGTGGTACCTACAATCTTGTTTTTAATACTACATGTTACTGTTTCGTAAATCTATTCGTTTTAATGTAATTTCATAACAAAGGAAAACAACATTGTACGTACACATTTTATAGCAAATGTTTGTTTGCCATATACACTAGTTTTCAGGTATTTTTTGACACTACAGGACCAACAGTATAACGCGCGTAGTTCTTGATTAGGTATAGATAACTAAAAAAGTATAAACGTTTCATACATTTATAAAACTAGCGCCCTCCCTTATTCCGTAATTAACTATATATTACCATTCTCTACAATCGTAACAAAAAAAGTATTGTGTATTAAGTTACTTCTGCTAGCATAGTATTAACTGTTATCTCCAATTTATTGAATGACATAGTTTTAATACCTGTATTAGCGACATTGAAACTGGTAGATTAACACAGTAGTGATTAACGCATGACTTGTATGGTGGTTGGGATTGGGGTATTAATATGTATGTGATTACGTGTAAATCCGTATAACACGTTGGAGTATTCGTAGGAATGATGATTGCAATTTGGATTTTCTAATATAATTATATAGATCGACGGGTAACCTTGAAGGAGACTAACCAAGTATACAGGAGATATTAAAGTGTGTGCGCCAACCCCTATCTATCTATCCAATCTAACCAAGGTTGGATAGATAGATAGATACAACTTATTGTAGACAAAGAGTGCAGGAGTACATATTACCTAGTTAAATTAGTCTTCCTTATTGCTAATAATAAGGGATGGATGTATTTAATTGAAAAACAATGTATTAGTAGTATACTCGTACCTACTTAAAACGGTAACTCAGTGATCATATAGCTAACAGCCCGACCACACTGGCGCTTTTTAGCGGCCAGACTCGCATATTATAGTGACCCTACTGGCGTTTTTACTGACCCACTGACACTATTTTGTTCCGCAATCGAACGCCGCGTTTTCGCTACTAAAAAGCTCTAGTGTGGCCGGGTTATAACAGTAATGTCTCCCAAAGATCCATAGGGTAGAGATGAAGTTATTTTATAAGAATACCTGTGATTAGTAATGTAGTAATTACCTTTAGCTATAACTAACTGTGACTAATTATTTCAGAGCGATTCAGACAGTGCCAGATAGCTGTCTCCCAAAAAATGTAGATTTGTTAGTAAGATGCATTTCAATGCATGCTAGAGTGATATGCGTACATGCGTTTACCACAAACTTACACCTTTTCCCCTCCAATATTTACATCTCCAAAATCCTGATCGACCATCTAAACCAATTAATCCGATTTTTGATCGGTTTTCAAAAGAATGTGGAGTTTTTTTTAACATTTGAAAGTGAGTTTGATACTAATAATAAAAGTGATTTTAATTCCTGTCGGTAAATATATCGATCTAAATTTATAAATGCCAAATTGTATTGACATGTTTATGGCCGAACCAATATTTCACACCCAATGGTATGACTACAGGCCTTAAGGGTTTAGAATAGCATCTACTCACTACATGAATTTCGTACAAATCCGATAATTGTATACCAATGGCTTTGTCACTGTTTACAACTCCAATATAAGGTGATATCACTAGATTCTCAGAGTTTTAACGTAAATTATAACGATATGTGATATCGAACTTTTAAGTGTGTGTGTTCAATAAGTTTGTGGTCAACAAAAAGCTTATGAATTGCGATGAACGAAATTAACCCTGTAACCAAATTGTGCCTTGAAAGCTTCCTGACAGCATGCGATAACAATTAACAGTTTAATGTGCATTGTGATAACGTTCATTGTTCCTTCTCCCATGTGTTTGATATGTAAGTCCATTTTGGTTTGGTGATACCTGTGGTGATACCCAAGGAAGCTTTAGGGTGTGGTACCACTGAGGCGGAACGTTGAAATCCACATCTCTGCGGAGAGAGTGTGAGAGATATAGAGATGTGGATTTCAAGGCATGTGATTGGTAAATCGCTCGTCTCCGCTCCGCCTCAGTGGAACCGCAGCCTTAGAGTACGTTTCCACAAAAGCGTTGCTGGGCGGGGCTAACAAAATTTGACCAATGATATGGTTTAATTGAAGTGGAGCGGAGTGGAGATGAATCATTGATAAGTTTTTGTTAACTTCGCCGCAGCTCCGCTTTTATGGAAACGCACCCTAAGGCTGCGGTTCCGCTGAGGCGAAGCGGAGCAGAGCACGTGGCTTGAACTCCATGTGGATTTCAAGCAATATGATTGCTGAATCGTGCCTCAGCTCGTCTCGGTCTGCTCTGCCTCAATGGAACAGCTCCCTTAACAGTACTCCTCTGACATGATGTTGGATATTGTAATCATTGAATGATTGGTTTCTTGTGAGTCCTGCTTAATTCTACGTAATTGCTACGACGAATGTCATGCATGGAACGTGCATTCGCTATAATATCCTAACGATGACTATTATCATCCACGAATAACGTGTCCGATTCTGTAATATGTAGTACATACACCGGGGTTCTTTAGGCGGGGCGTGAAACGGCATCTCAGTGGGCCTTCAGGGTGCGGTTGACAGGCACGGTGGGTATAATGCCTGTCGACCTAACATTTGGACCTCCCGACCGCTTATCATCAGGTGGAGTGAGGTCATCCTGAACGCTCTTTTTATAAATAAAAGTACAATAATTTATTAGACCATTTGCATCCAAGGCTTATGTTCATCATTATCATCATCCAGTCGATATCTACCTATATAGCTTGCCACGTACTACGTACGTACTACTTGCCACGTCTTGTACATCAGTATAGTTACGCGACAGCATATACTATTATGTTTAAAAAGAGAAATCGATAGTGATATATCTCCTGTGATATACCTATCAGACCAATTAAAAAATTGTATCGCTTAGAAAAAATAAATAGTTGTTTCGTTTCAGCTGGTCAGTTTAGTTCATCAGAGAGGAAAAAAGATTTGAAAGCATTCGCGGATCGCATTGTGATTCCTGGTGGTGGTAATTTGAGTACTGGTTAGGGATCATTGCTTTATGCCTTATATTTAACGTAAGATTACATTATTCTAAAGACTCATGCTCGTGGGGTGAGTTGCATCATGTGGGGTTGGGCCGGCATCCGGCATGGCAGTGGCAACTGCCAGGTAACTGACCGGTTACATGCCCGTTGTCACAGCGTCTTGGGCTTCTCTTTCGCTCTCCATTAGTCATAGGGAAGCCATTATGTCGTGCTACTATAAAAAAAAAACTTAAAATACAATTTTTTATTACAGAATCGGACCAAAATCCATACTCGTTTCCCCAGCTCATGTCCGCCAATAGGCTTGTTGCCGTAAAACATATAATTAGTCCGTCTTTTAGATATTCAAAAGTAAAAGACACGTAGGTATTTTTTAATTCGTAAATTAGACCAAAGATGACAAAGATATAGCCCGTTAAAATTACGCGTGACGTCACGCCGTATGGCATTTTGTTACACGGAGTGACGTCCCTCCAAATTTTTGATGCCTTGTATCTTTGTTATTTTTTGTTTAATCGAAAAAAGAAAAAATACGTGTCCATTATATTTTTATGATCTAAAATACGGACTAAATAATAATGTTATTATTTTGACCTTGGAAACATCCCTTGTGTATTCTAAAGGTGATATCTGACCACAGGGACGGTTTAGACCTGGACGAGCGTGGCGGGCGCATAGTCCTCCGGGTGCTGCTGCAGCTGTGCTCGCAGGGCGCGTCCGCAGCGCTGGTGTCCGGCGCGTTGGCGCTGCTGTTCCGCCACTTCAGCCAGCGGCAGGAGGTGCTGGCCGCGTTCAAGCAGGTGAGCGGCAGCGGACCAGCAGGGGCAGCAGGGGACCAGTGTCATGGTGCTGCGGCCAGCGGCAGGAGGTGCTGGCCGCGTTCAAGCAGGTGACCGGCAGCTGCCCGGTCGGACCAGCAGGAGTGGCAGGGGACCAGTGTTATAGTAATGCAGCCAGCGGTAGGTGGTGGTGGCCGCGTTCAAGCAGGTGAGCGGCAGCTGTCCAGTCGGACCAGCAGGAGCGGCAGGACACCAGTGTCATAGTCCTCCGGGTGCTGCTGCAGCTGTGCTCGCAGGGCGCGTCCGCGGCGCTGGTATCATATTACAAGCTTCTTTGTTTTATATAAAAAGAGCGTTCAGGATGATCTCACTCCACCTGATGGTAAGCGGTTGTGAGGTCCAAATGTTAGGTAGGTTCTACTTAGTTTGGGACTAGATGGCGGTGTGTGGCCCAGCGTGGCATGTTTGGGTCACTTAGTCCCTATACCTCTTTTTTTTGTTATTCGTCATCAGGTGCAACTCCTGGTGTCTGACGCGGACGTGGAGTCCTACAAGCAGATCAAAGCGGACCTGGACCTGCTGCGGCAGAGCGTCGAGAAGTCGGAGCTGTGGGTGTTCAACAAGGGCCGCGCGGGCTTGCTGGACGACCACTCAGGTGAGAGCCGCGGTAACGCGCTGTCGACGTGGAAACTAAGACAAATGGGGGCTCAGCGTATGGTGGTTCTTGCTTAGCACCAACTATAATTGACCTCTGGTGCTTCGCCATGAGAAAAATTCTGCTAATATTATGAATGCGAAACTTTGTATGGATGCATCGTGAAAATGGTTGTTTTTATATTGGAGTAGAGTTTAGAATTTTTCGCCCTTTTCAACATTACCTTCTCTAAATATTTTTTTAATAATTGGGTAATTTTTTTCTGTTACAAGTTTGACCAGATAGTTTGAAATTCTCGCTCGCTCAACATTGTCATTATGGTGACATTCAAATAGTTATTTGAATGTCACCATAAAACTATCGTTAAATTAAATATAAATATAAAATTGTAAAAATAAATATAAAAAAGTTAAATTAAAGATAAAATTTAAAATATCGTTAGATTATGAACTATCCAGCGAGTTTGTAAACTGGTAAATCACAATCTATTCCTGATTGATCGGTTACAGTTGGCCGTTCTACGTCCATGAGTTAGGAATGGACCCGGAACATTTTTAGTTATTTGCACTATTGTTTAAACATCTTATAAGTAATACGAGTATAACTGTGTTAAATATTAATATGGTTATTCCATTCTTTTATAAGGTTTAATCTGGTCAAGCTTGTGTTAAGCATTGTTAAATTTGTGTGTGTTCATCAATCGTAGTTCCCTAGTATCGTCTTGTAGACCTAATCCCAGTCTGTCTGATCTAAACCTCATTTACTGACAGAGGAATCCTCCTTCGGACACTGAGTGAGTTTCCTTGTATTTTTCTTTATTTGATCTAAATTATATTGATTCTATAGTCAATTCCATTTTAATATGCATGTTCACCTCTGTATATTGATTTTTTATGCACAATGATGGCTTCTAAATATTCCACATGTACCCATTACCCCACAGAACTGATATAATAGTAAATATACTACAAAATACAGTAAAACTCGAACAATACAAATCGTTAAAACTAAATCTCTTATTCACTTTACGTTCTAACTTACAATTGAGTCACATAAGTTATTCATCATCATCAGCTTGCATACGTCGTCAAATTGTTAGCTTTTGTTACGGTTCACAATTTTTCAACATTTTACAATCTCGCGAGATAGATTATAACTTAACGGTCTTTACGATTTGACGGTGACGTAGGTAACAAAGTGACGTCATACGTATGTCAGGCACGGTGGGCCCGGGCGGCGCGGTGCATATTAATCCTTTCAATGCAGACCGGTCAAGGTAAAGGTTAGTCCAACATTATGACGGGCTCGGTGGCTCATTTGGCAGTGACCTCTGCCCTCTGAGTCAAGGGTCGTGGGTTCGATTCCCGCACAGTACAAACTAGGTGTTTTCGATGTATAAATGTATTTATTTACAAAAAAAAATGTATCTAAGTAAGTTTATCAGTTTTCTAGTACCCATAGTACAAGTTTCGCCTTAGTTTGGGGCTAGGTGGCGCTGTGTGGCCCAGCGTGGCATGTCTTGGGTTATTTATTTATTATATTATTTAACACTGGCTTTCTTTTGGCTGATCATGATGATGACACTTACATGTACGCTCTCACATGAGTATGCGTCTTTCATACACCACCCTCCTTAATATAAACGTCATAGTGTCTGTGTACATATCAAAGTGACGTGATGTGTCCGTCAGGCACGGTGGGCCCGGGCGGCGCGGTGCTGGAGCGCAACGCGTCGCTGGACAACGTGCTGGACACGTCGCGCGCCGCCCGCCACGACCACATCAGCGAGTACAAGAAGATCAAACAGGTAACTAACTAGTAGTAGAGGATCGCGCCATACAACGACATTTACCGAAACGTTTGTGGGATGAAACTTATTTTAAATGTAATTAAATATTTCAATAAATATAATGCATATTGGTTGCCGATCAAATTTTGGTCCAGGGTATGATTTGATGGATACTTTACTGGAATTGTATATGTTACGGGTAATGCTAGAAGGTGGAGTAAACCTAGGTTTACCCGGGTTGACTTAGTATTACCCAAGCTTTTTGGGTAAAGTCCGAATAATAAGTAAAATAAATTTTAATTCGGGGTTTACCCATGCTCACCTAGGTCTACCCAACCCTGCCTGGGTAATATTAAAATTTGTCTAGTCAAATGAATCAAACAGCAAGATAAACTGCTGTGACATTATCATACATACATTTCCTAGGATGTTCCAAATGTTCCGAAAATTTAGCCGAAGGTTGATTCGGATAAAAAGCCGAAGGTGCAAAGCTTGAGCGGGGAACATTAAAAATTATATGTTACACTTGCTTCACATGTCATCTAGAAACATTACATAACTACTGTGTTGTCATGTAGTAACATAGATTTACGAATTTCGTGGATTCATAGGAAATCAAGTCTAAGGGCTCGTTAAAGGAGCGTCGCGGTCCGTCGGCGAAAACGCTGCTCCTTAAACGCCTCCTTACCGCCGTATGTATGTTTTAAGCCGGCCCGCTTCGCAGAATCTCTCGTCTTCTTGATAACCTTTCTGTATCCGCTAGTCATCTTCTGTTTCTTCTTGACAGGTTGACAGTTTTGCGCTTAATTTTGTCAAAATTTAAAAAGATGTTAAGTATCAGATCGGCTAGCTAAAGCTACACTAGGTAAACCAAATCACCAAAACCAACAAAAGGCACCAAAAGACTTCCAGTGTCTAAGGATAAATCCTAAGACAGTGGAAGACTTTTGGTGCTTATGTATAGGTTTTACCTTTATCAAGCACCAGCTGCTGCCTATAACGAATGTACAAAGCTACTTTTATATACACATTTGATTGATTGATGGTATGATATAAGCGTTTTTATTATTATCATCACAGATCCTGCAGCGGATGATAAAGTACTGCACTCAAGGCAACAGCGGCGGCGGCGACACCGGCCGCCCCCGCCGCCACGAGCAGCGGCTGCTGCGGAACATCGGCGTGCACAACATCGTGCTCGACCTACTGCAGGTGACAGGCGACAGACACTGCAACACAGCGTGGTACAGTGCACGCGAGGCGACACACGCCGCCACGAGCAGCGGCTGCTGCGGAACATCGGCGTGCACAACATCGTGCTCGACCTGCTGCAGGTGACAGGCGACAGACACTGCAGCACAGCGTGGTACAGTGCACGCGAGGCGACACACGCCGCCACGAGCAGCGGCTGCTGCGGAACATCGGCGTGCACAACATCGTGCTCGACCTACTGCAGGTGACAGGCGACAGACACTGCAACACAGCGTGGTACAGTGCACGCGAGGCGACACACGCCGCCACGAGCAGCGGCTGCTGCGGAACATCGGCGTGCACAACATCGTGCTCGACCTGCTGCAGGTGACAGGCGACAGACACTGCAGCACAGCGTGGTACAGTGCACGCGAGGCGACACACGCCGCCACGAGCAGCGGCTGCTGCGGAACATCGGCGTGCACAACATCGTGCTCGACCTGCTGCAGGTGACAGGCGACAGACACTGCAGCACAGCGTGGTACAGTGCACGCGAGGCGACACACGCCGCCACGAGCAGCGGCTGCTGCGGAACATCGGCGTGCACAACATCGTGCTCGACCTGCTGCAGGTGACAGGCGACAGACACTGCAGCACAGCGTGGTACAGTGCACGCGAGGCGACACACGCCGCCACGAGCAGCGGCTGCTGCGGAACATCGGCGTGCACAACATCGTGCTCGACCTGCTGCAGGTGACAGGCGACAGACACTGCAGCACAGCGTGGTACAGTGCACGCGAGGCGACACACGCCGCCACGAGCAGCGGCTGCTGAGTGCATGACAAAGACACTGGGCAGGGCAGTTAACCTGGCAGGAGCGACCTTCAAAATGAGGCGTAAAAATACTATGTAAGGAATCCCAGTCTGTCGTAAGAGGCGACTAAAATAGCCTTCGGGGTTGCGGCGGACTTGGTCCAAGAGGAGAGAGACCTCCTTTTCGCTCAGATCGGAGACTCCGAGTCTTCCAACATTTGACGTCATACCGGAAGGCACCACTACGCCGCGTAGTAGTAAGTATCAACAGCCTATGTATGTATGGTCCCACAGAGGGGCTCGAATCTACCCTAATCATGATGAGATTACCACTGCAGATTTAAGAGAGGTGAGGGATGGCGAATCTTCGCTCGAATTGAGCCGCCCGTCCGGGGAAAGACCTTCACCCTATAGAATACCGCAGCCAAATGACCTCCGGATCTCGTTTCTGCCGGTGAGTAGGGTCTCTAGAGCTCGTTGGGTGAGTGCTGCATCAGCTGCTGGCCATGGCGGTGGCAGCTGACAGGTAACTGAACAGTTACTTGCCTGTTGTCACATCGACTTGGGCTTCTCTTTCGCTTTCCATCAAGCGTAGGGAAGCCACTATGTCGTGCTACTATAAAGAGAATTTATACCTTGTTTTTTTGTATTAGGTCCCGCACGACGAGGACGACTCGGCAATGGACGAGCTGCTGGCTTTGGCCCACGAGTTCCTGCAGCATTTCTGCCACGGCAACCAGCAGAACCAGGCCATACTGCACAAGCATCTCGACCTGTTCCTCAACGCTGGGGTAAGAGACCACAGGCCATATCAACACTCCACACCGCACTTATGCATACAGTCGCTCATTAATCAACCTATCGCAGTCCACTGCTGGACATAGTTCTCTCCAGCTGTTCGCCACTTTGGGCAAACATCTGGACGGTTAACCCATGATCGCCACTCTGGGCAGGCGGGTTGGCTTATCCATACGCCTAGACCACACTTCACAAGCACCCCGATCTGTTTCTCAACGCTGGAGTTAGAGACCACATGCCTTACCAAACAAAACGTCATACACATCACAACGCCTGCGCGGGCCAAAGTAGGACAGCGCCATCTGTTATTGTTACCGAGAACTAAATGTTAACATCTTTGATTACATTGCCTGTGTTTCACAGCAACTACTCGTAATTACTTATGTCTAATGATGTAACAATACTTTGTTTAAGATATGAATATGAAATTATGCATAAAATGATAAAAGATAAAGTAATGTAATTTGTGGATAATTATGCTTTTATTTTATTCTAGATACGGGAAGCGCAAACTGTGTGCGCGATATTCAAAGACAATGCTACTCTCTGCGCGCACGAGAACAACGAAAAGGTAACTCAATCTTATTTATCTTTAATTGAATTAATAAAATTTATATTTCGGCGAGTTGGCGCTTTGATCGTCACGAAAACGTCACCTGTCGATGTCACCTGTCATCTAGTACGTCCGTGGTTGATGTCTTGCGTAACGTCAAGCTATGACATTGACATCTGTCAATCCTCTGTAACTTTGGGGTGGCCTAAAGGAACGTGCACATCGATGGTGCTGCCAACTGTTGTCATAAATTTGAATCTTTTACCCTAGTTTACACTACGTAGTGCTGCCACCTATAGTTTGTGCATCTTTTACCCTAGTTTACACTACGTAGTGCTGCCACCTATAGTTTGTGCACGGTCCCTAAAACAATGCATGGGAGACATATTTTCTTTTTTTTTATTGTATTAGCATAGTTTATTATAAGTTAAGTTACAGTTTGTTTGAAACGTCCTGTCCCCTATTTAGGTGGGCGCTGGCACACACTGTTATGTCCAAACAGTGTCTGCCGCTGTCTATGCTTGGTTCAGAAAGGTCTAACATTACATTACGCAAAGAAGAACATAAATAAGAGAGGTAGGGCATAGCGAATCTTCGCTCGAATTGAGCCGCTCGGGGACGAACCTCCACCCTACAGAATACCGCAGTCAAATGACCTCTGGGTCGTGTTTCTGCCGGTGAGTAGGGTTTCCGGAGCTTGTGGGGGGTTAGGGTTAGGCTGGCATGGCGGTGGCAACTGGCAGGTAACTGACCAGTAACTTGCCCGTTGTCACAGTGACTTGAGCTTCTCTTTCGCTTTCCATCAGGCTTAGGGAAGCCATTATGTCGAGCCACTATAAAAAAAATATATGTGTTATGCCCACAGGTGGTGGCCCACTTTGTCCACTGCATCGAGTCGCGCGGGCGCCGGCCGGCGTACCTGCGCTTCCTGCAGACCATCGTGCACGCCGACACCCAGTACATCCGCCGCAGCCAGGACCTCGTCATGCAGGAGGTGCGTACGAGGACCCAGCAGCCTGGTGGTAGCCTGCAGACCAGCGTGCACGCCGACACCCAGTACATCCGCCGCAGCCAGGACCTCGTCATGCAGGAGGTGCGTACGAGGACCCAGCAGCCTGGTGGTAGCCTGCAGACCAGCGTGCACGCCGACACCCAGTACATCCGCCGCAGCCAGGACCTCGTCATGCAGGAGGTGCGTACGAGGACCCAGCAGCCTGGTGGTAGCCTGCAGACCAGCGTGCACGCCGACACCCAGTACATCCGCCGCAGCCAGGACCTCGTCATGCAGGAGGTGCGTACGAGGACCCAGCAGCCTGGTGGTAGCCTGCAGACCAGCGTGCACGCCGACACCCAGTACATCCGCCGCAGCCAGGACCTCGTCATGCAGGAGGTGCGTACGAGGACCCAGCAGCCTGGTGGTAGCCTGCAGACCAGCGTGCACGCCGACACCCAGTACATCCGCCGCAGCCAGGACCTCGTCATGCAGGAGGTGCGTACGAGGACCCAGCAGCCTGGTGGTAGCCTGCAGACCAGCGTGCACGCCGACACCCAGTACATCCGCTGCAGCCAGGATTTGATTGGTGACAGTATTAGGTTATATTTGTACCCAAATAAACGCTGCTACCCGTTTCCTGATCCCTTAGTCGTCTACACCCACGGGATGAGATTACCAGGATAGGAGGACCTACTTAGGATAGGTTACCTGACATTGACAAGAATAGGCACGATTTTTTTCTGGATTTATTGAAATCTTGCTATCATTAATCTGTAAAATATTTTTCCGTTGTCTGATTTATAAAGTTTCAAGACACTGTGTATATATTTAAAATAATCATAATATATTGAGGTATATAATTTTTATGTTTATTTACCAGATGGTGAACGCCGGCGAAGACGTGCTGGTATTCTACAACGACAAAGTGTCGTTCAACAACTTCATACAGATGATGAAACAGTTCAAACAGACTCAGGAGATGCCGGAGGCGCTCACGTAAGTACTCATCATCAGCCTATCGCAGTCCACTGCTGGACATAGGCCTCCCCAGTTGTTCGGGACTTAGGACAAACGTCCGGAGGATATACCCATAATCGCCACGCTGGGCAGGCGGATTGGCGATCGCAGGGCGTAGCTTCTCGCTCCGGTGACGCTGCTGCCCGTCATCGGTCTATGGTATTTAGCTACATCTTCAATTGTGATGGTTATGTCGCAGTCATCTGGTTGAATCTCCTATTCAATTGAATGGCTAGCGCGTTCATTGAATGACGACATTCAATTGAATGCCTAAAGGACAACTCGTCAAGTTATTGATTGAAACGTTCAACGTCTTGACTGAACGTCATTTTAGCATAGTCGTTGAATGGGTAACTTTAGTTTATAAGTATCCGGCGGTGGCGTATTAATAGGTAAATCCATGCTGTCCCACTATTTTATTTCGAATCTACTGACGCCGCGTGGGAAAAGAATGAACTAAATTACAATCACCTGACTGCTTTTACGTCCGCTCTTTTCAAAGGGCTATGTTTCAATCCGCTACCTAGTTGGACGTTAAGTGACGCGTGTTTAGTTAACGTTCGGTCTAGTCATTCAATTGAATGTCGTCATTCAATGAACGCGCTAGCGATTCAATTGAATAGGAGATTTAACCAGATAACTGCGACAGTTATACCACCACCGGTCGGTTGCCAGCGCCTCGTTTGTTATTCGGCAGGATGCACCACTGGCAGGTGAGGGTGGCTTGGAGCGAGAAGATGATAGGTCGCTCCCTTACATCCCTTTTGATGGTTATACCGCCACCGGTCGGTAGTGGTGGTTAATTGGTATTAGTATTATTCGGAGTGGGCTATAATATATTTGTGTATTTTTGTGTACCAGATACCACATTCAGCTAGTGAAGCTGCTAACATGCTGCACGATGGGCAAGAACGTGTACACTGAGATAAAGTGTCACAGCCTCCTGCCGCTCGACGACATCGTGGCCATGATCACCCATCCCCACTGCATACCCGAGGTGAGCGAGAGGTAGGGCATAGCGAATCTTCGCTCGAATTGAGCCGCCCGTCCGGGGTAGGACCTCCACCGTATAAGAATACCGCAGCCAAATGACCTCAGGGTCGTGTTTGGCAGAAATAGTTTGATGAGTAGGGTTTTCGGAGCTCGTGGGGAGGTTAGGGTTGGGCCGGTATGGTAGTGGCAATTGACCAGTTACTTGCCAGTTGTCACAGCGACTTGGGCTTCTCTTTCCATTTCCATCAGGCGTAGGAGAGCCATTATGTCGAGCCACTATATAAAAAAAGAATCTTTAGCGCACAAGTCGCCAGCCTGACCTGACAAGGCAGTCTTGAAATGTTGATACGCCATAGAACCGAAGGTTCAGGCCTACCCTCAAGTTTATTATAGATCGTCCAATCTAAAATGATGCGCCCCACCGCCTCTTTTACGCGCACAAGCAAATTTCAAATAATATGGATGCAATACACATATACAATACAATTACGATTGGTCGTTCAGTTTACGGTTAAATTAAAATATAGGAACAGCGCCATTCTCGGATCGGATTGTTGCATAGAGGAAGAGGTAAGAACTATGCTTACTTTTGCTGACAAGGATGAGGAGGGGTAAATAATAGGGATGTTTTCAGGGTCAGAATAATTACATTATGTTTAGTCCGTATTTTAGATTATAAAAATATATTGGACACGTATTTTTCATTTAAACAAAAAAGTGTAGGATTGGGGGTTTTTGACGTCACGCCTAATTTGAACCGGCTATATTTTTGGTCTAATTTACAAATGAAAAAATATGTCTTTTATTTTTGTACAATCTAACTGACAAATAACATATTTTAAGGCAACAGGCCTCTTGTAATAAAACTGATTAAGTAATACTTGAACAGCCACTCGCAGAGTGATTCATTGAGAACAAAATAATAAAAAAAACACCCTTCGCTACAGGTGAAGGAAGCGTACGTTGGTTTCCTGAACCACTGCTACATAGACACCGAGGTGGAGATGAAGGAGATCTACTCCAGCAACTACATGTGGGACCTGTTCGAGAGGTCCTTCCTGCAGGACATGCAGGCCATCTTAGAGGCCGACACGGCGCAGCCTGTGCCTGGTAAGTGATCCCCATACAAGGTCTGTTGAGATGTCCTTTATATAGGACATCTACTCCAGCAACTACATGTGGGACCTGTTCGAGAGGTCCTTCCTGCAGGACATGCAGGCCATCTTAGAGGCCGACACGGCGCAGCCTGTGCCTGGTAAGCGACCATCAGATATTAGGCATGCTATTTAAAAGATGTTTTTTCAGATGTCCTTTATATAGGACATTGTGATGTCCGTTATATAGGACATCTCCAACAACTACACGTGGGTCCTGTTCGAGAGGTCCTTCCTGCAGGACATGCAGGCTATCTTAGAGGCCGACCCGGCGCAGACTGTGCCTGGCACGTCTAATGATGGTCACTTGACCATCATTCAACAAATCTCAACAAGCACCGGTCTGACTCAATCTGAACTTATTTTATTAAAGGGCATTACATAAAACGATGAGAGTCTTAATAGATGAGAATAAAAATTCGCATCGGGTCAGACTGTTAGTCGTTGAGATTTATTTTTTCGATCGAGTAACACTATTTTAAATTAATGTAACTAGATGAGAATAAATATTCGCAACGGGTCACACTATTACTCAATGCGAATATTTTGCTCAACCAGTCACAGTGTGACACGATCCGTTGTGACTCGTTGAGTATAAACGTTGACGAGTAGTGTGTTAGGAGGAGCTCGGTGGCGCCGCGGTCTTGTTCGCTTAACAATGATCGCAACGTTGTGCAATCATTGGCGCGGTCAATCCGATGATGGGTGACCAAACTTTGACACCGATTTCCTCCGTGCTTCGGAAGGCACGTTAAGCTGTTGGTCCCGGGTGCTATCTTTACCAACTCAGATAGCAGTCGTTACATCATATCAGAGATGATGATAACTCTGACGCCTAACTGGGAATGGGGTATAGCTTACCCTAAGTGTTGCGGAGGTCTGATGGCAGTCGCTCTGTGTAAAAGCTTAGCCCTCGCCAAATCTCTTAGTTTGGGAAGCCGACCCTGAGACAATCGGGAAAAAGGTAGGATTATGATGAGTAGTGTGTAAAGATTATGCATTGTGTGTGTTTGTTGTAGGGCCATCCTCCGCCCAGTCGTCGCCGCGCAGGGCGGGCGGCCGGGCCGGCGAGGGCGCGCAGGCGTGGCTGGACTACGTGACCGACGTGCTCATGCACACCATCTGCACCTTCTTCAACTCGCCCTTCAGCGACCAGAGCACCACTGTCCAGGTCGGTACCCACCAGCAGGCATACCTGTGCCTGGTAACCATTATACAAGGTCTGTTGAGATGTCCTTTATATAGGACATCTCATCCAGCAACTGCGTGTGGCACCTGTTCGAGAGGTCCTTTCTATAGGACATGCAAGCAGGTCATACTGCAGGCAGACTCGGTGCAGCCTGTGCCTGGTAATGGACCATCAGATATTAGGTATGCTATTTATAAGGTTTGTTTATATGTCCTTTATATAGGACATTGACATGAGATGTCCTTTATATAGGACATTTAGATGTCCTTTATATAGGACACTTAGATGTCCTTTATATAGGACACTTAGATGTCCTTTATATAGGACATCTATTCCAGAAACTACATGTTCGAGAGGTCCTTCCTGCGGTGGTTGGACTACGTGACCGACGTGCTCATGCACACCATCTGCACCTTCTTGAACTCGCCCTTCAGCGACCAGAGCACCACTGTCCAGGTCGGTACCCAGCAGCAGCTGTCAGTGACGATGGCGAGTCTGTTGAGATGTCCTTTATATAGGACATCTCATCCATGTCCTTTATATAGGACATTTCATCCAGCAACTGCATGTGGCACCTGTTTAATAGGTCCTTTCTATAGGACATGCTGCAGGCAGACTCGGCGCAGCCTGTGCTTGGTAATGGGCCATCAGATATTAGGTATGCAATATATAAGGTTTGTTCATTATGTCCCTTATATATATATATATAGGACATCTCATCCAGCAACTACATGCGGGACTTGTTTGAGTCATCCTTCCTACAGGACATGCAGGCCATCCTGCAGGCGGACTGTGCCTGTACTGTATATTAGGGACGCTATTTTTAAGGTTTGTTCAGATGTCCTTTATATAAGACATCTACACGTGAGACCTGATCGAGATCTGGTGTATGTACTGAACACTACTCGAATACATTTTTAAATTAATATTATACTTTGTCATTTCTTGCTTACAATCGTTCGGACTCTTCTAATGTAAGTAAATTGAATATATTGCAAAAGTACCCACTCTTTACTGTTGTAATAATGTGTATTGTTTCAAAAGTTCACATCTTTTGTATGTTTAAGACTTAGAACTAGGTGGGCCTATGTTCGGGCCCTTGGCCACGCAAGAATTACAGGCCTTTGGACATACATAAACTTAGCGGCCTTGGCCCCCGAACTCACCCTTTAAGTTCAGAATGTCCAATTCCCAAAATGTCCAACGGTTTCAAAATGTCCAATTCCCAAACACGAAGTTCGTCTCAAATGATGTTACGGCCCTTAGGCACACAAGAACTGGAGATCCCTCGGTCCCCATCAATTCGTAGAATCCTTTAAGAAAGTAAACAAATTATGTTTATTTATACGAGTAGTTATGTTATTATTTTGAAACTATCGCTCCTTAGGGGCCTCCTAAGCTTGGGACCTCGACATTTGTGCTCTTATATGATATTCCGTGTAATGTTGAGAAATTGATTGTCCTTAGAGCTTTGGAGGGCTGAGTACGGTACCTTATCTGCATTTACAGTAAAGACAGCCCTACAGTATTCTAATAGCGTGTCCCGTGATGTTCCCACACGATATATATAGTCCCGACCGATCCCGACAGTCGATATATATATATATTTTAAAAATTATTTATCAACATAAAATAGAAATAGTAAGTGTTACAGTATTTGATAAACCACTAGGGTTTGTGATATAATGCTGCCTTTTGCATCGAGACAATAACAATAAAATAAAAATTAATTAACACTAGGCATTAACTTCAATAGACCAAATATCCTAATGGTGTATCGCGTGATGTCCCCAGACGCGTCAGTCGATCTTCGTGAAGCTGCTGCAGACCACGTTCAGCATCTACCAGTGCCCGTGGCTGACGCCGCCGCAGAAGCTCAACGTGGAGAAGTGCATACGCACCCTGAGCGAAGTCGGTCAGTATACATTCATATCTATATCAACATCAGCAGTCCACTGCTGGACATAGGCATCTCCAGTTGTTCGCCACTTTAGGCAAACATTTGGAAGCTTTATTCATAATCGCCACGCTGTACAGACGAGTTGGGCATAGCAGGGCGTAGGTCCTCGCTCCGGTAACGCTGCTGCCCGTCATCGGCCTGTGGTATTTAGCTAAGTCTTCAATTGTGATGGTTATACCGCCACCAGTCGGTTGCCAGAATTTCGTTTGTTGTAGGATGCCCCACGGGAAATCCCAGCTCCATATTGTAAATAAAATAAATAAATAACCCAAGACATGCCACACTGGGCCACACATCACCATCTATCCTCACACTAAGCCGATGCTTGTACTATGAGTACTAGACAACTGATAAAATTACTTAGATCCTTTTTTGTAAATGTACCTACATTTTATACATAGTAAACACCCAGACCAATACAAACAGACATGTTCATGCAAAAAAATGTTTTTACTGTGCGGGGATCGAACCCACGACCCATGGCTCCTATTAAATTCGTGGTATCAAGGCAGTTTTGGCTCACGGGGTCCCGGACACCACCCGCGGAGCGCTGAAAGGAGATCCCGATTTTTAGTGGGTATTCCCTGTCTCCTCTACATCTTGAAGCAGGGTGCTGCTCTCCCGTTTTGAGGGCGGCGTGAGTCCCACATACCCCGTCGCTCCCCCGAACGACGGGGATGTGCAAAAGCATTTTTCCGGGATAAAAAAGGAGCACTATTAAATGAGCCATCGAGCCAGTCCTGAAATTGTGATTTTTTTTATAGTGGCTCGACATAATGGCTTCCCTACGCCTGATGGAAAGCGAGAGAGAAGCCCAAGTCGCTGTGACAACTGGCAAGTAACTGGTCAGTTACCTGTCAGTTGTCACCGCCACGCCGGCCCAACCCTAACCCCCCACGAGTTCCGGAAACCCTACTCACCGGCAGAAACACGACCCAGAGGTCATTTGACTGCGGTATTCTATAGGGTGGAGGTCCGTCCCCGGACGGGCGGCTCAATTCGAGCGAAGATTCGCTATGCCCTACCTCTCTTAACAGTCCCACATACACCGTCGCTCCCCCGAACGACGGGGATGCGCAAAAGCATTTTTCCGGGTTAAAAAAGGTCACTATTAAATGAGCCATCGAGCCAATCCTTAAATTGTGATTCTGTGAAGTGTGTTATTTCATAAAATGGTAAAGCGTCCTGAATATACAACGGGCCCTTGTATATTCAGGCCTCCCTGTCTTCCCCACAGCCAAGTCGCGCAGCATCGCCATCCCGCTGGAGCTGGAGGCGAAGATCCAGACGGTGTTCGAGAAGGCGGCCGCGCTGTCGCGGCAGACCAGCAAGTGGCTGCTGGCCTCCAAGACCTCAAAGTTGGAGAAGATGGCTTCGCAGGTGAGTGTGATGCATTTACCTCAACAGGCGGGCTATTGACAAATGCTCATTAGAATATTCGATCTTATTGTCTATGTTATCGGAACAGGTTTCGATGAGAACAGGGATGTTTCCAGGGTCAAAATAATTACATATTTAGAGTGTATTTACACGTATTTTTCCTTTTTTGATTTAAACATAATATAACAAAGATACAAGGCATCAAAATTTAAGAGTGAGAGTCTTCAACGTCACGCAGTGCAAAAAATTGGAGATATTTGCACCAACGTAACGTTTTGCGCCCAATGCACCAATGTGTGTATCGGTACTTGACACAATGAAGACATTGAGCGCGTTAGTATTGGGCATTGGACAGTGATTGGACGCAAAGTTGAATCCAATGTGTGGCGGCGGCATAATATTAGTGTAGATGTACGTATAGATACGAATAGCATTACATGTATTAGCTCGATTAAAAAGTGATTTTTTTTACTTGTCTCTCGCCGGCGCGACTCGGGTTTCTCTTTCGTCACAGTCTTTCGTCCCCTATGAAGTTATGGTTTAAGAACTATGTTCACTTAAAATGAGTTACATTGATTATAACCTAATAAAATAAAAATCAGTATGCGTAAGCGAAGCGTGCATGCATTACATTTGCGAGTACAGAAAAATAAATATTACCTTACCTACATCTTGTTCCTATGTTCACAAACCACCGGCAACACCACAATCACAACAATACCATTTTTTTTTTATTATTTGAGTTTGTATCAGAATCAATTAAATAACTAAATAACCACGAACCCCACCATCCAGTGCGCTCACGTCAGTCTTACTAAAAATACGAGTATCCCGTAACTACCGTCTTTTAACTTGATAAAAAATTAATGTATTCGCTTATATGTAACTTATATTTCTTTTCTCCAGTCCAACCTCCAGAACGACAGATCCGTGATGGAGGGCCTGCAAGAGATCGTGGCTTTGTTGGAGGAGCAGCTGCGGCCTCTGCTGCAGGCCGAGCTGTCTCTGCTCGTGGACATCCTCTACAAGCCGCACCTCCTCTTCACCAGCCCCGGGGAGGTCAGCCAGGCGGACACCAGCGGCATCTTCATATCCAGGTCAGTGGGACAGCATACAGGTCATGCCGAACAGCTGGACATCCTCTAGCATCCGTAGCTACTGTCACCAGCCCTGGGGAGGTCAGCCAGGCGGACACCAGCGGCATCTTCATATCCAGGTCAGTGGGACAGCATACAGGTCATGCCGAACAGCTGGACATCCTCTAGCATCCGTAGCTACTGTCACCAGCTCTGGAGAGATCCAGGTCAGTGGGGTAGCGGCATTTTCATATCCAAGACAGTGGGGCAATCCGCTGATCAAAATTCAGTATTCTGTCTGTCGTAATATTTATAAGACAAGGGAAGTTGACTATTGTTTTTTACGTCTTTATCGACCAATATATAAATTAAACATTTTGAAAAAGTTTTGAATTAATAACATACTTTTCATACATATGATCAACTTTGAATACCCATTTTGTTCTAGTTTCATTAATTCTTTCTGCTAAAATAACATGTTTATTTTATTTCAGACTTATACGACACACGGAGAAACTTCTAGAAGAGAAAGAAGAAAAATTGTGCGTGAAAGTGTTGCGGACGCTACGCGAAATGATGGCTGTGGACCCCGAATATGGGGAGAAGGTAATAATGTCATAGAGAGCTTTGTATTTATAAACCTACGATGACATATCTACACTGAGGAGCTCGGTGGCGCCGCGGTCTTGTACGCTTAACAATGATCGCAACGTTGTGCAACCATTGGCGCGGTCAATCCGATGATGGGTGACCAAAATTCGACACCGATTTCCTCCGTGCTTCGGAAGGCACGTTAAGCTGTTGGTCCCGGGTGCTATCTTTTTTACCAACTCAGATAGCAGTCGTCACATCATATCAGAGATTATGATAACTCTGACGCCCAATTGGGAATGGGTATAGCTTACCCTAAGTGTTGCGGAGGTCTGATGGCAGTCGCTCTGTGTAAAAGCTTAGCCCTCGCCGAATCTCTCAGTTTGGGAAGCCGACCCTAAGACAATCGGGAAAAAGGCTAGGATGATGATGATGACATAGCTACACGACATGCCTACGAGGGGGTACCCAAAAGCTAAGCCAAGAGTCATCGATAAAGGAGTTATATTCGGCTTGTGTGACTTTTTTTAGTGACAATGGTTTTGTGCGCTCATAGTTTTTACAACGACTAGAGTATCGTAAACAGCCTTGTACTTGTGGTGCCTTGAACTTCTGCGCTTTTTTGAAAAAAACTGCCACAGAAACTTTCGTGTCAAAAACGGCCTAAATTATGTTAAATTCTTCAATAGTCCGTCGTTCTCGAACCGATGAAAATGACGGTAATTTTTCTTTTGAAAAGTCAATAAAACTGGATGACCAGTCAAAACTTTTGAGATTTACCAATAGCACAGAAGCGTAGCGAGTCTTGGCGGGGCCTCATATAAAAATTGTTTGGGGGCCCTTAGGAAGCGAAAATATTTGCCACGAAATTTGGGAAGTTTTTGCTTATGCACTTCGGGGGCCTCCATGGTCTGGGGGCCCCGTATAATTGGGATGATGACTAAAAAATAATTTAATGTCCATCAGATAGATTAATGAAAAATATTGGATACGTATTTTTTATTTTGCCTCTTGTTCAAAAGCTTACGAAGATACATTGATTTTAAATGTCACATGACGTCACGTTAGAGTACAAAATATACTCTAATGTGACGTAGTTAGCCCCCACTCCGTAACTTTAATGCGTTATATCTAAGTATTTCTTGTTATTTCGACAAAACAAAAAATACGGGTCTTATATTTTTTTATTATCTAAGAGACGGACTAATTATTTTCTTCATTTTCATACCTTGTCATCATCCGTATTGATACGGCGGTAGCTACGCCCCTGCAATAGCACCATCTTTATAATCATACTAACTAAATGTGTAATCCCAGGGCAACCAGCTGCGCAACAAGCTCCTCTCGCAGTACTTCGTGAATCGCAAGTCTGAGCCGAAGATCCAGCCGCCGCCGGCCGCCGCCGCCCACGCACGGGCCCGGCGGTCAGTACCCACGCACACTCGCGACCACGCACACACCTACCAAGCCAGGGGAGCGATTCAGAACTCTTAAGTTAACAGATCATATGAGTCAAGTTTTGGTTAGTTTTTTTGTATAGTGGCTCGACATAATACCTTCGCTGATTCGATGATTTGACTGGCTCGGTGGCTCAATTGGTAGTGACCCCTGCCTTCTGAACCAAGGGTCGTGGGTTCGATTTCCGCACAGTACAAACATTTGTGTTCATGAACATGCCTGTTTGTATTGGTCTGGGTGTTTTCTATGTATTGTATAATATGTATTTATTTACAAAAAAAAATGTATCTAAGTAAGTTTATCAGTTGTCTAGTACCCATAGTACAAGCTTCGGCTTAGGCGCTGTGTGGCCCAGCGTGGCGTGTCTTGGGTTATTTATTTATTTATATGAGTCAAGTTTTAGTTAGTTTTTTTTTATAGTTGCTCGACATAATGGCTTCTCTACGCCTGATGATTTGACTGGCTCGGTGGCTCAATTGGTAGTGACCCCTGCCTTCTGAACCAAGGGTCGTGGGTTCGATTCCCACCCGGGACAAACATTCGTGTGATGAACACTTGTGTTTGTTCCCTGTCTGGGTGTTTGTATTTAAGTATTTATTTGTGGTACCTTCCTTGTTCTGATACCCATAACACAAGTGCTTAAGCTACTTACTTTGGGATCGGAGCAATGTATGTGATGTTGTCTGATGGAAAGCGAAAGAGAAGCCCATGTCGCTGTGACAAAGGCCAGCCTGTCAGTTGCCACCGCTATGCCGGCCCAACTCCAACTCCCCACGAGACTCACCAACAGAAACACGACCCAAAGATCATTTGGCTGCGGTATTCTATAAGGTGGAGGTCCTTCTCGGACGGGTGGCTCAATTCGAGCGAAGATTCCCTATGCCCTACCTCTCTCTCGTCTGCCATCTACAGCAATAAAAAATAAAGATAAAGGCTTAATAGATTAGCGAATCGTCTCCATTCGACGAATATTCGATCCGTAAATAGGTTTCTGCCCTACGGGTGATAATAATTAAACCCTTTAATATAAACTAGCTGTGCCAGCGGCGTCGCACGCGTGGATATTGGGTTTCAAAAATAGCGGATATCCATAAAATGGTACCTATAAGTTAGATCTCCAGCAATACATTGGTGAAAACCGCATTTGATTCCACGCAGTAGTTTTTGCGTGATGCGCGATCAAACATGCAGATAAAAATTTCTCCCGTTTTCCCAACGCTTCTCGTCACTGCTCTGCTCCTATTGATTGTAGCGTGATGAAAAGTATACTATAACCTGCCCAGGAGTATGAAGAATAATCGTACCAAGTTTAGTTAAAACCGTCCAGTAGTTTTTTTTTCTATAGCGAACATACAGACAGACAGACAGACAAAGACAGACAGGACAAAAATTTTATTGATTGCATTTTGGGCATCAGTAACGATCACTAATCACCCCCTGATAGTTATTTTGAAAAAATATTTAATGTACAGAATTGACCTCTCTACAGATTTATTATAAGTATAGATAACAATCTAATAAATTATTTGGTTCCTAACCAAACAGGCGAAAAATGAGTTATCATAGAGTTCTGAATCGTTACCCCCAGTGCTACAACACATTTTTTTAATATGGACAACTTAGATGGATCAAAGTTTAACATGTCCTTTCGCACTCACATACATGTTTAGTGGTTTGCAAGTAACAGTTTTACGTACAGTGAACACATATATGAATATCTAATAGTTAGACGTGATTGTGTCATAATAATTTCACGATACTTCAATTGAAACATGGACAATGGGATCTTTCATCAGTCCCCTGTTCTAGTGAAACATTTGCACATAGACTTAGATCTAGTCGTGGTAGTACACACATAACAATGTTTTAAGTTTAACATTTCTAACAATAAATTAGTTAGTTCACCCGGAAATAAAAGGTATTTAAGCTTTGTAACCACATCTCTTCCAGCACACGTGTTCCCTTCTTCTGATATTCTTGGGTCTTTTAAACGGGGCGTGAAGCGGCACTTGTGCAGGCCGTCATAGTGTGATCGATCCGCGTTGCACTGACCATGTTGATGAGGATCGCTTACACTTTTTGGACTTCGTCGTTTGCTTAACATCAAGCAGGGACGCAGTCATTTTGACTTGTTTTATAAAAAAAAACATGTGGTATGTCGGATGTTTACTAATTGCTATCGAAATAGAAACAAACATACATTTAGTCGTATATTTCATGTGAGCTAACTTATTGTTTTAAACCAGATTAAAGTAACTCGACAGGTATTTAACATTTAGTTTTAGTTTGGGCACATATTATATGTCGGAAGAAGGTTGCTTTCGTTGCTTTTAAATCTTTTTGATGCAGACACTACCAATGCTTAGTAAAATTAATAAAGTACTGATATCATTAAGTTCATATTAAGTGCGGTACCGGACTAGAATAGAATAGAATATGTTTATTTGGTACACACAAAATAATAAAATAGTCTTAGTCTAGGACTAGTCTTATATTTGGGTTCAATTTGAAATCAACATAAAAATATACATATTATCAATCAAGGTGATAAATGCACCACCATATCTGACAAAAAAAACATACCAGTTTCTGTTTATGAACTCCCAAGTTATCGAGTTGTTGGCGAGTTATCCGCGTCAACATATACGCGTGATAGAGTCCATATACAAAAAAAAATCGGACTGTGACTCAGTCTTATATAAATATATTGTTTGTACAGCCACTCATAGCCCACCCTTATCTTTCGAATTCCCCAAAATCATCTGGAAGAATAATGGAGTTCATTGCATTGGATACAAAGTAGAAAATTAGAGTTGCGGGTGTCCATAGGTGGTGTCGACGCTTACCAAAGTGTTGCCTGATGCATCACACTTGCTCGTCTGCCGCCTGTCGCATAAAAAAAATTGTTTGGGGAATTTTGGCATTGAAAGTGGTTAGGTCCATATGTGGCCCTTCATTATCCGTAACGTAGTACACAACAGAAGGCAACCTTCGCTCACATACTAGACTAGACTCTAGCGTCGTTTTCTTTATTCCACCGCGCATGCAGCCGAGCAGGCCCCGCCGAAGACAGGTGGGTCCGCGACTCCGCCCCGTCTGCACGTGCCGTTGTGTCTACTTGTTGTGTTAACTGTGCTAAATGTAGTCTAGGGACTCCCTAAACATGTAACAATTTACAATACGTATAGGGCCTCTTGTCCTAGTTCGCGGTTTGAACCGTACTGTTATCTCTCCCCCACCCTCCCCCTTCCTCCCACCCCTCTTTTCTTTTTCTTTCCTCGTCACTTCTTTACCTTAATAAATCTGCCCCACTAAAATCATACTTTAGCAAGTTAGCATTTATGTATAACTATCAGTGCCCCGCGGCTTCGCCCGCGTTGCGCCCATTATGGGGAAGTGGGGGGATAGAAAGGGGCAAACAGTAGCCTATGTTTGATTTCAATCCTTTCAACTATCTCCACTTAAAAATCACCTCAATTCGTCGCTCCGTTTTGCCGTGAAAGAAAGACTAACAGACATACAGACACACTTTCCCATTTATAATATTAGTATGGATAGTTGTAGTGGGTCAGGTTGCACTGCGTATTTTAAAGCGCTCCACTTTGCCCACCTGTCTTGGTGATTTTGGAAGAACACTGTTCTAGCGTACAGCTTTGAATGATTTGATTCAGAGCCGCGTGAATCCGTAAAAACTCGCACTATGATGACAAATCTGCACTCGCGTTGTGGCAATGTGTTAATTGCATAGGCGTCTTGTACACATTACGGACAAGAGGCCTTAGACCTAGCGAAGCCCGAGGGGCAGGCACGGCGCACACGGCATTCACAAGCTTCCATAGTACATCTTACAACACTGACGACCGTGCCTACACACGGCGATTAACCGTAGAAAGTGATATTGTCAGTGGCGTAACTACAGGGTGGCATGTTGACAAAATGCCACGGGCCCCCAGCCGTAAGGGGCGGGCCCCCGGTCAGAGGAGAATCCAAACTGCCAACATTTATTAATACACATTTAGTGAAAATCTGATGAATTTGCCACGGGCCTCGAATGGTATAGTTACGCCACTGGATATTGTTATAAGATTTTTACTAATCGGCTTATAACTTTTAACAGACAAAAACCTGATTATAAAACAGGCCGTTTAGATTTTATGATACTGATCTACAGCCGATGTAGGCTAACTAAAAAACTAATTAGAGTTCCGTGCAAAACCTCTAAGCTAGTTTGAACTCTAGTTAAACGCGTGCATTTTAAAAGGAGAAGAAAGTATATTTTCTGTTCGCTTTTCAGCACAATCTTATCCCTTCTGTCTTCGCTTCTGACGCACACGCATTTCAATTTCTTGCTTCTTTTGTCCAATTTGTGTATTTTTAAATCACTGTCTGTTGTAGAGGTATAATATTTTACTTTTTTATATTTTATTTCTCTACAAGGAGAGCATTAAATATATAACAGCGACAAATGTACTGATAAGATCTGATTAAATAGCTTACCTGCAAGGCATAGGCACGTATGCACTGGGGGTCAAATGGAGCAACATGTTGCAGAACTTGACCCTCAACAGCTACGACGTTTAGGTGACTTAGGGCATTTTGCTTGCTCCCACCTCGAAAGCGAGAGCGAGCAACATGCCCCGCGTCAAGTACAATGTTGCAGGCGTTGCTGGACGTTATGCAACGTTGCAGCGTCACGTACATTGAGTGTTGCGCATCATGTTGTGAAACAAAATGTTTCCTAGTCAGTGGCGTAACTACTAACCATTCGAGGTCCGTGGCAAATTTATCGAATTTTCACTAAATGTGTAATAATAAATCTTAGTAGTTTCGATTCTCCTCTGACCGGGGGCCCCTTACGTCTGGGGGCCCGTGGCTTTTTGCCGACATGCCACCCTGTATTTACGCCACTGTTCCTAATGTATCTGGAGCTTTACTCCCTGCTAGAATCCCTACACTTGACGTCTTTCGAGCATTGTCACCATGCTAACGTTCAGTGGGGCTATTCAGAATAAATTTTTACGGGATTTTATTCACATTATTTATTTCTGTTAATTAATACAAGAGTAATGCCTTCGGATTTCCAGCTGTAAAAAGTAAGCTTAGCTTGCGTGTATGAGACAGTATTTAATTTTATACGGATTCGTCCACCTCAAGCTGTGTCACATGTATGAAAAACGTTTTTTTAAACTCAAGCAGTCATATATATGTATGAAGAACTTTTTTAGCGTTTGCAATGCTTTTACGAATACGTTGGGCTCTAGGTTCAGTACACCTGGATTCATCATCAGCCTATCACAGTCCACTGCTGGACATATGCCTCTCCAGGTGTTCGCCACTTTGGGCAAACATCTGGAGGATATACCCATAATCGCCACGCTGGGCAGGCGGGTTGGCGATCGCAGGGCGTAACTTCTCGCTCCGGTGACGCTTCACACCTAGATTGCATGGGATTATCTGCCCCCCCCCCCCCCCCCCCCCCCCCCCTTGGGTACCCCTTTGGGTTTTGGGTAAGCCCAAAAACCTATTCATAGACAACGCTTGATGCGGCTCGTCATTGTAAATGCTTTACTTCGCATACACTATGGGGGCGTTCCACTAAGCGATCGATCACAACGCCCACGACCGCGGTTTTCCTCGTTCCACTACATTCTGAGCGTTGGTATTTTATACCCAAGTGGAACGGGTTATTGGGGCGTTTTGAGCTTTCATACGTCAACAGTTGGAAAATTCAAGAACTGTCTGTAAAAGCTTGTCAGTAATACTTCAACTTCAAATATGGTGTCTAAATTTTAGATGGGTCGTTGTGAGCTCGGCTTGAGCGAAAGTTATGACGTCATTAGTGACGTCATTCGACGATCGAAACGACCGCGGTCGCTATGTGGAGCGGAATTATGAGTGTTTTTTAACCGACTTCAGAAAAGAAGGAAGGTTTCTCAATTCGACCGTGTTTTTTTTAACATAATAATATGTATTTAAGGAGATATTAACTTACGTTATTTATCGCTTTTTAGTTTTGGTCGTTTGTGTTTTTTTTTTGAAGTCGGTTTAATTTTTTTTGAGCGTTGTGATCGCTGAGAACGGCCTCTATACTAAGTATAGTTTGTGTCAGAATAGCTTGTTGTGAATGTGATAACCGTAATCGTGCCAATGTAACGACCTGCCGATGGGGGTGCAGCGAAGGTGCTGATGCGCACGGGGCAGACGCTGGCGCAGGTGCAGGCGCACCTGGACAAGGAGGGCGCCTCCGACCTGGTCGTGGACCTGGTCATCAGGAGCACCAACCGGCCCGCTATCTTCCTGGAGGCTATACAGTTAGGTGAGTGAAAAAAAAATGTTTACTTATCATACAACACCACACATCATCATCACTATCGTCATCGTTACCATCATCACCAAAAACCAGCGGGATGTAAGGGAGAGACCTATCATCTTTCCGCTCCAAATCACCCTCACCTGCCCGTGGTGCATCCTGCCGAATAACAAACGAGGCGCTGGCAACCGACTGGCGGCGGTATAACCATCACAATTGAAGGCGCAGCTAAATACCACGGACTGATGACGGGCAGCAGCGTCACCGGAGCGAGAAGCTACGCCCTGCAATCGCCAACCCGCCTGGCCAGCGTGGCGATTATGGGTATATCATCCGGGCGTTCATCACTAGCATCATCATCATCATTATCATAGACCTCTCCATGACCTTTGGTCAAACATCTGGAGGCTTTGCCCATAATCGCCACGCTGGGCAGGCGGGTTGGCGATTGCAGGACGTAGCTTCTCGCTCCGGTGACGCTGCTACCAATAATCGTAAACTCGATATTCTTTTGAACTCACAACCCTTAGGTCAGAAATCAGGCTCAATACGAAATGAGCCATCGAGGTACTGTTTAGATAGAAAACGTGCAGTTGAACAAGAAGATACACCTCCCCCGAATGATATTGTTCCTCAGAAGCGGGATGCGCCCTTAAACGAAGTTAATTTTAGCTAAAGCATACCATTGTACATAAATCTTTAAACAAATACATAAACATATATAAAACATGTAATTTCAGCGTAGCGACCAAAACATTGCTTTGAATAGTCCATTGTCCATTTTATGCATTGCATAGGTAACCAATTCTTTATTTACAGGTATTGCTCTTCTGGAAGGCGGCAACCCTATTATTCAACACAGCATATTTACGAAACTACAAAACGGCGAGATATCGCAAGCGTTTTTAAAGGTAGTTATATAAAAAAGAATATTTTTACCCATCTCGTAAATCTTGATTCGCATTTGTTGTAAGCCGTCCGGCGACGGCCTGGCTGGTGACGGCGTAGAGCGGGCGCGTCTGCCGCAAACTCACTCTTTTCGCCGCATCCTTGTGTGAGATCACCGCCTTGCAGAATGCGAGCATCTCTCGCCAGGTCTGCCCTGACGCCGTCATCAGCCGCAAGAGTTGCGGCAGGTCGAAGTCCTGTGAGACAGTGACGAGGACAGAGCGCTCATTGGCCGAAGCAGAGCAATGTAGAAGCGTATGCTCTGCCGTCTCCTCCGCGCCACTGTCGCAGGTAGAAGGTCGGCTATTTCGCGTGTTCCTTTATAGGTACTGGCGGAAGCATCTATGTCTTTGAGGACCTGGGACTTTGAGGACCTGGGACTTTGAGGACACTTCTCCAAGATCTTTTGAATGGTTTATTTTTATTAATAGGACAACTTACAAAACCGGCCATTGTCATAAAACTAAAGCATAGACGGTACATATAACAGTGCTGTTTCAATTACAAGCTGCCACGACATGCATAAAATTTGTACAGGAAGTAGGAGACCTTATACAATACATATTAAATATAAAAGTTTAGGGGCGGTCTCGACGCGCTCACGCCATAAACATCCCGGTCCTGGACAATCGGTCATATATATCTCTCTGTATGTCGTCGGTCTAACTTATTGGAGTCGTTTACATTCACTAATACACATTATTATTTGGTCAGGTATTCTACGACAAAATGCGTGAAGCGCAGCAGGAGATCCGGTCGCTGGCGGCGAGCAGCACGGCCGCCGCCGGCACGGAGAAGCAGCGCTCCAGCCAGGCCGACAAGCAGAAGCAGCCCTCCACAGATGGTCAGTGCCACATGACTACAAGATGAGCACAACGGAAGTGTTAAGTCCTTGTAGGAATGGACTTGTCCCATTTTTTTTTTAACCGGAGAAAATGCATCTATGCCGCCGTTCGGGGGAACGATAGGATATTATGTGGGTCTCAAATAACGCAAGAGTGGCTCCCTGCCTCGACATGGTTGGGAGGCAGAGACCCACTAACCCTTTTATTTTTCGCTTTTTTATATAACCCTTGACACTAAGCAATAATGTGGCTTTCTATTGGTGAAAGGATTTTTAAAATCGGTTCAGTAGATCTCGAGATTACCCCTTACAATTTAACAAATATAAAAACACGCACACAGGGAACACACAGGGATGTAGGGGAGCGGCCTATCATCTTTCCGCTCCAAGCCAACCTCACCTGCCCGTGGTGCATCCTGCCGAATAACAAACGAGGCGCTGGCAACCGACTGGTGGCGGTATAACCATCACAATTGAAGGCGTAGCTAAATACTAAAGACCGGTGACGGGCAGCAGCGTCACCGGAGCAAGAAGCTATGCCCTGCGATCGCCAACCCGCCTGCCCAGCGTGGCGATTATGGGTATATCCTCCAGATGTTTGCTCTAAGTGGCGAACAACTGGAGAGGCCCATGTCCAGCAGTGGACTGTAATAGGCTGATGATGATGATGATAATATTAGTATAGATGACTGTTCGTTGTGTTGTCAGGGCGGTCCACGCCGGGGCCCATCGTGGTCGGCGAGGAGATGGACGAGGAGGTGGCCACCGCCTGCGGGTCCGCCGTGCACGCCTACTCCGACATACACACCATGTCGCACGGTGAGTCCGAGCTATTTTGTGATGTTGGAACCATATCGTCATTTATTTTGTCGTGAGGTACAAATGTTAGGTCGATAGGCATACCAGTGAAAACCCACCGCGCCTATCGCCCTCACCCTGAAGGCCCACTGAGATGCCGTTTCACGCCCCGCCTAAAGAACCCAGGATTGTTAGAGGAAAAGGAAGAAACACATTAGCTGGAAGGTCATTCCATGACTTAATGGCACGGGGCAAGAACGAGAAACAAAACCTCTTGCAATGGCAACCCTCACATTGTCTGCCTGAAAACGAAACACATTTTCGGGGGTTCCTGTAAAAATGCATACGTTTAGGCACTCTTAGTACCGAATAGGGGAATTATTAATAACTACATATCACAGGCCGATGACGGGCAGCAGCGTGACCAGAGCGAGGAGTTACGTCCTGCGATATCCAACCCGCCTGCCCAGTGTGGTGATTATGGGTCAAGACTCTGGAGTCTTGACCCATACATCGAGACCCAAACATCTGGATGTTTCCCCAAAGCGGCGAACAACCGGAGAGGCTTATGTCCAGCAATGGACTGCTATAATCATAATCATAACCATAATCTTTATTTGCAGAAAGCATAGTTTTTATGGTGGTACAAAATATAAAAGAGTACATTATGCTCAGTCAGTACAGTACAATGACATGCAAATATGTATATACATTTATACAATAATTAATATCTATAGCAGTATCTCTTAATTTCACATAAAAATTAAATAACAACCTTACGGCTGATGATGATGACGATGATTGCTAACATGTTTTTTTTTCCTGTCAGGCACAACGGAGCTAGAAGCGATTATGGCGGAGAAGAAGCGCGAGGCGGGCAGCGGGGACGTGCTGCCGGCCAAGGTGTCCGTGATGCGGCCCATCCTGCGCTTCCTGCAGCTGCTCTGCGAGAACCACAACCCGGACCTGCAGGTGACCACACAGCTGCCAAACCAGCCAGCGGCCCTCTGCTTGACACAGGCCTCTCCAGCAGTAGATGCCTAAACAGCTGCCACATCAGTCTGCAGCCCACTGCTGGACACAAGCCTCTCCAGCTGTAGGTGACCAGACAGCTGCTACACCAACCTGCAGCTCTCTGTGGACACGGGCCTCTCTAGCTGCAGGTGACCAGATAGCTGCCGCACCAGCCTGCAGCACACTGCTGGACACAGGCCTCCTGCTGTAGATGATATCTTTTTTTTTTATAGTGGCTCGACATAATGACTTTTCTACGCCTGATGGAAAGCGAAAGAGAAGCCCAAGTCGCTGTGGCAACGGGCAAGCAACTGACCAGTCAGGCAGTTGTCACCGCCATGCCGGCCCAACCCTAACCCCCCACGAGCACCGGAAACCCTACTCACCGGCAGAAACACGACCCAGAGGTCATTTGACTGCGGTATTCTATAGGGTGGAGGTCCTTGCCCGGACGGGCGGCTCAATTCAATATAACACAACATGCATACTGTAACATACACGAACATACAACAGACACACACAACTACACACACTGTCAAACATCTGACAGTGACATCTGACATTGACATCTGACACTGACAACTGTCGTCTCGTTCCTACACTTCACGCAAGGTGCGGGGTGGGAGGACAGTCAGTCTGTGTCCCACCGCCGCCGAGTAAAGACGTGTTCGTGTGAGGATAGCGAGCCGATATCATTGGTACCATCACATCGTTCATTACTTTATTGTTCATGGTTATTTCATATGTGGATTAGTGTCTACTACACATACAACTAGAGCATTTTTGTTGCGAACCTGAATTTCAATTCGGGATTCCGCATCTAAGTTCAGAACATGCGCCCAGCTTAAAATGTTGATAGCCCTAAGTTGATTTAGTCGTCAGTAAGATAAAACATGCACCGTTTACCTTTCAGAACCTTCTGCGCAACCAAAACAACAAATCGAACTACAACCTGGTGTCGGAGACGCTGATGTTCCTGGACTGCATCTGCGGCTCCACCACCGGCGGCCTGGGCCTGCTGGGGCTGTACATCAACGAGGGCAACGTGGCGCTCATCAACCAGACGCTGGAGACCCTCACCGAGTACTGCCAAGGTAACATTTGACTGCGGACCGAGTACAAAGAGGAGACGACTTAAGGGTCAATTTATATTGGCGCATCGAAGCGTCTGTCCAAATCAACCAGACGCTGGAGACCCTCACCGAGTACTGCCAAGATAACGATTTGACTGCGACCGAGTACAAAGAGGAGACCACTTAAGGGTCAATTTATATTGGCGCATCGAAGCGTCAGTCCAAATCAACCAGACGCCGGAGACCCTCGCCGAGTACTGCCAAGGTAACTATTTGACTGCGGACCGAGTACGGAGAGGAGACGACTTAAGGGTCAACTTATATTGGCGCATCGAAGCGTCTGTCCAAATCAACCAGACGCTGGAGACCCTCGCCGAGTACTGCCAAGGTAACGATTTGACTACGGACCGAGTACGGAGAGGGCACGACTTAAGGGTCAATTAAAGACTGGCTCGGTGGCTCAATTGGTAGTGACCCCTGCCTTCTGAACCAAGGGTCGTGGGTTCGATTCCCACACGGGACTAACATTCGTGTGATGAACACTTGTGTTTGTTCCTTGTCTGGGTGTTTATATTTGTATTTAAGTATTTATTTGTGGTACCTTCGTTGTTCTGATACCCATAACACAAGTGCTTAAGCTACTTACTTTGGGATTAGAGCAATCTATGTGATCATCATCATCATCATGTGATGTTGTCTGATATTTATTTATAATTTATATTATTGTTTAAGGGATTACCCTTAGGCGGGGTTGCCTAATTTACCTATGGCAGTTGAAGTGTTAATTTTCCAGTTACATGAACACTTGCTTTCATCTGAATGTGTGTTTTGTTGCCAGGCCCTTGCCACGAGAACCAAAACTGCATAGCAATGCACGAGAGCAACGGTCTAGACATAATCACGGCGTTGATCCTGAACGACATCAACCCGCTCGGCAAGACGCGCATGGACCTCGTGCTCGAGCTCAAGAACAACGCCTCCAAGCTGCTGCTGGCCATCATGGAGTCCCGCACCGACTCGGAGAACAACGCCGAGCGGATACTATACAACATGAACCCTAAGCAGCTGGTCAGTGAACATTAGCCCCAGTGGGTCACCCGAGACCCGCCATGGGTCGCCTGTGACCCGTCCCGCAACGGGTCAAAATAGACCCAGCATTGGGTCGCCAGTGACCCACCATGGGTCACCCGTGACCCGACCAGCAATGGGTCAAAGTAGACCCAGCATGGGTCCCCCGTGACCCAGCCCGCATTAGGTTAACTTCATCCCATCATGGGTCACCAGTGACCCGAACCACAATAGGCCAACTTAGACCTACCATGGGTCACATATGACCCGAGTCACAATGGGTCACTTTGACGTGCTATGGCTATGCTATTACCTGTGAACCGGCTGATAAAGGGTTTATTTTGATCCGCCGACCAAGTTCGATCAACCACGGGTCACCTGGGACCCGAGCCACTCCTGGTCCGGGGAGAGCAGATACCCCTACTCCCGGCTCCGGGGAGCAATAGGGTGCTCCCCGGGCGGACCTCGTGCAACGGTGTGGCTGCACCCACCACGCATCGTTACGTCCGCGCCCCCGCACTCAACACTCGAGTAGGGCCCTTACTTACCGTATCTCTCTGTACTGTTGCAGGTAGATGTTGCGTGCTCCGCCTTCCACCAAGAGCATGCGATGGACGCGGAATCGGACGCCGAGGACGACGCGCCCGTGCAGGGCGTGTCACCTAAGGAAGTGAGTGATTTTTTTTTATAGTAGCTCGACATAATGGCTACCCTTCGCCTGATGGAAAGAGAAAGAGAAGCCCAAGTCGCTGTGACAACTGGCAAGTAACTGGTTAACTGATTAACATAAGAGAGGTAGAGCGAATCTTCGCTCGTATTGAGCAGCCCGTCCGGGGAAGTACTTCCACCCTATAGAATACCGCAGCCAAATGACCTCCGGGTCGTGTTTCTGCTGGTGAGTAGGGTCTCCGGAGCTCGTGGGGAGGTTAGGGTCGGGCCGGCACGGCAGTGGCAACTGACAGGTAACTAACCAGTTACTTGCCAGTTGTCACAGCGACTTGGGCTTCTCTTTGGCTTTCCATGAGGCGTAGGGAAGCTATTATGTCGAGGCACTATAAAAAGTAACCATTTTTGAATTATTTTTTTTTGCAAATTCAATTTGAATTATTTTTGTTTATACTGTTGTATGCGTGTGCGCAGGTGGGGCACAACATCTACATACTATGTCACCAGCTGGCGGGACATAACAAGGAGCTGGCGGCGTTGGTGCGGGCCTCGCCCGCGGGACACAACACGTCCGCGCTGCAGTACTACCGTACTCACACGGCACAGATAGAGGTACCGCGCACACCACCCGCCGCGACAGGCCCACACACGACAACCAGCCGGGCCTCGCCCGCCCGACACAACACGTCCGCGCTGCAGTACTACCGTACTCACACGGCACAGATAGAGGTACCGCGCACACCACCCGCCGCGACAGGCCCACACACGACAACCAGCCGGGCCTCGCCCGCCCGACACAACACGTCCGCGCTGCAGTACTACCGTACTCACACGGCACAGATAGAGGTACCGCGCACACCACCCGCCGCGACAGGCCCACACACGACAACCAGCCGGGCCTCGCCCGCCCGACACAACACGTCCGCGCTGCAGTACTACCGTACTCACACGGCACAGATAGAGGTACCGCGCACACCACCCGCCGCGACAGGCCCACACACGACAACCAGCCGGGCCTCGCCCGCCCGACACAACACGTCCGCGCTGCAGTACTACCGTACTCACACGGCACAGATAGAGGTACCGCGCACACCACCCGCCGCGACAGGCCCACACACGACAACCAGCCGGGCCTCGCCCGCCCGACACAACACGTCCGCGCTGCAGTACTACCGTACTCACACGGCACAGATAGAGGTACCGCGCACACCACCCGCCGCGACAGGCCCACACACGACAACCAGCCGGGCCTCGCCCGCCCGACACAACACGTCCGCGCTGCAGTACTACCGTACTCACACGGCACAGATAGAGGTACCGCGCACACCACCCGCCGCGACAGGCCCACACACGACAACCAGCCGGGCCTCGCCCGCCCGACACAACACGTCCGCGCTGCAGTACTACCGTACTCACACGGCACAGATAGAGGTACCGCGCACACCACCCGCCGCGACAGGCCCACACACGACAACCAGCCGGGCCTCGCCCGCCCGACACAACACGTCCGCGCTGCAGTACTACCGTACTCACACGGCACAGATAGAGGTACCGCGCACACCACCCCCGCGACAGGCCCACACACGACAACCAGCCGGGCCTCGCCCGCCCGACACAACACGTCCGCGCTGCAGTACTACCGTACTCACACGGCACAGATAGAGGTACCGCGCACACCACCCGCCGCGACAGGCCCACACACGACAACCGGCCGGGCCTCGCCCGCCCGACACAACACGTCCGCGCTGCAGTACTACCGTACTCACACGGCACAGATAGAGGTACCGCGCACACCACCCGCCGCGACAGGCCCACACACGACAACCAGCCGGGCCTCGCCCGCCCGACACAACACGTCCGCGCTGCAGTACTACCGTACTCACACGGCACAGATAGAGGTACCGCGCACACCACCCGCCGCGACAGGCCCACACACGACAACCAGCCGGGCCTCGCCCGCCCGACACAACACGTCCGCGCTGCAGTACTACCGTACTCACACGGCACAGATAGAGGTACCGCGCACACCACCCGCCGCGACAGGCCCACACACGACAACCAGCCGGGCCTCGCCCGCCCGACACAACACGTCCGCGCTGCAGTACTACCGTACTCACACGGCACAGATAGAGGTACCGCGCACACCACCCGCCGCGACAGGCCCACACACGACAACCAGCCGGGCCTCGCCCGCCCGACACAACACGTCCGCGCTGCAGTACTACCGTACTCACACGGCACAGATAGAGGTACCGCGCACACCACCCGCCGCGACAGGCCCACACACGACAACCAGCCGGGCCTCGCCCGCCCGACACAACACGTCCGCGCTGCAGTACTACCGTACTCACACGGCACAGATAGAGGTACCGCGCACACCACCCGCCGCGACAGGCCCACACACGACAACCAGCCGGGCCTCGCCCGCCCGACACAACACGTCCGCGCTGCAGTACTACCGTACTCACACGGCACAGATAGAGGTACCGCGCACACCACCCGCCGCGACAGGCCCACACACGACAACCAGCCGGGCCTCGCCCGCCCGACACAACACGTCCGCGCTGCAGTACTACCGTACTCACACGGCACAGATAGAGGTACCGCGCACACCACCCGCCGCGACAGGCCCACACACGACAACCAGCCGGGCCTCGCCCGCCCGACACAACACGTCCGCGCTGCAGTACTACCGTACTCACACGGCACAGATAGAGGTACCGCGCACACCACCCGCCGCGACAGGCCCACACACGACAACCAGCCGGGCCTCGCCCGCCCGACACAACACGTCCGCGCTGCAGTACTACCGTACTCACACGGCACAGATAGAGGTACCGCGCACACCACCCGCCGCGACAGGCCCACACACGACAACCAGCCGGGCCTCGCCCGCCCGACACAACACGTCCGCGCTGCAGTACTACCGTACTCACACGGCACAGATAGAGGTACCGCGCACACCACCCGCCGCGACAGGCCCACACACGACAACCAGCCGGTCCTCGCCCGCCCGACACAACACGTCCGCGCTGCAGTACTACCGTTTTTAGTGAACTTGATGTGTGCCCGTGTGTACATAAATTTAAACTGCGATATTTATATACCGATATGTTACCTTCCAGATAGTCCGCACAGACCGGAGTATGGAGCAGATAGTGTTTCCTATCCCCGAGATATGCGAATATCTGCCTGCTGATAGTAAGCACCGCGTGCTGCAAGTAAGTTGGCAACAATATTACGTCATCTATAATTTCTATACTTGTAATAAATCTGTAGAGAGGTCAATAGGGATCAAAATAATTACATTACATTTAGTCCGAATTTTAGATTATAAAAATATATGGGACACATATTTTTCTTTTTTCATTTAAACACAAAATAGATTCAAGGCATCATAGGAGTGGGGGTCTTTGACGTCACTCAATAGCGAAAAAGCTCCCACTCTTTGACGTCACACGTAATTTTAACGGGCTATATCTTTGTCATTTTGGGTCTAATGTACAAATAAAAAAAATGTCTGTCTTTTATTTTTGAACAATCTAAAAGACGGACTAATTACATTTTTAAGGGCAACAGGCCTATTCTGTACATGAAATATATTTTAAAAATAACTATCAGGGGGTGATTAGTGATCAATACTGGTGCCAAAAATGCAATTGATAAAAATTTGTCTGTCTGTCTGTATGTTCGTTATAGAAACAAAATCTTCTCGACGGGTTTTAACTCAACTTTCGTTTCATGATGTCCTGACGTAACCCTTTGTCTGCAGAGTGCGGAACGAGACGATCAGGGTAGTAAGGTTGCTGACTTTTTCAACCGCTTAGACAATCTCTTCCACGAGATGAAGTGGCAGAAGAAGCTCAGGGGTAAGTTTTTACTGTTATAGTGCAATATTTAACTTATATGTGCCCACACAAAAAAAGGCCGGCAGCGACCCTAAACTCGATTGGAGTTGTAAGTGTCCATGGGCGGTGTCGACTGCTTACCATCTAGCATCACACATACACGTCTGCCGCCTCTCGCATAAAAAAAAACACATAAAACACCTGCAGTTGTGATAACATCAGTACTGTCAGAATATCAACATTTTACAAGTTTATATGCTTTGTATATGTCACAGTAAAAACGTAAATAATAACAGACAACATCACATACATTGCTCCGATCCCAAAGTAAGAAACACTTGTGTTATACCCATAACAACGAAGGTATCAAACATAAATACTTAAATACAAATATTCATCACTTGATTGTTTGTCCCGGGTGATGATCGAACCCACGTCAGTTAACTAGCAAATACCGTTAGATTATGATCTACCTCGCGAGATTGTAAACTGTCGAAAGATTGGGAACTGTAACAATGCTTACAGTTTAACTATCATTTTTCGGCAGACTAATCGATTGAAGTATAATTCCTAAATTCGAATCTGAAATCTGGCTAATGGTATAATATGGTAACTGGCAACAGCGTTTATCTGGATACAAATAAAACCTACTGCAGTCACCAACCCGCTTGCGAACCGTGGTGGCTAACGCAGATCTACCAAATGATAATAGGAATGTTTCCAGGGTCAAAATAATTACATTATATTTAGTCCGTATTTTAGATTATAAAAATATATTGGACACGTATTTTTCCTTTATCAAAAAAAAAAAAATATACAAGGCATCAAAATGTAGGAGTGGGGGTCATTTTTGGTCTAATTTACAAATGAAAAAATACGTGTCTTTTATTTTTGAACAATCTAAAAGACGGACTAATTAAATTTTTTACGGCAACAGGCCTATTGCCACTGCGGGGGCCGGCAATGGATTCAGGCCTGAGGCCAGAATGATGATGATGATGATTGATACGCTTCGTGTGTGCCAGGTCAACCTTTCCTGTTCTGGGTGTCGTCCTACATGTCTCTGTGGAGCAACATCCTGTTCAACTTCGCTGTGCTGATCAATGTCATCGTGGCATTCTTTTACCCATTTCAAGACGAAAATCCCAGTGAGTACTGATATTTTACTTTTGCACTTTTAAACTAGCTGTGTTCATGACTCGGCTCGCGTGAAATAGTGTGTTTCGGTAAATACATTCACAATGGTTACTATTAGGATACATTTTTTTTTAATAACCAAGACATGCCATGCTGGGCCACACAGCGCCACCTAGCCCCAAACTAAGCCGTAGCTTGTACTATGGGTACTAGACAACTGATAAACTTACTTAGATACATTTTGTAAATAAATACATTTATACATAGAAAACACCCAGACCAATACAAACAGATATGTATAAACGTTGTATGCTATTCATTTAAATCTTAGACAAATGAATATTCTAAAATGCATATAAGCTTCTAGCTCTACAATAAAGATGGTTCCATACAACTTTTCGTTTCCCTTTCCCATTAAAATGTAGCCTATTATGTTCTAAAAGGACATTATGTAACATATTTTTAATATTTTTATATTACATTAATATTTAGGCTAAATCTCATTTGAATCGGTTCAGTAATTTTTATATCACACAGACAATCCGTTTTGGTCGAATTAGCCTGCTCTTTATGCCGATTCCGTATGTCACGTCTGGTTTTTGTTGGTTAAACGGTCTTTATAGTTCATTCGCGTTAAGAAAATAGTGACTCATCACCGACTGCCGGCCAAGCCACACCCCCTAGCCAATTAAAACGCTAGGGGGTGTGGCTAGCGCTAGAAATTATAATTTCTAGCGTTTTAATTGGCTAGGGGGTGTGGCTTGGCCGGCAGTCGGTGATGAGTCACTATTTTCTTAACGCGAATGAACTATAACAACATTTGCTTTTTTATGTATCACATTTGATGCAAAACCATTAAAATTCTTTTGTCTTTAAATTTAAAAAAAAACTACAGTATAAGAATGGCTCATTGTGTTCACTCACACAGATCGCCAGGTTATAGAAATAAAAAAATAATGTCTTTTAAACTATGGAGGGGGGCCTACATTGCGTGTACCGTTTCCAGAACTCGGGCAGCACCTGTCCCTCGTGGTCTGGTGCGTGTCGGCCGTGGGGGCGGCGCTGGTGACCTGGCTGCCGCGCTCCTCCGGGGTCAGGGCGCTGCTGGCCAGCGGCATCGTGCGCCTCATCTACTCACTGGGACCCGAGCCCACGCTGTGGTGCCTGGGCATGCTCTGCGTGAGTCACATGTGCGCCACGCAGCAGTGCGGCATGGTGTAGCGGCATCGTGCGCCTCATCTACTCACTGGGACCCGAGCCCACGCTGTGGTGCCTGGGCATGCTCTGCGTGAGTCACATGTGCGCCACGCAGCAGTGCGGCATGGTGTAGCGGCATCGTGCGCCTCATCTACTCACTGGGACCCGAGCCCACGCTGTGGTGCCTGGGCATGCTCTGCGTGAGTCACATGTGCGCCACGCAGCAGTGCGGCATGGTGTAGCGGCATCGTGCGCCTCATCTACTCACTGGGACCCGAGCCCACGCTGTGGTGCCTGGGCATGCTCTGCGTGAGTCACATGTGCGCCACGCAGCAGTGCGGCATGGTGTAGCGGCATCGTGCGCCTCATCTACTCACTGGGACCCGAGCCCACGCTGTGGTGCCTGGGCATGCTCTGCGTGAGTCACATGTGCGCCACGCAGCAGTGCGGCATGGTGTAGCGGCATCGTGCGCCTCATCTACTCACTGGGACCCGAGCCCACGCTGTGGTGCCTGGGCATGCTCTGCGTGAGTCACATGTGCGCCACGCAGCAGTGCGGCATGGTGTAGCGGCATCGTGCGCCTCATCTACTCACTGGGACCCGAGCCCACGCTGTGGTGCCTGGGCATGCTCTGCGTGAGTCACATGTGCGCCACGCAGCAGTGCGGCATGGTGTAGCGGCATCGTGCGCCTCATCTACTCACTGGGACCCGAGCCCACGCTGTGGTGCCTGGGCATGCTCTGCGTGAGTCACATGTGCGCCACGCAGCAGTGCGGCATGGTGTAGCGGCATCGTGCGCCTCATCTACTCACTGGGACCCGAGCCCACGCTGTGGTGCCTGGGCATGCTCTGCGTGAGTCACATGTGCGCCACGCAGCAGTGCGGCATGGTGTAGCGGCATCGTGCGCCTCATCTACTCACTGGGACCCGAGCCCACGCTGTGGTGCCTGGGCATGCTCTGCGTGAGTCACATGTGCGCCACGCAGCAGTGCGGCATGGTGTAGCGGCATCGTGCGCCTCATCTACTCACTGGGACCCGAGCCCACGCTGTGGTGCCTGGGCATGCTCTGCGTGAGTCACATGTGCGCCACGCAGCAGTGCGGCATGGTGTAGCGGCATCGTGCGCCTCATCTACTCACTGGGACCCGAGCCCACGCTGTGGTGCCTGGGCATGCTCTGCGTGAGTCACATGTGCGCCACGCAGCAGTGCGGCATGGTGTAGCGGCATCGTGCGCCTCATCTACTCACTGGGACCCGAGCCCACGCTGTGGTGCCTGGGCATGCTCTGCGTGAGTCACATGTGCGCCACGCAGCAGTGCGGCATGGTGTAGCGGCATCGTGCGCCTCATCTACTCACTGGGACCCGAGCCCACGCTGTGGTGCCTGGGCATGCTCTGCGTGAGTCACATGTGCGCCACGCAGCAGTGCGGCATGGTGTAGCGGCATCGTGCGCCTCATCTACTCACTGGGACCCGAGCCCACGCTGTGGTGCCTGGGCATGCTCTGCGTGAGTCACATGTGCGCCACGCAGCAGTGCGGCATGGTGTAGCGGCATCGTGCGCCTCATCTACTCACTGGGACCCGAGCCCACGCTGTGGTGCCTGGGCATGCTCTGCGTGAGTCACATGTGCGCCACGCAGCAGTGCGGCATGGTGTAGCGGCATCGTGCGCCTCATCTACTCACTGGGACCCGAGCCCACGCTGTGGTGCCTGGGCATGCTCTGCGTGAGTCACATGTGCGCCACGCAGCAGTGCGGCATGGTGTAGCGGCATCGTGCGCCTCATCTACTCACTGGGACCCGAGCCCACGCTGTGGTGCCTGGGCATGCTCTGCGTGAGTCACATGTGCGCCACGCAGCAGTGCGGCATGGTGTAGCGGCATCGTGCGCCTCATCTACTCACTGGGACCCGAGCCCACGCTGTGGTGCCTGGGCATGCTCTGCGTGAGTCACATGTGCGCCACGCAGCAGTGCGGCATGGTGTAGCGGCATCGTGCGCCTCATCTACTCACTGGGACCCGAGCCCACGCTGTGGTGCCTGGGCATGCTCTGCGTGAGTCACATGTGCGCCACGCAGCAGTGCGGCATGGTGTAGCGGCATCGTGCGCCTCATCTACTCACTGGGACCCGAGCCCACGCTGTGGTGCCTGGGCATGCTCTGCGTGAGTCACATGTGCGCCACGCAGCAGTGCGGCATGGTGTAGCGGCATCGTGCGCCTCATCTACTCACTGGGACCCGAGCCCACGCTGTGGTGCCTGGGCATGCTCTGCGTGAGTCACATGTGCGCCACGCAGCAGTGCGGCATGGTGTAGCGGCATCGTGCGCCTCATCTACTCACTGGGACCCGAGCCCACGCTGTGGTGCCTGGGCATGCTCTGCGTGAGTCACATGTGCGACCCTTAGGGCCGCACCCGTCACTCTTAGTGGGGGAGTTCGAGGCATCTTCTCATGTGGGTGACCTGCGCTTGCGATGCCAGGGTGAAACAGGCGATGGGTCTCCTAGACCTTCTGAAGCTGTCCCATGACGCTTGACGGAGCAGCCGGGGTTTTTAATGAGTGTTCCCTGCTTCTCCACCATCTAGAGGCAGGGTTCGTGGAAGGGAGTTGGAAAGCGGCCCTTCCGTTTCTCGGGGGCGGACGTGAGTCATTTCCCCCGAACGACGAGGATGCGTAAAAGGATTTCCCCTGTGACAAAAGGCATGAAAACAGGAAATGTTGCCTTCGAGGGCTTTATCATAGGGCTCTCAAAATAATAAGGAAGGACTTGTGAATAGGCAATGGAAATGTAAGTTGTCTTGCAGGGCTTTAACATTGAAAAAGTCGTCGCGCAAGGTACCATGTTAGACCCAATAGTTTTCCTCATGAAAAACAATAAGAAATATTTACCGCAAGGCATTATACATAGCCCTATATCTTATTTGTTATTTGTCTTTAACAAAGGGCCTTCAACAATAATATATTGTGACAAAAGTCGTCCTGCAGGGTACCATGTCAGACCCCAAAAAAATTTATATTTTTTTATGAAAAACTATACTAAAGTTGTACTGCAAGGCATTATACTTAGCCATATATTTTATTTGTTATTTGTCTTTAACACTAATATATTGTGACAAAAGTCGTCCCGCAAGGTACTATGTCAGACCCTATACCATTACTAATGAAAAACAATACGAAAGATGTACCGTAAGGCATTATACTCGGCCTTTATCCGTAACTTTACCTTGCAGATAGTGGTGAAGGGCATCCACTTGGTGAGCATAATGGGCAACCAGGGCACGTTGTCCAAGTCGACGCGGAACGTGCTCACCGACCCCGAGCTGCTCTACCACAGCGTCTATCTTGTATTCTGCTTTCTTGGAATATGCGCCCACCCGTTCTTCTTTTCAGTTTTGGTAAGTTGTCTTCTTTGTCCTTCTATAAGATGCTAAGTACAAAGTGGCCATCGATCCATCTGTATTAGTAATTCACGGTTAATCCACGGGGCAGAAAATTTAATTGCACATTTGTTTAAATAGAGATAGATAGATTCTTTATTGCACACCAAACAATTTACATAGAACTAGGTACAGTAGACATTTTGTTATACAATATAGGCGGCCTTAGCGCTATAAGCGATCTCTTCCAGGCAACCTTAGGGTAGAGGATAGTCAAAAGAGAGGGTGGGGTAGGCCATCAACTGAATCATAATTTAATTATGATTTTATGATCATAAATTTTATGATAGATAAGAATAGATAATAATAATTTATTACATGAATTTAATCATACCTACATACTATTAAATAATATTTACATACATATTTAATATATAATTATAAAATATCTACATACATAAGCACTACTATAAGAGTAGTAAGTGAAACTATGGAGAAAATTAAGCATAAAATCATCATCATCATCAGCCCATTACAGTCCACTGTTGGACATAGGCCTCTCCAGTTGTTCGCCACCTAGGACAAACTTCTGGAGGATATAATCGCCACGCTGGGCAGGCGGGTTGGCGATCGCAGGGCGTATCTTCTTGCTCCGGTGGCGCTGCTGCCCGTCATCGGCCTGTGGTATTTAGCTACGCCTTCTATCGTGATGGTTTTACCGCCACCAGTCGGTTTGCCATAAAATATATATGAGAAATTGTTACAAATACGTACCTTTAGGGTTGACTATTATACTTAATAGTCAACCCTAAAGGTTAAATTATAGGTCATAAAGCATTAACCGTAACACTCATTCCAGCTTCTGGACATTGTGTACCGCGAAGAGACGCTGCTGAACGTGATGCGCTCAGTGACACGCAACGGGCGGTCCATCCTGCTGACGGCCGTTCTGGCGCTGGTGCTGGTCTACATGTTCTCTATCGTCGGCTACATGTTCTTCCGCGAGCACTTCCTCGTCAGCGTCGACCGCCTGGACGGTGAGCACTGCTGGTCATAAGCATTAGGTTTCTAACATAGGGCATAATGAATCTTCGCTCGAATTGAGCGTCCGGGGAAGGACCTCCACACTATAGAATACCGCAGCCAAATGGTCGTGTTTCTGACTGTGAGTAGGGTTTTCGGAGTTAGGGTTGTTGTTTTGGGCCGGCATGGGGGTGGCAACGGACAGGTAACTGACTTGCCCGTTCTCACAGCGACTTAGACTTCTCTTTAGCTTTCCATCAGTGTATGGCAACCATTATGTCGAGGTACTATAAAAAAAATATCTTTACATTATGGGATTTGTCCAAGGTAGTGTGCTGAGACCTTAACTATTTAATATCTTCATTAATGACAAATGTTTTATAATCCCATCTGTATGATCGGAATTTTTATTTTCAATAGCAGTATTATTTGTATAGTATAAAATGTTTCTACTATCTTTTTACTTATAGTTCATTCGCGTTAAGAAAATAGTGACTCATCACCGACTGCCGGCCACTAGCCAATTCTCTATTTTCTCAAGTCACTGTTTTCTTAACGCGAATGAACTATAAGGGCAGTGTGCTGGCTCCTTTACTATTTAATATCTTCATTAATGACAAATATTTTATAACCTGTGCTTTGAAGAACCCATCGCTATGATATAATTTTTAAAATAGCAGTTATTATATACTTCTTTTTTTACATGAGAGGATTTCTCCAGAGCTGTGTGCTGGCTCGTTTACTATTAAATCTCTTCATTAATTATATCACAATTCCATACTTCTCTCTTTTCACATAAGGGGATTTCTCCAGGCTGCATGCTGGCTCCTTTACTATTCAACATCTTCATTAATGACCTCACAACTGCGTTCGTTTCAGACGACGACGACCCCCGCTACGAGCCGTCCGGCTGCAGCGACGCCGCGTCCAAGTACCTGCAGACGCCGGACAGCTGCGCCAAGGGCCGCGGCCGCTTCGTGTCCGTCGGCGGCGACCTGCGCGAGCGCAGCTGCGACTCGCTCATCATGTGCATCGTCACCACGCTCAACCAGGGCCTGCGCAACGGCGGCGGCATCGGCGACATACTGCGCGCCCCCGCCAGCTTTGTGAGTGATCGGCTCGCCTGGCTTGGGCCCACAGTAACTGCGCGAGCGCAGCTGCGACTGGCTACTATAAAAAAAAATTAAAAAATTCCAGGTGGAATGACGGTTTGCGCCTGACGGCTGACAAGTGCTGGATGCGAGAAGCCCAGGATCGATCAAAGTAGCACGTTATAATGGCTTCCCTACGCCTGATGGAAAGCGAAAGAGAAGCCCAAGTCGCTGTGACAACTGGCAAGTAGCTGGTCAGTTACCTGTCAGTTGCCACTGCTATGCCGGCCCAACCCTAACCCCCCACGAGCTCCGGAAACCCTACTCACCGGCAGAAACACGACCCGGAGGTCATTTGGCTGCGGTATTTTATAGGGTGGAGGTGCTTCCCTGGATGCGCAGCTCAATTCGAGCGAAGATTCGCTTTGCCCAACCTCTCTTTCATGATGATTATGATAAAAAAATGTTGGTTATCCTAATCTATACTTATAATAAATCTGTAGAGAGGTCAATTCTGTACATAAAATATTTTTTCAAAATAACTATCAGGGGGTGATAAGTGATCGATACTGATACCAAAAATGCAATCAGTAAAATTTTTGTCTGTCTGTCTGTCTGTCTGTCTGTCTGTCTGTCTGTCTGTCTGTCTGTCTGTCTGTCTGTCTGTCTGTCTGTATGTTCGTTATAGAAAAAAAAACTACTGAACAGATTTTGACGAAACTTGGTACAATTATTCTTCATACTCCTGGGCAGGTTATAGGATACTTTTCATCACGCTACAATCAATAGGAGCGGAGCAGTGACGGGAAGTGTTGGGAAAACGCGAGAAATTTAAACCTGTATGTTTGAACGCGCATTACGCGAAAACTACTGCATAGAATTGAATGCGGTTTTCACCAATGTATTGCTAGAGGTCTAACTTAAAACTTAGGCACACGGTATAGATGGGTATTATATGGAAGTCCGTTATTTTTGAAACCCGATATCCACGCGAGCGACGCCGCTGGCACAGCTAGTTAATATTATAAATGCGAAAGTTTGTTTAGATGGATAGATGAATAAATGTTTGTTACTCTTTCACGCAAAAATTACTAAACGGATTTTAATTAAACTTCACAGTAATGTAGCTTATACTTACTTTTATACGAATATTCACGCAGTAGCTAGTTTATAATATGTTTTTATCTGTCTCAGGAGCCGCTGTTCGTGGCGCGCGTGGTGTACGACCTGCTGTTCTTCTTCGTGGTGATCATCATCGTGCTCAACCTGATCTTCGGCGTCATCATCGACACCTTCGCCGACCTCAGGAGCGAGAAGCAGCAGAAAGAGTCCATACTCAAGAGCACGTGCTTTATTTGCGGTCAGTACACGTAGGTCAGGATGCCCTCAGGCCAGGTGGAGTGTCACCCAGATATTGCCAGAAATCCTGCGAAAAGGACTCTGCTTTTAGCTGAGCGATTATGGGTAAAACCTACAGATGTTTGACCCAAATTGACAAACAACTGGAGAGGCCTATGTCCAGCAGTGGAATATGCTGCTTTTGGTGAGGCAACGTAGTGTAGGACGCCCTCAGACCAGGTGGGTTAACGTCCGGAACTTGCCAGTAATCTTGTAGAAATGAATTTCTGGTAAATGAAATCCAAGGTCGATCAAACATGCATCCATGTCACTTGGAGGAAAGGCGGGTTATGTTCGAGTCCCATACCGCCTCCCCCTTCCTTCCCTCAAGACAGGAGTGAGGCAGGGAATACCCGCCAAAAACTCCGGTCCCTCAGTCAAGCGACTTATAGGGCGGTGCATGGGACCTTAGGAACTATGACTGCCATGACACCACAAGCCCTACACGCCTAAGCAGGCTCAACTCGCCCCTCCCTAGAGTAAGCGGCGCGATGGGTGACCCCACTCGCTTCAAACGAAAACGGGGATCTTTCCATACCTTTTTAAGAGAGGTAGGGCATAGCGAATCTTCGCTCGAATTGAGTTGCCAGTCCGGGGAAGGACCTCCACTCTATAGAATACCGCAGCCAAATGACCTCCGGGTCGTATTTCTGCTGGTGAGTAGGATCTCCGAAGCTCGTGGGGGGTTAAGGTTGGGCCGGCATGGCAGTGGCAACTGACAGATAACTGACCAGTTACTTGCCAGTTGTCACAGCGACTTAGGCTTCCCCTTCGCTTTCCATCAGGCGTAGGGAAGCCATTACGTCGAGCTACCATAAAAAAAACTTGCATTGTACAGTTCAGTTAACTAAAGCTGGCATACACTAGTGTCTGTGAATAAGCGCGCAGCGTGACGTCGTACTGCATGCGCATCATGATAAGTCTGCCTGTCTCTCTCGCGCGCGGTCTAGCTTATGAGTGTGAAAGGGACAGTTATAGTTGTACTTTTGTGTTTATAATAGTGAAACTGGATGAAGTAAGTGTGTGCGAACTTTAGATAACTAATCTGTATTATGTTTGATTCCAGGACTGAACAGAACAGCGTTCGACAACAAAACCGTCTCATTCGAGGAACACATAAAAAGCGAACACAACATGTGGCACTATCTCTATTTCATGGTGCTGGTGCGGGTCAAGGACCCAACTGAGTTCACCGGACCCGAGAGCTACGTGCACGCGATGATCAAGGTAAATAGGACCTTAACTGTTTACCTATAAGGCTAAAAACCCTAAAAAGAAAGAAAATGTGATTAAAATAAGAAAAACAAAAGTTATATAAGATAAAAATTAAAAAAAGCTAGGCAATGTCAAATCAAAGCGATGTTTTTAGATTCTTTTCTGTTTTATTAAATGAATGTACTTTTTTTTAAAAGTTGTCCTATTGAAAAGCTAGAACTATTAACTAACAATAAAATTTAAGAAAACCCTATAATGTTGTATTAATTTTTGTCTAAACAAAAAGTTATTATTAAAAAAAATTATTTAGAATATTTTTGTGAACTGTTTTTTTAGTTTAAGAGCCATAAATAAATATAGAAATTGCTCAGTATCGCGCGGGCGATAACTGGCAGGATCCGGCGCGTCCTGCCCGCTCCCGCTAGCTGCACACAATTTCTTCCATTGCATTGACAATTTGTGTATGTTCCCCCAGTCAAACAACCTAGACTGGTTCCCGCGGCTTCGCGCGCTGTCTCTGATGGGCGGCGGCGAGGGAGAGGGGGGAGAACTCGAACTGAGAGCCCTCCAGGCGCAGCTGGACCGAGCACAGCGAGCCGTGCACACGCTCACCGACCTGCTCACCGAGCTGCGGGACCAGGTACTGTACAGGCGCGGCTGGACCAGGTACTGTACAGGCGCAGCTGGACCGAGCACAGCGAGCCGTGCACACGCTCACCGACCTGCTCACCGAGCTGCGGGACCAGGTACTGTACAGGCGCGGCTGGACCAGGTACTGTACAGGCGCGGCTGGACCGAGCACAGCGAGCCGTGCACACGCTCACCGACCTGCTCACCGAGCTGCGGGACCAGGTACTGTACAGGCGCGGCTGGACCAGGTACTGTACAGGCGCAGCTGGACCGAGCACAGCGAGCCGTGCACACGCTCACCGACCTGCTCACCGAGCTGCGGGACCAGGTACTGTACAGGCGCGGCTGGACCAGGTACTGTACAGGCGCAGCTGGACCGAGCACAGCGAGCCGTGCACACGCTCACCGACCTGCTCACCGAGCTGCGGGACCAGGTACTGTACAGGCGCGGCTGGACCAGGTACTGTACAGGCGCGGCTGGACCGAGCACAGCGAGCCGTGCACACGCTCACCGACCTGCTCACCGAGCTGCGGGACCAGGTACTGTACAGGCGCGGCTGGACCAGGTACTGTACAGGCGCGGCTGGACCAGGTACTGTACAGGCGCAGCTGGACCGAGCACAGCGAGCCGTGCACACGCTCACCGACCTGCTCACCGAGCTGCGGGACCAGGTACTGTACAGGCGCGGCTGGACCAGGTACTGTACAGGCGCAGCTGGACCGAGCACAGCGAGCCGTGCACACGCTCACCGACCTGCTCACCGAGCTGCGGGACCAGGTACTGTACAGGCGCGGCTGGACCAGGTACTGTACAGGCGCGGCTGAACCAGGTACTGTACAGGCGCGGCTGGACCGAGCACAGCGAGCCGTGCACACGCTCACCGACCTGCTCACCGAGCTGCGGGACCAGGTACTGTACAGGCGCGGCTGGACCAGGTACTGTACAGGCGCAGCTGGACCGAGCACAGCGAGCCGTGCACACGCTCACCGACCTGCTCACCGAGCTGCGGGACCAGGTACTGTACAAGCGCGGCTGGACCAGGTACTGTACAGGCGCGGCTGGACCAGGTACTGTACAGGCGCAGCTGGACCGAGCACAGCGAGCCGTGCACACACTCACCGACCTGCTCACCGAGCTGCGGGACCAGGTACTGTACAGGCGCGGCTGGACCAGGTACTGTACAGGCGCGGCTGGACCAGGTACTGTACAGGCGCAGCTGGACCGAGCACAGCGAGCCGTGCACACACTCACCGACCTGCTCACCGAGCTGCGGGACCAGGTACTGTACAGGCGCGGCTGGACCAGGTACTGTACAGGCGCGGCTGGACCAGGTACTGTACAGGCGCAGCTGGACCGAGCACAGCGAGCCGTGCACACGCTCACCGACCTGCTCACCGAGCTGCGGGACCAGGTACTGTACAGGCGCGGCTGGACCAGGTACTGTACAGGCGCAGCTGGACCGAGCACAGCGAGCCGTGCACACACTCACCGACCTGCTCACCGAGCTGCGGGACCAGGTACTGTACAGGCGCGGCTGGACCAGGTACTGTACAGGCGCGGCTGGACCAGGTACTGTACAGGCGCGGCTGGACCAGGTACTGTACAGGCGCGGCTGGACCATGTACTGTACAGGTCCGCGTGACTACCAAATAACCCGTCGTTTCCCTCCAAATCGCGGGGATGCCTAAAAGCATTTTGAAAAAAAAAGCCCAGTAAAAAAATAGGACTATTTTATGAGAAATTTAATAAGCGGTAAGTAAGTACTAGTAACCTGTAAGTAGTAACTTAACTACATAATTAAAGTCGTATTTGAATCCCTTTTAATTAAGTTTTAATTGTAACGCAACAGTTTTATATCCTGATTCAAAATACGTTTAAAAAGTTAGCCCCGATTTATTATAAGCTAGATAAATTACCTGCTTCCAAGTGCGCGTGACCATATAAATAAACATGGCTTAAATTTATGATACAATGAAAACAATCCGTTCCGTGAAAATGAGTCAATAAGCCTTTAAATCCACGATTTTATAATGAGCTATTTACATAAAGATACGGTATTATTTATTGTATAATAAAATTCACATAAACACATTATTAGGAAATTACGACGGTTCCGTCTTTAGAGTATGGAGTATGACTCCTATGTAGGTACTTCTTTTTCTGCATTAGAGATAACAAAACTTGGATTTTTTACATAAGCACATTAGGTAAAGGTATCACAAGCAAAAATGTCATCGTGAAAATGTGCACTATAGAAACTAATAAAAGCAGATGTTGCATACATAAATTAACAGGACGTTTGCTAAACTAACGGTTTAACAGACACTTACGGCCGTATTCACAAACGTTACTATGCGACGCACGGACGCACAGTGCCCAAATTCCTATAGCTTTTTTAAGTACCTGTGCGTTCGAGCGCCCCGCTAATTTGTTTATTTCTAATTTAATAAGTATTTCTAATAAAAAAAGAAGGTTTATTACCAATACTTTAAAGGTTTAAACCAAAAAGCCGAAGTATATACGTAGTCATTGTTACTATTCCAGATGACCCAACCTAACCCGATCTTTACAATTTCAGATGACTGAACAACGCAAGCAGAAACAGCGCATCGGCTTACTCAACTCAACCTCTGCGTACCTCCAGAACTTGCAAATGAACTTGCCACCGTGAATCACACGCCTGCTACACGGACGCGACGCGTGCGCCAATCTCGCACAGACAGGTTAACGTATTTAGTTTTTTTTTATACCACTAGGGTGCCAAACAAGGTTACGGTCCGCCTGATGTTAAGCGGTTACCGTAGCCTATGGACACCTGCGACACCAGGGGTATCACACGTATTTAGTTAGTTTAATTACTTTTGTAACATTTCGTCCCTTTACTAGCAACACTCAAGATGAAAGCGTTGTGATTGAAGGCCGAGCGGCCTTTTCTCGAACAAACATCTTCATATAATGTATTCCATTTTGCCGCTCGGCAGTGCCGATTAATGCCAAACTCAAACTAATATGGCAGTGTTATTGGCCGTTTAAGCCAGTACATATGATCGCCCCTGCATTGGATGTAAAAACGCGATTTAAAGGCTGCCAACCAGAGAGATGCTATGTGGCTTATTCGATCTCACAATGCAGTTAACTATTTATGTTAAGAAATCACTTAAGCTGAATTTAGGGGACGATTTGACATTAATTGTATTTAGCATCCTAAATGCTTAAGGGATTCTTAACTTAAGTAACTGTTGCTAAAATGACAATAGGTTGTATAATTTTCTAAATCAACAGAACATGTTCTTGTGCATTTTTAGTCATTTTTTTTAGTACTCAAAATCGGCGTATTCAACGAAATGTGATATCTCTGATAGTACGACCTTGGTGACGCATCGTGTAGGAAACGTAAGTGCAGGTGACCTTAAGGTTCCGGGTTCAACTCCCAGAAGTAATAAGAAATAACAAAAATATAAATTAGCTCGGAACTTGCTTTGAGATAAACCTATTTACAATAGCTTAATTGGAAACTAATGTCTTTTCTCTACCTAGACTATTTGACAGCGACAAGTCGTAGACTTTCGCATCGGAAGCGGGTTAAAACGTTTGAAAGTCACCGATTTTGATGTACCAACGACTAACTAGGAACATAATAACGTTTAGAAAGAGATTGGCACATCGCAGCGTCCCTATCTACCCTGACATATTCCACCGTACCTCACCGTACCGCACAACGTACGACGCTTTGTTCCCTAGCTTACAAAGTTACGTTGCTTGATTTCCTTTGACACACTAAGTCTATCATACAAATGCGTTTGTTATCAACAAACGTTAATCTACAGATACATTATTATTTTATCATTGGAATGACTTTAGCAACTCATAATCGTACCGGGTATTTCCAACGATAATGAGTTATTTAGAAACGGCACGTCTTTATCTGTAGATAGACTTCGATTAACATATCTTGAGATATTTAAATATTGTTATATTGTGACTAGCCAAGGATTTGAACCCTTAGAAATGTAATGTAGATCTAATATTGTTAATTTGTAATTTTTCGTCCGTCGCAGTTTTCGTCGGGAAAACGCGTCGCGGATTTTATGACTAATATATGATGACAAATAATTATGAACTTTCGTAGTAAAGTTTCATTTGTAACAAAAGTAACTTTTAGTAATTGTTACACCGTTCTGTACTGTTCCAAACAATCTGAATTCTTGTTGTATTCAATCAAATGTATTGTTTGTTATGAATTTAGCTCTGTACTTGTTAAGTTTGAATTCGTAGGAGCGTTGCAATCGAAGCGTTTGATGTGTTGTCCTAATGATACTTATTGTTGAACAAAATACGACTATGTTTTAAACTAGTGTTCATAGAGTTAAGAGATTGGGTGTTGTGATGGGGAGCTTATGAGGGAAAGGAGAGCTGAGAATTACTATGGTTTTCATTATTACAACCACATATGGTTACCTTTTGTTTAAATACTTTAAATTTATCTAATTATAAAACTAAGGAGGCAGTTTAGCAGCGTGATCGGATATTTTTTCATTTGAGTAGATCTTTATAAAATCCTACATATTCGATAAATAGAACATTATTTTTTCTATATATAATATGTATTAAATTAATTTTTAAAAATGTATCTTAGTATTCTATCAGTTGTCTAATATCCATAGTACAAGCTTCGGCTTAATTTGGCTATTGTTAAAATTTCTTAACATTTTTTTTACGAAATTTACAAAGTATTCTACGAGTTTATTAAAAAAGCTTAAATTGAATAAATGCTAAATGTAAATAACACGCAACTTTTCTACCTATAAAATAGCCTTATTAATATTTCCATAAGCTCCCTCGGGTAATAACTTGTTTGTGCAATCGTCAGCTCAAATCCGTTACCTATATTGTAGTTAGTCATAGCGGTTACGTTGGTCACGACCCTTCGTTGTCTACGGACGCGCGGTCGTAGACTTATTGTCGTTGCGTTGCGTTTGCACTGCTCGGATGTCGCGAATATTGTATTGGGAATCATTTATCAAAAATAGAAGTGTATTTAAAATGTAAAAGAATAAACAAATTTTGATATTTAAATTCGTTACATTAAAAAACCGTATATTATGTCCTCTAGGTATAGAGGGATATAAGAAAATTGAGTAGTATAAGTACTGAACGATGACAGGATAACACTGAAATAAGTGTTTTTTTTTTTAATTTAAGTGCAACTATACTTTGTGAAAAGTCATTTATGTCAATGTCCCGTGAAAATATAGACAAAGTTGACACCAAAATTAAATATGATACGATAATTAAACTTGTTAATGCAGACATATCTTACCTAATATTGTTCGTCTATTGTTAGCAATTTTAAACCTTATTACCTTTTAACAAGAACTAACGCATGATGTTAACTGTAGGATTATCTATCTCTACTCATATCACGTGCTATCGAGCACTCATCAACTTATCTATATTAATTATTCTTCAAACAGATTGCATGTTATTAACTTATAATCGCACTTATTAATCAAGAAATTCCGTTCCCAACCGGCGATAAAAGACTATTTATTAAACATCAAACATCATCATTGTTTACATATAGTATTTAATTTGTGAATAAATGCTTAGATGTTTGATAGATTTAATCTTTAATCGAATACGATATTCGCGAAATCCTTTTATTATTTAGGTTAAGCAATTGTGTAGACATATCCGTCAACGTCGCGTGTGTCGTGAAGCGGTTATGTGATCGCGACGCGAGGGCGTTTAGATTTAAATATGCAATACTTTTTTATACTATGTAACTCCTTTGTATTGTAGTGAATTTTAGAACGACCATTTTTGCATGGGATAATTGCGTAGTAACTAGTGATGTCCGGATATCCGTACCTGCGGATCTTGACACCAAAAATGCGGGCCCGTATCCGAGGATGTACATTTTTAACGACCCGGCACATCACTATTAGTAATTGGCTGGAATATTCGTTGATATGTCTGTGCAATGTTTTCTAAAAAGTTAGCTTTTTTATTTATGGCGATGGTAAATAAATTTTATGTAGGCATTAATTTCGCCATTTGTGCAATTATCTATTAAAAATATAAAAAGTAAATATTATTTACTCATAAATACAACGTAACGAAGTGAACATTTGTAGGAACTGATCTTTACATTATTTCGAACATCGTCTCGACGTTTGGGCACAAGATGGCAGTTCATTAGTGTGATAAATAACTACAATTCTGAATATACCTAACGGAAATCTCAAATCATGACGTTTTACATAAACAGGAGTTGAATCTATGTATTAGGACTAAATAATGAAATATATTTAAACGAACAAGATAATATTTTAAATAATTTTGACGTTAAAAGCTACGTTTCGTAAGAGACGGGCTGTGCCATTCAAGCAATAGTGAATAAGTCGTAAATATTCAATCTTTATTGTATATAAATATAATGTTTATATGCCAAATATTAGCGATTTGTTATTGTTTTTTTGTTGATCTGTTTATATTTGTACTTAATTTTCATGTCTCTTCTGAAATCTCTTCCTTTCTTCTATATTATTTATTATATATATATATATATATATATTTGTGTTAGTTGTTTTAAGTGTCTATTACCATGTTACATTCCTAACGCAGTTATACTCTTTTATTTACATTATTACATACAAACGTGTGCATTATTTTTAATAGTTGTTTCGGACCGTCGAGTGCGACATATTGTAATGTATGGGTATCGCCAATATTCATACAGATGAAAAAAAAATTAACACTCTATACTCTATTTACGCAATTAAAAATACATAAATGTTTACTACATATTTGCCTTTTAAGAATAAATGGTAATATTTTTGGGTATGTACCTACTGAATTTAAATTTATAAGTAGTTTGAAAATAGATACATTATATTAGCAATTATCGAATATTGTCCTCACGACATTACATTAGACACTTCTAGTTCAAAATTGTAAATCAAATATTTAACTCGTTATAAATTGAAATTCTCTAGCAATCTATTAGGTAAGTAAATCGTTGACTCTCCCTAAGACTCTCGAGCCTTACAATGTATGTTTTGAGCTTTATTTACAATAGATTAAGAGTTGTATTTGAAAAGTCTACATGTAAAATATTGTTTTTGACACCTGATTTGTTACTATATTATAGTATATCTCTCTATATTAATAGCGAATTTAATGTAATATTGGTATTGCGCCCTCTATTGAACGAATTGTAAAATAATCTTCTCTCATTGAGCTGACCAAGTATTTTATTGAAAAAAAAAATGTTTCTATGTTCTTTCCTAGAAATCTCTATTTTTATTACCCAAATCTTTGTGAGTCCTTTAATGGTTAAGGCCGGGCCACACCGGCGGCGGCCGCAAGTTTACAGGCGCGCCGTTAGCGCCAGTGTGACCGCGCCCTTAATATATCTCATATTTATCGCACGTTTACATTCCTAGTGTATTTTTTATATTGTTTATTGTCTCTATTTTGGAATCTAGATCTAATATTGTGTGAGCTCTGAAATCTGCCGTCGAGTGTCAGACCGGGTCGCCGCAACCGTGCTACGGTTAATAACTAAATTATAGATCTGCTAATGTTTAGATACGAATATATAGAGGTGTAAACGTTCATATTCTCTGTGATCATAGTTTTTTTTTATTCATTATGGGTTTGCGCTTGGCCACAATTCACCTGGTGTTAAGTGATATTGAAGCCTACGATGGAACACGCTTACCCAGAAAATACCGATTCACTCTCGCCTTGAACACCTCAAGATTCCTTCCAACTATTGAATTTGATGGACTACATAATGTATGGTATACCTATTCATTTTAAAAATAATAATTATTTATTAAAAAAAAATATTGACCAAGATAGTGACCATCATAAAAATAATACAAATAAAAAGTAATCTCATGCTGTTTATTTACCATTTGTATACCACGTTGATCACTGGTCTGCGTGGCGCAGCGTGCGGCGAGCCGGTCTGCGCCGGCGCGCGGGCGTTGCGTAGCGATATTACGAGTGACGGCTGCAATAAAAGTGTTTTGTTTAACTGAAAATAAACATAATGGCACAAAATTGTTGTTTGTTTTGATTACACAATCCTTGACTCTATAATGTTCGTGTGGGTTATTGTTTTGTCACAAAGTATTTAGTTTCTGATTCAGTCGATAGCACACCTCACCTTTTCTTTTTTTATCTATCCTCTACCCTAAGGTTGCCTGGAAGAGATCGCTTATAAGCGATAAGGCCGTGACTACTCACGAACCCTACGGTTTCCGCAGCTCGTGGAGGATTGGGGTTGGGCCGGCATGGTGGTGGCAACTGACAGGTACCTATTACTTGCCCGTTGTCACAGCGACTTGGGCTTCTCTTTCGCTTTCCATCAGGCGTAGGGAAGCCATTATGTCGAGCTACTATAAATAAAAGAACTCCGGAAACCATACTCACCGGCAGAAACACGACCCGGAGGTCATTTAGCTGCGGTATCTATTCTATAACCTCGGTAGTTCCCCGGGCGAGCGGCTCAATTAGAATTTAATCTTTATTGCACAGTTAAGTAGTGTACAAAAGGCGGACTTAATGCCACATAGGCCTTCTCTACCCATCGACAGTTGGGCTAAGCAGAAAGTAACATTAAGAACGTTATATTCGCTATGACCTGCCTACCTATATCTATAATTTTAGTTTTACACAGGTAAAAGTTACTGCCTGTTTCTTGATATTCCGTTAGTCGTCTTCTACGATATACTCCCACTGGATGAGAGGGGGTAATCCTTAAAAATGCGGAAACAACTCAAACAACATGGACAAAAGACGTTCTCTTAAAACATAAATAAATCTAGCAATTTAAAACGACTTTCAGTTCGTCTTTTTTTTTTGTTTCGTGTTCGAATAACAAACGGCCGAGCGCATATCTTTATCTGAGCATAAAAATGTAAAAACACGCCTACCATTTGTATAAAAGGTGTGAATGATTCTGATAATCGCATTATCAGTCGATAACGAAGTGGATAATTCAGTGAGTGGCCGGCGACACGCAGACATGCTTCGTCTACTCTGCTTTGGGACTTTAATATGCTGTAAGTCATACGTTTATTTGTTTAACGTCTTAAGGTGAGCTTCCATTGAGGCCAGGCCATCCAAAGCTAACAAAAGTTGACCCGTCATATTGCCCAAATCGCACATTTCATCTTCGCTCCACATCAGTGGACACTGGTTAATATCAGGGGTACATTTTTTGTTACTTTATGTGGAAACTATGGGGGAAACGCACCCTAAGCATCTGTTATGAAAATGTCATCTTTGCTTCCTAGCGCGCTCCGACCGGTTAATAAATCTTATTTTCCAAAAAAAAAATATCTCCTTTAACGATAGGAGAAAATATAATGATATTTTATTGTTAGGTTCAGTGTTATTTGTTTATTATATTTAACTAGCTGTGCTCGCGACTCCGTCCGCGTGGAATAGTTATTTTTTCCCCGTTTTTTTTTACTTTTTCCATTATTTCTTCGCTCCTAATAGTTGCAGCGTGATGTTATATAGCCTAAAGCCTTCCTCAATAAATGGTCTATTCAACACAAAATCAATCATTTTTTCAATTCGGACCAGTACTTCCTGAGATTAGCGCGTTCAAACAAACAAACTCTTCAGCTTTATAATATTAGTATAGATATAAAAAAACCGGCCAAGTGCAAGTCGGACTCTCGCACGTAGGGTTCCGTACCACTACATAGCTAAATAAATGTTTTTCTTTACGTTTTATTATATTGGAGTTAATTAAATGAAAAAATTAGGTAATTTGATTTATGACGTTTAAAAAAAAACTACTGGCTAGATTTCATTCAAACCAAATTTCGTTAGTAGTTTTCATAGTGATACACATGATATATTTTTTTCAGTTTTATCATGCCCATATTTTAGAAGTTACGGGGGGGGGGGGGGGGGGGACGACACTCATTTTACCACTTTGGAAGAGTCTCTCGCGCAAACTATTCAGTTTAGAAAGAAATGATGTTAGTAACCTCAACATCATTTTCAAATACCTATCCATAGATACCTCACACGTATAGGTTCGATGAAAAAAAAAATTTTCAGTTTCAGTTCCATGTATGGGGAACCCCAAAAATTTTGGATTTTTTTCTGATTTTACTTTAAAATCTTAATGCGGTTCACAGAATACATCTACGTACCAAATTTCAATAATGTAGCTCTTATAGTTTCGGAATAAATTGGCTGTGACATACGGACGGACAGACAGACAGACATGACGAATCTATAAGGGTCCCGTTTTTGCCATTTTGGCTACGGAACCCTAAAAAAGCACAAGTCTGCGGTAACTGTAAAGTAGCCAAGTCAAAATTATTCGTCAGTTGTAGGTATGTAAAATAACTCTAGGATCTATAATACCTTTTTATGATTTTTCAATAGGTACAGCTTGGTAGTGTCAAAATAGAATGCCTATTAGTCGCACCTTACTTAGAAGTGTGTAAATTTTGTTTCCATAAATTGAATGCTATCGAAATAACAAAAAAGATATCACAAGGTAAAAACATAGTCATTTGGATAATTTGTAAGTAGTATGAAAATTCCGACACGCGGGAGTGTATCAGCCAAGTTCACTAGGAACTAGGTCTGAAGCATCATTTAGTCAACCTACAAATTTACCTACATTTTTATTCCTAATATTTCATTTTAGCATTATGTGACTAATAAGCAAAGTGACTGATTGGTTGATTGTCCAAATAAAATAAGCAGATAAGAGCAAAATTCAATATAAATATAGCATCATTACCTTTGTTATACCAACAAATAAAAATTGATAATGCGGCAACGTGACAGCTATTGGGCAACTACGGATAAGAATCGTACTGGCTATGTACCTACCTGTATGATTACTTTAGTTGCTGTATTAAGATTAAATTCCTATGAAATTCATCCGTACTTGTGTTGTACACGGGATGAACATCTAGCTAGATAGTCTATTAAACATATTATTAGTTTTGTATCTGTTAATTTTATATATTTAGTCCAATTCATAACTATTTTTGAAGGGGTTGAACACATAAATTTTATTGTGCTATAGAGTTATTGTAAACACCATATAGAAACGAGCGACTATACTTTCCGAGCTTTCCGAACCTATGGTAATTTGACGATTTGTACTTAAGTGTTTTTTTAAACATAAACGAACAAAGGTTATTTTCAATTTGATTTAACCATTCTAAGCCATTAAAAAAAGTATGAGATCAACCATTCGGTTGCAAAACGATATCCTACCTATCATTATCAGGCACCAGTCAGCTGGGGATCGGTCACATGGTGTCATGATGCCACATACAAAATGTAAAATGTATGTAACATTTTGGTCAGAGTTTATCCGTGCCCCATCCAGGCTATGTATTACGGCTCGCCTTAATGAGAATGATCCCTAACTTGCCTGATGAAGAAATTATTTTTAAAAACTAATAAAGAAATTAGACAACTGACTTGAAACCCCGTTTTCGGAGAAAACTTGTGCTAGTTTGGGCCGAGCTGCCTCCCAATAACATGAGGGGCGCGGGGAGATACCCCACCGATAATTATCTTGTTTGCGGTATCTGTCCCAATCGAACATGGAAATTGGATGTTAAAGTGCCTATTACGAGATAATGTGGACCACGATATCGCTGACATCAACAAATCGTTAAATACTTTGGACAGAATAACAAGCGACATTGCATGTTATATAAAGGCTTCTATTTTTGATCGCTAGGACGTCTCTCTGACCGGAAAAAGAGTTGTTACTTAAGGGGCAGCATAGACGACAGACTATCCGTGACGCACTTTTTTGCAATTTTACGCAGTAACGCACACGACGCGCAGAAATCTGTCGCGGATATTTCACAGACTCAACGCACACGACGCACATCTTCGAATATTCTGTCGGCAGACCCAGACGCTCTTTTTAAATGTCTCAGACGCAGACTCTATCGCACAAAAAGTCTGTCATCTGCGCAGCCCCTAAATATTACAAATAATGTGTACCTACTTATTACAGAGTTTTAAGTCAACAGTAATACCTACCTACTTTACTGTTGACTTTAGATAGATAGATATGTTTGTATGCCTACCATTGCATCTCATAGCGTTTTTGGGAGAGTTCATATTTTGAAATTTTGATATCCCGGGGATAATTATTACACCAATGTTTCTACGATTGGGTGATGCATTAATAAACAACCCAAAAACCAAATTTGACGCGTGCCTATTGCACCAGTTGCGCCTGTTCCAGTGTCGCGGGCGCAGTACACGGTGAGCACCGTGAACCTGACCAGCGTGGCGCCGGACACGCGCATCATCGGCGGCACGGCCACCACCATCCAACGGTTTCCCTACACTGTGCAGGTACTGATATTTGTTACAGATTTACAAAATTACGTTGTTGGTCAGAGTGTAGGGTTTTCTAGCACTATTGAAATACATTCATTTAAATTTATCCAAACTAACCACACACAGCACTTAGCATTATAGACTTTAATCTAACTCTTTCTTTTTACATCGCAGATTCAACAAAATAACCGTCTGATATGTGCCGGGTCTCTGATCACCAGGAGACATGTGCTGTCTGCTGCACATTGCTTTATCAATTTTGAGTAAGTATTTATATGTTTAGACAAATTACAGAAGTTATTATTAGGATTAATATGGATAGGGCCATAGATGAAGTTACCTACCTAAATCTATATGATAAAACATTTGTTAATTGCAATTAATAACGCCAGCGGATGGAAGCGGAAGGTAACTAGAAATTATTAGTTATAGAAAAATTCTAAATTACAATTACACGTACAATTGGCAACTTTTACAAATTTTGTTGTAATAAAACTCTAAATAAGAAAAAAAATTGTTTATTTATATTTTTAGAATGTATAAAAAATTCTGGACAATTAAGTATGACTTATTCGTTTTCGCAGAACCGGAAATGTCGTTAGTCCTCGGCAGTACTCGATCAGAGCTGGTACTTCGAACCTGGAGTCAGGTGAGAAAAATTAACAAAATATAGGTACACTAGGACTACCTAGTGTACTAACTATAGTACTACATACTTATCTTGACACTTTGCAGTAAGTGAAAAGAAAAATAGAGGTTAAATAGATACATATTGTTGAGGTAGACTAGATAATGTAGATAGTTATAGCCAACAACATAGATGGATATTATACATATATAAATAAATACATACTTACACGACCGTTCGAAACGGAACGTTTTATGTCAACCTAAAATACAGACTAAATAAAATGTAATTATTTTGACCCTGGAAACATGCCTATTGTTTGACGTGGGTGGACGAATGAGTGCTGCGAAACTGCTAATGGAGCCCACATAGATTTCGCTACATAGATATTATTACTGGTGATCGCAGTGGCGTAACTATACTATTCGAGGCCCGTGGCAAATTCATCAGATTTTCACTAAATGTGTAATAATAAATGTTGGGAGTTTGGATTCTCCTCTGGCCGGGGGCCCCTTACGGCTGGGGGCCCGTGGCATTTTGCCGACATGCCACCCTGTAGTTACGCCACTGGGTGATCGTTCGCTTTGTAAATGTTCTGCTGTCTCTGGTTCCAGGCGGTCAAACGCGCCAAGTGAGCGCCATAATAGTGCACGAGCGGTACAAACCGCGTGACGCACGACGCCGACGTGGCGGTGCTGCTGCTGGGCGCGGACGTGACGCTGGGCTCCAGCGTGGGGCTGGCCGCCGTGCCCGTGCAGGGCGCCGCCATGGCCGACAACACCGCGCTCATACACGTCGGCTGGGGACACACGTCGGTAAGACATGAGACTAGACTACTTGTATCAAACCTCCCTTTCTAACCTAAGACAAGCCACGATAGACCACACAGCGCCATCTAGTCCCAAACTAATCCAAAGTTTGTAATATGGGTACTAGACAACTTGAAAAACCTAGGCTTACACAAGACGATTTAGAATGGGCATAAATTGTCTTGCGTACCTAATAAATGCATGGAATGAAAGGGAGTGACCTATCATTTTTTCGCTCCAAGCCACCGTCAGCTGCCCGTGGGGCAAACGAGGCTAAATTATTATTGAGGCTATTTGTAAAAGTTTGTTTGGAACTTAGGATGGATGGATGTTTCTTCCTCTCTCACGCATTTTGGAGATATCTGTGCGCATTAATTACTGAACGGATTTTAATGAAACTTTACAGTAATATAGCTTACTAGCCAAACCGCCCTCGCTTCGCTTCGGGTATTTTAGATAAGCGCTAAGTAATACGTATTTTATTTGTAATTCAGATTAAAAGTACGATTTCTTTATATACCTATAGTTATTCATTTACATGACATAACAGTTTAGGTTGCTATGGTAACGTTTTCAATAGTCAGTTTGAAAGATGGCTTTTTGGTAATTTTTTCACACCTTGGTTTACATTATTAAACTTATAGCACGGATCCCTAACGTTTTTATAAATCTTCTATATATATAAAAGGAGAAACTGACTGACTGACTGACTGACTGACATATCAACGCACAGCCCAAACGGCTAAACGTAGGCACTTGAAATTTGGAAGGGACGTAGCTTAGGTACCGTAGGGGTGCACTAAGAAAGGAATTCCCGAAATTCCCACGGGAACGGGAATTAGCGGGAAAATCCTTTTGTATGAAAAATCTAAACCGCTTAAGTTAGACGCTTGAAATTTGGCATGCAGGTACCTTAGTAAATATAAAGTTTAGTTATGGCTGTATTTTGAGAAATTCCCACGGGAACGGGAGTTAGCGGGAAAAAACTTTTGTATGTATAAATTTAAACACGCGGACGAAGTCGCGGGCAAAAGCTAGTATAATATATACCCTATGTTCACCGGGGATAGTGTAGCTTTCCAACAGTGAAATAATTATTCAAATCGGTCCGTTGTTTCTTAGTCTATTCATTTCAAACAAACAATCAAATCTTTCCTCTTTAGTTACATACGTTGGATTAACACATAGGCTATGTTTTATACGAATATTCACGCGGGCAGAGCCGCGGGCAGCAGCTAGTAATTCCATAAATGTTGAATGTTCCCCCAGATAAACGGCAACCTGGCGAGCGTGCTGCAGGAGGTGCAGGTGTTGAAGGTGAACCACACGGAGTGCGCGCGGCGCTACCGGCTGCTGGGCGCGCTGCTCAACATCCCCTACGACGTCACCACCAACATGATCTGCGCGGGGCTGCTCGGCGTGGGAGGTAACGGGATTCAGCTCCGCGTTCATCAGATTTTAATAATCCCACCAAAAACATTCTGTAAAAACTAGCCATGTCTCGATAGAGCTGTTTATCCTTAAAAAGTAATGTATTATAAACAAGGTCGTACGAATTCTAAGGTTCCTTACTGCGATGTCTTTATTATTATAGTTAATTAATGGGGTGTGACGTAAGTTATAGGGGGTTGAAAATGTCCTAAACTACTTCGAGAAAAGGATGGTAGGTACGCTTTTTTGCTCGACTTGGCGGGGGCACTGTCGTGCCCGGACTTAGCTGATGAGCGTGAAGGGGACAGTCATAGTTTTTTTTTATGCAAGAGGCGGCAGACCAGCAAATGTGATGCCTGATAGTAAGCAGTCGACACGGTCCATGGACACCTGTAACTCAAATCGAGTTCAGGGGTCGCTGCCGGCCTTTTAAATAGGAGTACGCTCGTTTCTTGAAGGCTCCCAAGTCGTAGCCTTTTTTTATGATAGAGGGGGCAAACGGGCCTGAAGGTCACCTGATGGTAAGTGATCACTTCAGCCCATAGACACCGCAACACCAGGGGAGTCACAGGTGCGTTGCCGGCCCTTGAGAAATCTGTAGGTTCGCTTTTTGAAGGTCTCTAAGCCGTATCCATTTGGAAAAATTGCAGCCGGAAGCTGATTCCAAAGAACAGCTGCACGAGGCAGAAAATTGCGCGCAAAACGCACTGTGGAAGACTTCCAACTATATGCTACGTGAACTTGCGTCGCGACTTACCCTAATAGGCTCTTATGGCTAAAAATTATAATTAATCCGTCTTTTAGCTTATTCAACAATAAAAGACACGATTTTTTTATTTGTAAATAAGACTAAAAATTACAAAGTTATACCCTGTTGAAATTACGCGTGACGTCACTCGGTGAGGCATTTTTACGGGAGCGAGTAACGTCAAAGACTCCTAACTTTTGATGACTTGTATCTTTGCTATTGTTTATTTGAATGAAAAAAGGACGAATACGTGTCTTTTATTTTTGAATAAGGTAAAAGACGGACTAATTAAAATTTTTAGCCATAATAGCATATTGTGTCCCCGTTGTTGTCAGGCGCGGACGCGTGCCAGGGCGACAGCGGAGGCCCGCTGGCGCTGCAGGTCAACCGCACGGTGGTGGTGGGCATCACGTCGTGGGGGCACAACTGCGGCGAGGCCGAGTTCCCCGGCGTCAGCGCGCGCATCTCCAACTTCACCAACTGGATACATGCTACGGTATGCACTCTTCAACTGTTTAGTTGGCTTAAGTCCACTATCACAGACATCTTCGACAGCCTTTCGCAGTCCACTGCTGGTCATAAGCCAAAAGTTCGCCATGTCGATCGATCTTGGCTCATCCAGCACTTGCCAGCCGCCTTGCGCAAGCCTTGCGACTGTCATAGACAACAAACATTTATTTCATTCATAAAACATAGGTAAATATCAAAAAGAAGGCTCCCTCTTAAGCATGAAATTGCCTGTGCTCAGTGCATAGCCATAAAAACAATCTTGAGTAGGGTTTCCATGGACTATGCAAACTCTGAATCTGAAAAAAGCTGACCCGACGTACTCATTATCGCCATGGTCCTATACCTAGAAAGATTCAGTAATAAAAAAAAATTGCTTAATATCGAGTTGTTAGGTATCTGCACACTTGTACTAGGAATGACGCGGGAGAACAATCAAAGACGCTAGTTCGTTGCGCACTGGTGTAATAATATAAAGGCGCGGGCGCGGGGCCCGCTAGGGAGGGGTGCGGGGACGCAGCCACGCGCACACTATGCTACGCGTACATTACACTTCCTTACCCTATTTTTTCAATTACAAATAACAAAATATAATACAACATAACCCAAAAATATAACCTACAATAATTGCTAATTGCAAAAAGAGCAATGCTGGCGGAGACCCCGTAAACGACTTCTCAAAACAGGGCCCCGTCTCTGGTTGTCCGTTGTTGGTCCGTCTTCCGATGTTGGCTCAAAAGCCCGGACTGGAGCCTGTGGCGCTGGGGAAGGCGGTGAAGCACTCGGCTGCAGCGGCAGCGGCGACAGTGGTCGCGGCGGGGACGTCGGCGGCGGCGGCGGTGTCGACGACACCAGCTGCGGCGGCTCTAGGAATGCTCCGTGACCCCCATGACCAGCCCAGCCTTTATTTAGCATCAGCTGGTTGCTGTGTCTTTTATGTATTGTTATATTGTCTTTTTCTTTTACCAAATATACCACCCTCCCTAATTTTTTAAAAATTGTCCCCTTGGTCCATACAAATTGCTCTTTATTACTGTATTTCTTAAAAAAAATTTCATCCTTTTCTTTAAACTGTCTAATGTTGTCTGTCTTAGTTTGCGTAAACTGGTTATTAGAACCGTGATTAGATAACGCCGATGACGTGGGTGACGATGACTTTGGATCACAAATATCCAAACGCGATCTTAATTTCCGACTGAAAACCATTTGAGAAGGTGAGAGACCCGTGGTAGTGTGAACGGAGTTGCGATAATCCATCAAATATTTTAATAGTTTGAGCTTACCTTCTTTATTAGGGTTGTTATTTACTAAGCAAGATTTTATCCCCTTTTTCACTATTTTTACGAAACTTTCCGCCTGGCCATTGCTGGCTGGGTGATAAACTGGTGATGTAATATGTTTAATTCCATTCGATACACAAAACATTTGAAATTCCTGCGAACAAAAAGCTGTGCCGTTGTCACTCGCCAACGTTTGCGGCATTCCGAACCTTGCTATAAAATCGCAGAGCCTCTCAATCACCGCGCTAGATGTAGTTGTATTTGACATATGGTATACCTCTACCCATTTGGTAAACGCGTCCACTACCACTAAATACGTATAACCTCTAATTGGACCCAAGAAATCTATGTGAATGCGACTGAACGGGCCTGGCGGCTGCTCCCAGGGTGCGGGCGGGGCGCGCGGCGGAGATGGACGCAATTGGATGCATATATCACAAGAAGCTATCACTCTCTCTATGCAGTCGTCAATACCAGGAAACCAAAATCTTGAGCGGGCCTCAGCTTTAGTTTTAACTATGCCCAAGTGTGACGAGTGAAGCTCTTTTAAGATAATCCCTCTCAGATTTTCTGGTACGACGACTTTGTGACCTCTCATTACGCATCCATTTTCTACGGACAATTGTGACTTGCAGAGGAAAAACGGTTTTAAATTTAGGTCACTGACTTTAGACGGCCAACCATTAATTATAAATTTAGATACTTTATTTAAAAGCACGTCGTTCTTAGTTTCCTCCCTCAATTTCTCTACCGTCACTGGCAAGCTACCGTCCACTACAAAAAAATTGTAAGTCGCGCGGTCACAAATCGGCTCGCTTTCGGCGCAGCGCCCCGCGTCGTCGCACAAACAATCGGCGCGGGCGCGGACGGCCGCGTTGCTAGGCAACCCAGCCGCGCTCGCTGCGGAGGCCGCAGGCAGGCTTGCGCGGGAAAAATAGTCGGCGCTATTATCAATACTTTTAATGTACTCTATTTTATAATTGTAGCCGCTTAAAAACAATGCATACCGCTGCAATCTGTTTGCCGATACCTCTGGTATGCCTTTATATGGCCCAAAAATAGAGATCAACGGCTTATGATCCGTACGGAGTATGAAAGGCTCCGACCTGCCGTACAAATACTGATGGAAACGCCGTACGCCGAAGATAATAGCCGTGGCCTCCTTTTGAATCTGTGCGTATCTCTTTTCCGCTGCGTTCAGCGTTCGTGACGCGTACGCTATAGGCCTTTCTACCCCGTCTGCATCAGCCTGAGATAAAATGGCTCCTAACCCAGAGGGCGAAGCGTCCACCGTCAGTATGAGTTTTGCATTCGGATTATAATGAGTAAGTACCTCATCTGAAGCCAGCAACTCCTTAATTTTCGAAAAAACCTTATCATGACAATCTGACCAATTCCATTTAGTCCCCTTTTTTAATAAATCATACAATGGACTGAGTACAGACGAAGCATTCGGTATAAAATTGCGGTAGTAATTAATTAAGCCCAGAAACGACTGCAGCTGACCCACGTTCGCTGGGACAGGGGCTTCAACCATGGCTTTAACTTTTTCCGGTGCCTTTTTTAAACCATCCTTATTAATCACGTACCCTAAATAGCTAACCTCATCCTTAAAAAACTCACATTTTTCCTTTTGTAAGGTTAGTCCTGCATTTTGAAGTCGCTCGAGAACCGCGTGGAGCCTGTCCAGGTGTTCCTGCCTATTCCTGCCTGTTACCAAGATGTCGTCCAATAGGCACAGCACGCCGTCCAACCCGGCAAGCACGCTCTCGATGGCGCGCTGGAACACGGCCGGCGCGCTGGCCAGACCGAACACGAGCCGCGTGTATTTAAACAGGCCGCGGTGCGTGTTGATACACGTAAAGCTCTGCGATTCCTCGTCCAAAACAAATTGGTTGTAAGCCATTGATAAATCAAGCTTGGTGAACTGCTCGCCTCCATATATTTTTGAAAACAATTCGTTTGCTGTGGGGAGTGGATATTGTTCTACTAATAATTGTTTGTTAAGACTGACCGAGTAATCCGCACATAGTCTCACCGAACCATTGCGTTTGAGAACCGGAACTATCGGTGAGGCGTAATCGGAATATTCGACCGGAACTAGGACACCCAAAACGACTAATCTATCGATTTCCTGTTCTACTTTGTCGCGTAATGAGAAGGCGATCGGGCGCGCTTTAAAAAAAACTGGCTTTGCATCCTCCTTTAATGATAACTTTACTTTGTATTTATTAAACGTCCCTAATTTATCGGACCATAATTGTGAATACCGGTCCTGTAACGTTGCAATTAAGTCTGCGTCAAGGCAATAATTCACTCGCGACAGTTTCAGTTGAAACTTGGATATAAAATCCCGGCCCAAAAGAGGGGGCCCGCCGTCGCGGATCACGTACATTTCGAGTTGATGATTTTGTCCCGCATATGACACTGGTTGCCTAATCGTACCTATACATGTGATGTTCTTTCCAGTATACGTCATCAAGTGTTTACGTGGGACTGACAACGGCACATGGCTAAAATGGATTCTGTAATAATCCTCTGATATAACGCTAACCGCGGATCCGCTATCTAACTCAAATTTATATTGCTCTCTGTTAATAGATACCGTCTCCACCATGGGTTCTCCGCTCAAGGATCGTATGCAAAACAACTTACCGTCATCGTCATCCTCACCCTTGTCACCGCCGTCCACCTCTACGTAGTTAACTTTCGTACACATTCTACGCAAATGGCCCTTCACGTGACACTTCCGACACACATAACTGGCGAACCTGCACTCCGCCGCTTTGTGGTTGCTATACCCGCACACACTACACCTCACTTTGCACGTTTTGGCGATGGCGAACAGCGGCGCGTCGCTCGGCGGCGGCGCGGCGGGCGCGCTGCCGGCGGACCCGGCGGCGCCGCCCGAGCTCGCCGCGGCCGCGCTTCGCGCACAGTTGTACACTTCCGCCAACTCCAGCGCCTTCGCCATTGTCAACCCGGTTAAGTCTTGTGTGTAAAGCTTCTCCTTTTCCACTCCCGGCCGCATCCCCATCAAAAATTTGTCACGCAGCGTCTCTTCAATAGAGTGAAACCCACAATGCGCCGACAAACCACGCAGCCGTGCCGCCCATAGTGAATGCGACTCTCCCGGCTGTTGCGTGGCAGCATAAAAAACATGGCGCTCGCCGAAACCCACACGTTTAGGCGTAAAATGGTTGTCCAGTAGCTCTAGAACCTGTTCATACGCCAACCCCTCAACGCTTCCGGGCTGCGCCAAGTCTGTTAACAGACTATAAGTGCCCTCACTCAGTGCGCTGAGTAGGATGGCTTTTTTTTTAATCTGCGCCTTGTCCGCCTCCCCGCCGATGTCGTTTGCGATAAAATACTGCGTCAACCGTCCTTTATAAATCCGCCAGCACTGGGCATTGTGATCGAAACTATTTAAGATTCCTATATGCGCTCCAGTGCTGGCCATGGTGCTGAACAAACTATGCACACGCGGAAATCGTCGCCACTGTTAGGTATCTGCACACTTGTACTAGGAATGACGCGGGAGAACAATCAAAGACGCTAGTTCGTTGCGCACTGGTGTAATAATATAAAGGCGCGGGCGCGGGGCCCGCTAGGGAGGGGTGCGGGGACGCAGCCACGCGCACACTATGCTACGCGTACATTACACGAGTCGAAAAATGAAGTAAGGTTACGTTAGGTTTGTAAAAATACATAATTATTTTTTCTTCAATTTTCCTACATTAACAAGACTAGAGTAAAATTTTTAGGTAGGGATCACAAAAATCTCCATTTCAGACCCCTGTTGTTTTTTAGTCATAGTCAAATATTTGTTCCCTAAACCTTACCTAGCAAAGAAACAAAAATACTGTAGTGTACTACCATAAAATAAAATGGTTGTTACTATTGTCGTCCGCAGGTGCAGCGCTACAACAGCGCTCCATCGCTCAGCGTCAGCAGCGCGGCGCTCCTGCTCGCCTCCCTCTTGGCGTCCCTGACCGTCGTCAAGGACGTCTAAGCGACAGGCGTCTAGCTAAAGGTGCATCCACATCTGAGGAATGCGCCGCGAATGCGAATCCCGCGAGCCGCGTATTCCTCAGATGTGGACGCACCCTAATATAGGTTTAGTTAGTTGACAATTATTTTAGCTTTACTTGTTATTAACTCTAGGTATGATAAGAATAATAAATTATTTTTTTACGAAATGATCTGTCGATTAATTTGTGTAACCTTCTACACTTCGTCTTTTCTAGCATTAGAAATTTGATAATAAAGAAGCTTTGATAGGGAAACTACTTGACAACCAGTGACCACCAATAATACCATGTCTCTTGAATTTCAAGCTGTGATCCTCCGCTACGCCTCAGTGGAACCGTAGCCTTATATTAATAAAAATAAATAATTCAGATAAAATCCATACAATATTGTTAGTAAATTTACTTAAATAAGTATTTAATTAATTTTACATTGTGATTTATAATAATAATAATAATTTATTTATTTGTTTGTTCACATAATTTAAACAGTAATTTACACATTGCACATCTTAATATACGTATACATAATGCTTTACGATGTATGTTTTGCGTTAGGTAGCGATTGTACATATTGCAGTGCCATTCAGGAAGAACACATTAGTTTTCACATTAGTCTCAATTCAAACATCATAATTTATAGACACTTCTAATTACAGCAGGACTTAATGAATTACCACAATTAATTTTCTTATCTTTGACTGTTTATTGTATATTAAATTTGATGTAAGATTTCTTTTTTTCCTTTAAAACATTGTTAAACATTGAACAGGGGTTCCCAAACTAGGCTATGCCTGTATCTTGGAGAACCGTTGGTCAGATTACATTCCAATAATTCTGCCTTAATAAATATAACCAAATAAGTTCTTTCCTACTTTTGAACACAGTGAGAAAAAATAAAAAAACAAGACAAAGCGTTGGCCAACAGACCTGCTATGCAGCACCTACAATCTATCATTTCAAAATAGACAACCCAGAAACATCAGCGTAGAATTTCCTCAGTGGATTGGTAATCCAGGGAGAGTAACCATTCTGATAATTTGTATTTAGCTTCAGCGACAGTACATGACTTTATACTACAGAAAGCATTCACCGAGTTATAGACGCGTGCCTGCATGAAATCACCAAATTTACTAGCAAAATGTGACTTTATATTGGATGGAATTGGAAATTTGAAAACGCGTTTTTTCAATAGAGATTTGTAGTCTTTGGAACCTATTAGCTGTTTGTGGGCTATGAGCGAGAGCCTGAGAATGAACATCTGACGAACTGACAGCACCTGGGCGCGTTTGTACAGGTTTGAGGTTGAGTACCTGAATGGTAGCTTAAACATGATTTTAAGTATGGATCTGTTAGCACGTTCCGCCAATATTAGTACGGTTTTAGCAGCAGAGCCCCAAACGGGTATACAGTAACTAATTATCGATTGACAGAGTGCCTTGTAGATAAGAATCAACATCCTATCATCCATCGAATCCCTCAACCTCCTAAAGACTCCCGAAATTTTTCTGATTCGCTTAGACAGATGGAGAATATGAGATCTGAAGTTTAGGCGTTCATCTATCATAATACCCAGATATTTGATAACATCGGTACGCACAATATGGTTACAAGCACAGTGAGCAGAATAAACAGTGTTGCAAGAATGTATTTTAATGTGGTCCGTACCAACAGGGCTGGATGCCAATGTTTTATGGAAGCAGATGAATTTAGTTTTCGAGTAATTGAGCGTAAGAAGATTATTTTTTAGCCAGATTGAAATTTTAGATAACCCCAATTCAGCTGATTGTATTGTGTCAGACCAGGTCTTACCCCTGAAAAGAACTACAGTGTCATCAGCATAGCAGATAATCTCAGCATCCCGCAACATTAGACTATGTATGTCATTCATGTAAATGATAAACAATGTTGGACCAAGAATGCTTCCCTGGGGGACCCCAAAATGTATGGTATGCAGATCACTTGTGTACTCCCCAACCTTAGTCAGCTGCTGTCTATCGGAGAGCTAGCTCCTGAACCAGTCCAGGGCAATACCTCTTATACCGTGTGCCTCCAGTTTTCGCAGAAGTATCTTGGGAGACACTGTGTCAAAGGCCTTAGCTAAATCTAGGAATACTCCTGCACAACTAAGGCCCTTGTCTATGCTCCCAGAAATCAGCTCCGTCAGTAGCGAAACAGCATCCTCCGTTGATTTATTGCGCCTAAACCCGAACTGCCTTGGTGAAGTGATTCCATTACCTTCAATAAAATTGGTCAGCCGTTTATTCACAATTTTCTCCAGAATCTTAGAAAACACAGAAAGCAATGAGATGGGTCTATAATTTCCTGGGACATCCTTAGGTCCGTCCTTGTGTATGGGCGTTATAGAGGCAACCTTCCAAGCCCCCCAATTATGTATTTACAAAACATAAAAGTAGGCATCTAAGTAAGTTTATTAGTTGTCTAGTACCCAAAGTAAAAGCTAGGCTAAATTTGGGACTAGATGGTGATGTGTGCACAGAAGGGCATCTTGGATTATTTATTCACCGGCTATTTTTATTATGGTTAAAAATAGCAACACTGGTTAAAGTACCAGCCCGCCTATTCATAACACTTCGGTAATAACGCTTTATTATAAAGATTTTCGTGACAAAATTAAGTAGGTACATAGATTATTTTTATACCACTAAGGTGACAAAAAGGCCCACAAGTTATGGACGCTTGCAACACCTGGGTTACACACGCACATTGCCGCGATTTTCCGTATCAAAAACACAATTAAAACAACACTTTAGATATCACATATGAATATTTAATTAACGAATAATGATATAGTATATGTAATATGTTACAGGGTAGATAGTCGCAATAAATATAAGGTACAAGGTGACCGCTACACTCGTCATAACTGCGCCGGCGCCAGCGACACCAGCACCACCTGCCGGCACACCACTGCAACACAAACGGATATGTTATTTATACCGTTAGATTATAACCTATACCCCCCCCCCCCTATAGTGCTTACGTAATACTGAATGGCCTCATATTAGGGCGTAGGTTGTCGCTCCGGTAACGCTACTGCCCGTCATCGGCCTGTGGTATTATGTTTATACCGCCACCAGTCGGTTGCCAGCGCCTCGTTTGTTCAAGAATCAAGAATCATTTATTTGCTAAATGTACAAATAATCTTAATTTACGTACACATATCGGAACACACATTTACCAATTACTATTGGTATGCAAATATAGGTACATATTTAAATACTCTAAGCTAAATACTAATTTAAACAAACACACATAAAACTATGTTAAACTAAACATTTTGTTCCCACTCCATAAATTCTTTGACAGAATAAAAACAATGTGACATTAGTTATTCGGCAGGGTGTACCACGGGCAGGTGAGGTTGGCTCGGAGCGAAAAGATGATAGGCCGTTACATACAGGCCAGAATCTAAGGTGAATCAAAGGGTCATACCTCTGTCGGTGAGCGCCTCGGCCACGAGCAGGTCGGCGGCCAGTCCGCGCGAGTTGCGCGCGCGCAGCAGCGTGGGCGGGCGGGGCGACTGGGGGACGTCGTCCGCACTCCACGCCGCGCCCAGCTCGACGCACTTCCACGTGGCCAGCTCCTCGGACGCGGGGACGCTCTCCGTGTACTGCGTACGAGGTTAATGTACGTTACAATTATGTTTTTGTGATTGAAAGCGTGAAGGAAAGTCGAAGTGCTGGTAGGAAAAGTGTGACGAGCAAAAGTATTACTAGTGAATCTATTTTCATAAATAAATAGGTTTTTAAAGGGTCAGCACAGCGCATGCGATGCCCCTGGTATTGCAGGCGTTCATGGGCTGCGGTGACCGCATACCATCAGGCGGGCCGGCAGCCATTTTGTTAACCCTAGTAGTATAAAAAGAAATAAACTAGGGTAAATGCCCCGTCATTGGACAGAACACAATTAAACTTGAAAATTTAAGGTTTCTCTAAAAACTAGAACATTGGAACTGATCTCTTTTTAAACTGCTTTTTGACAAAACTATAGCGTCTAAAACATTTTTAATAAATGGTTGTAGTAGTTTAAAAATATTAAATTTTCTCGGCGGCGGCACAGTCAGCGGTATTTTCAGTGAAAAATAAAGAATTTGGTAAGTTTTATTTTAAATAAATTTAGAGGAGGAGAAGGACCTTCCGAAACCTTTTTGATATAGCAGTGTACGAGTTACGCCATATAATATGGTGCAGCGGTCCGCTATGTAAATATGTTTATAGGTTGTCTAGTACCCATAGTATTAGCTACGACTTAGTTTGGGACGAGATGGCTGGTGTCCAGGACCGTGCAGGTGAGTTGTCTCTGTGTCTGTACCTCGGCAGGGGCAGGCGCAGGGGGCGGGTCGGGCGGCGCGTCGCGGAAGGCGCGGAAGGCGGGGTCGCTGTGCAGCGCCAGGCTGGTGTCCAGGACCGTGCAGGTGAGTTGTCTCTGTGTCTGTACCTCGGCAGGGGCAGGCGCAGGGGGCGGGTCGGGCGGCGCGTCGCGGAAGGCGCGGAAGGCGGGGTCGCTGTGCAGCGCCAGGCTGGTGTCCAGGACCGTGCAGGTGAGTTGTCTCTGTGTCTGTACCTCGGCAGGGGCAGGCGCAGGGGGCGGGTCGGGCGGCGCGTCGCGGAAGGCGCGGAAGGCGGGGTCGCTGTGCAGCGCCAGGCTGGTGTCCAGGACCGTGCAGGTGAGTTGTCTCGCGGGGTCCAGCACCAGGAAGCTCTGCTCCGAGCTCTCCTGCAGCGAGCCCGCCGGCCGGGGCGGCTCCATCTGGAACGGGGGTCATGAGTTAGTCGAAACGTCAAGATGCCTAATATTTATAAAAGGTATTTCGAAAACAATTAGAAGTGGTCGCGCCCCTATTAGGTGCCCACAGTCCATCATCTGCCGCCGACGTCGTCGCTTGACCCGGTGATGGGAGAGGTCAATGACATCACTGCCCTGGTGACAGATGGAGTCAATGACACGAATGAAAGACCTAGGCGGTGATGACGCACGTGTCGGTCAGTGACGCGACTGACCTGGTGGCGGGTGGGGTCGATGATGGTGGCGGGGCGGGCGGCGAGCGCGTCGCTGACGCGGTAGGCGGGCGCGCGGCGGTCGGTGATGACGCACGTGTCGGTCAGTGACGCGACTGACCTGGTGGCGGGTGGGGTCGATGATGGTGGCGGGGCGGGCGGCGAGCGCGTCGCTGACGCGGTAGGCGGGCGCGCGGCGGTCGGTGATGACGCACGTGTCGGTCAGTGACGCGACTGACCTGGTGGCGGGTGGGGTCGATGATGGTGGCGGGGCGGGCGGCGAGCGCGTCGCTGACGCGGTAGGCGGGCGCGCGGCGGTCGGTGATGACGCACGTGTCGGTCAGTGACGCGACTGACCTGGTGGCGGGTGGGGTCGATGATGGTGGCGGGGCGGGCGGCGAGCGCGTCGCTGACGCGGTAGGCGGGCGCGCGGCGGTCGGTGATGACGCACGTGTCGGTCAGTGACGCGACTGACCTGGTGGCGGGTGGGGTCGATGATGGTGGCGGGGCGGGCGGCGAGCGCGTCGCTGACGCGGTAGGCGGGCGCGCGGCGGTCGGTGATGACGCACGTGTCGGTCAGTGACGCGACTGACCTGGTGGCGGGTGGGGTCGATGATGGTGGCGGGGCGGGCGGCGAGCGCGTCGCTGACGCGGTAGGCGGGCGCGCGGCGGTCGGTGATGACGCACGTGTCGGTCAGTGACGCGACTGACCTGGTGGCGGGTGGGGTCGATGATGGTGGCGGGGCGGGCGGCGAGCGCGTCGCTGACGCGGTAGGCGGGCGCGCGGCGGTCGGTGATGACGCACGTGTCGGTCAGTGACGCGACTGACCTGGTGGCGGGTGGGGTCGATGATGGTGGCGGGGCGGGCGGCGAGCGCGTCGCTGACGCGGTAGGCGGGCGCGCGGCGGTCGGTGATGACGTACGTCTCGGCGGCGGGCGGCGCGTCGCTGCAGAGCGAGTGGTTGTCGCAGGAGGCGGAGTCGAGGGCCGCGTCGCCGCTCTCGGTGGCCTCGCCCGTCTCGGGGCCCTCCTCGTACGGGCCCACGCTGCCGGACAGCTCCAGTTTATCTTTCGCTGGAACAATTCGTTTATGCTTTTCTTCAAATTTGTTTCCAGATGTCTTCGGATATCTTTTTTATTTTATTTATTAAGATGAAAACCTTACAACCCACGACGCCCCTATTGACGATCTTTGAAAATTGTTACTATCAATAAAAATTGAATACCTAATTTGAAAAAAAATAATCACATAAAAGTCTTTGAAAGTCACGAAACACCGGCGAATCTTCAGGCTAAATAAAGTACTACGCCAGTTAAATTACTAAAATTCAAAAGGAAATTCAATATCTGTTCTAAAATAACGGTACGTTACTGTAACGTTACTACACAGGTCGTTACCGTGTCTGGGCGGCAGCAGGCGGCACAGCGCGTACCCGCGGCACGGCGCCGCGCGCGACACCAGGAACCGCGCCGCGCCGCTCTCCACGCCGGGGACAGCTCTGCCACAAACGTCAAACTCTACATCATCTTCATTCGTTTTTATACTACTTGGGTTGACAAATAGGGATGTTTCCAGGGTCAAAATAATAATTACATTTTATTTAGTCCGTATTTTAGATGATCATCATCATCATCCTAGTCTTTTTCCCGATTGTCTCAGGGTCGGCTTCCAAACTGAGAGATTTGGCGAGGGCTAAGCTTTTACACAGAGCGACTGCCATCAGACCTCCGCAACACTTAGGGTAAGCTATACCCATTCCCAGTTATTATCATCATCTCTGAAATAATGTGACAACTGCTATCTGAGTTGGTAAAGATAGCACCCGGGACCAACAGCTTAACGTGCCTTCCGAAGCACGGAGGAAATCGGTGTCAAATTTTGGTCACCCATTATCGGATTGACCGCGCCAATGGTTGCACAACGTTGCGATCATTGTTAAGCGTACAAGACCGCGGCGCCACCGAGCTCCTCTTCAATATAGTGTTTTACAATAAATTTCAACGTTTGGGGAGATTAATTTATTCACCACGCTTGGTAGGCGGTTTGGTGGCCGCACTAGGTTTTATTTGTATCCAGGTAAAGGAAGGCCTGTTTCTTAATCTTCTCTTAGTCATCTTCTACGACGCCCACGGTATGAGAACGGAAACCACACGGAGAACATAACAGTCCTCCTCTTAGCGTTGTCTCGGTTTGTGCCTCTAGGCCCAGGGTCCGCTTTGACCATGATCCTAGATTTAGCGAGTCTGGTTATTACATTGAAGCGACTGCCATCGGACTTTCGTAACCCTCAGAAAGGGGAACCAGACAAATTTGGATCATGGTATCATCATCTGGATGTGCCAGGTTTCCTCACGATGTTTTCCTTCACCGCTAAGCTAGTGGTATAATTCCGCACATATATTTTTGCAAATCCAGAGGTGCGTGCCCCGCGCGGGTTCGAACCGACGACCTCACGTGTGTGAAGCGTCGATCTTACCACTAGGCTACCACGGCTCACGGAGAAAATAACAATATTTTATTGACAGGCTCGGTGGCTCATTTGGTAGTGACCTCTGCCCTCTGAGCCAAGGCTCGTGGGTTCGATTCCCGCACAGTGCAAACATTTGTGTTCATGAACATATCTGTTTGTATTGGTCTGGGTGTTTTCTATGTATATATGTATTTATTTACAAAAAAAAATGTATCGTCAGTAAGTTTATCAGTTGTCTAGTACCCATAGTACAAGCTTCGGCTTAGTTTGGGGCTAGGTGGCGCTGTGTGGCCCAGCGTGGCATGTCTTGGGTTTTTATTTATTATTATTATTTATAGTTTTCATTATACAAATAGCACTGACCATCGTAAGTGTTGACCGCGCTGTCGTTGATCGTAGCTGCTAACATCTCGTGCTGCTCCGCGGTGTGGTCGATGAACACGTCCTGTAAGGGGGCCAAGTTGTCGTACACTTTGGTTATAGTGGCGTTTATTAGGTACACTACACCGCTACCACTACAAACTTTACTGTACCAGGAAATGTAGATCAATAAATAGTTTCGTGTATTTACTCATTTATCTTAACTATATTATAAAGCTGAAGAGTTTGTTTGTTTGAACGCGCTAATCTCAGGAACTACTGGTCCGAATTGAAAAATTCTTTTTGTGTTGAATAGACCATTTATCGAGGAAGGCTTTAGGCTATATAACATCACGTTGCAACTATTAGGAGCGAAGAAATAATGGAAAATGTAAAAAAAAAAACGGGGAAAAATAACTATTCCACTCGGACGAAGTCGCGAGCACAGCAAGTTAATATATATTTAGGAATTTCGTTCGTATTTGAGTTGTTGGACGCTGTACCTTGGGCTGGTGGTGCTTGTACTGCAGGCTGATCTTGCTGAGCTCGTGGTCCAGGTCGGCCAGCGCGGCCGCGTGTCGGGCCGTCTGCGACGCCGCGCCCTCCCCCTCGCCCTCCTGCGCACACCACACGCACTCAAAGGGTGCACCCTAACAGGGATGCAAGGGAGCGACCTATCACCTCTTCGCTCCGAGCCATCCTCACCTGCCCGCGGTGCACCCTGACGAACAACAAACGAGGCGCTGGCAAACCGACTGGTGGCGGTATAACCATCACGATAGAAGGCGGAGCTAAATACTACAGGCGGATGACGGGCAGCAGCGTCACCGGAGCGAGAAGCTACGCTCTGCGATCGCCGAGCCGCCTGCCCAGCGTGGCATCCTCCAGATGTATGCCTTAAGTGGCGAACAACTAGGGAGGCCAATGTCCAGCTGTGGACTACAATAGGCTGATGATGATGATGACCCCAACAGGGTATCGTTGGCAAAAACGCTGTCTATTAATGCTCCCCTCACTTTACCCAACGCACCGACACGCATGGGTTTGACGCATACCGTCCCATTCTCATTTTGTCACGAATTCAGATTCTCATTCGGTCCCTTTTGCACTCGATAAATCGGTTCCATTTGCATTCGGTCCATTCGTATTTGATCCCATTTGTAAAAAGGTCACACTCGGATAAAAGTTGTTATATATCTTTCGATAATTATGTCTATTGTCTCTTTAAATTATTACAGTGTGAATGGGACCATTTTCGAATTCGTGACGAAATTCGAATTGGACGGTATGTGTCTCCTGAAACGAACATAACGGTTACAGAGAAGTCGAAAAATACAGTGAAATCGAATACTACATCAACACAAGTCTATTCTGCGGCTATGAATACGTCGCTCCTTCAACTACATATATTCGAAATTCGTCTCTGAAGTGCAATAAATAAAATGAAAAATAAAAACAATAAAATCCATCTATTCCGGAGCTCCGGAACCCTATTCACTGGCAGAATCACCCGAAGGTCATTTAGCTGCGGTATTCTATAGGGCGCAGGTCCTTCCCCAATTCGGACGAAGATTCGCTATACCCTACCTCTATTTTCATAGATAAAATGTGAAAAATGTTAATAAAAATCACAATGGGTTAGTGTACAGTTCGCGGGTAAAACAAAATGATAATAAAAAGTAAAAATAAAGTGTGTGAAGTATACCTTCGCCAAATGCAGGGGCCTATGCGTGGGCGAGAGGGCGGGGCTGTAGTCCAGCGGGGACTGCGGCGACACGGGCCCCTGGGTGCAACCAACACGCTATAAGTGACTACTCCAGCCAAATGCGATCAACGATACATGTAAATAGACCAATTTTGCGATCAACGATACATGTAAATAGACCAATTTTGCGATCAACGATACATGTAAATAGACCAATTTTGCGATCAACGATACATGTAAATAGACCAATTTTGCGATCAACGATACATGTAAATAGACCAAATTTTGCGATCAACGATACATGTAAATAGACCAATTTTGCGATCAACGATACATGTAAATAGACCAATTTTGCGATCAACGATACATGTAAATAGACCAATTTTGCGATCAACGATACATGTAAATAGACCAATTTTGCGATCAACAATACATGTAAATAGACCAATTTTTTGGTCACCCCTATTGTCACAAAAATTTTGCAATAGCTTGCATTTTTGACAGGACTTAACTTAATCAATAACCCATATTTATATTTCTATCATAAATCACTAGAAATACTCGCTAAAATGAATTTTATATTTTACGCAATGGAATGTTTTTATATAATACTAGCAGCCCGTCCCGGCTTCGCACGGGAGACTCATTTTTCTACACCTTCGGTTACATTGTTCAAATTTTACCAAGGATCCCTAATTTTTTCAAAATGAAATGTAGCCTACGTCAAATTGGAAGAATGTAGCATTCTATTGGTGAAAGAATTTTTTAAATCGGCCCAGTACTTTTTGAGCCTATTCATTACAAACATACATACAAACAATATAAGTGTAGAAATATAAAACTAAAAGTATTTTGCTTGAAAGCCCTATTACCATTGTGACATTTGCGAAATTCAGATTGACTAAATATTTTAATCGAATTTGGCTGAAATATAAAGACTAATTTTACAATGGCCGGAATTGTTGTAATAGTCTGATAAAAAGTTAGCTACAGCTACTCGTATTATTAAATAAATCATACTCTTATAATCAGTAGTAATTACCTTTTTTCAATTTCTAAAACTTTTTCCGGCGATTGAAAAATCCGCCCTAAATAAACAAATATAAAAATAATTAAAAAGTGAGTATGCCCCTTGACCCCGTTATAGGTCACCTCTCTAGACTTTCACAAGTGTCTTTCACAAATCAGCGGGTATTGAAATAAAAAACCAAAACCGAAAAGTCTGGGACTAATTTCGTGAACTAAATAGGACATGTTATGTGTATAATTTTCATAAGCTCTGAAAGATGTGTAGAATAAACACCAAACCCAATTGAAATAGAGTTTAAGACCAATGATTTATGCCAGATAGTAATTTAAATCCAATAAAAAATGAAACTCAATTAAAAATAAATAAATAAATGAAAAAGTATAAATAATTAATTTCTCTTTTAAAATTCCTATGATTTATTTGAAAATAATCATTCGCGCTTAATATTTTATTAGTTCTATATATATCGAACCATACCATTTTGTTGATGTCATTACTCTTGCTTTTCCTATTCTGGGCTGTTCTGTCGCACAAATGTGCACTTACGCTGTTGGAGATAGAGGCCAGTTTGTGCTGCAGGTGAGCATGTACTCGCTGTACGACTGGCTCTCGCTGGCCGCGTCGAGCCGTGAGTCACGTGTCGCACAAATGTGCACTTACGCTGTTGGAGATAGAGGCCAGTTTGTGCTGCAGGTGAGCATGTACTCGCTGTACGACTGGCTCTCGCTGGCTGCGTCGAGCCGTGAGTCACGTGTCGCACAAATGTGCACTTACGCTGTTGGAGATAGAAGCCAGTTCCAGTTTGTGCTGCAGCGTGAGCATGTACTCGCTGTACGACTGGCTCTTGTTGGGCGTGCTCGGCTGCGTAGAGCCTGTAGAGTTCACGTTCGTCATGTCTGTAAGAGAAGGAAATGTAGATAAATAACATAAAATATAATAGTAATGGAACGTGAAAGTTTAAAATCTAATTTTATATCGTCGAATATTGTGACTTGTTCGCGCCATTATTGAGCGCTTACAGCCAATCGTCTGCCACCAACTTCGTCGCAGCCAATCAAGGCGAAGCAAGCGCCCTTATTAGACGCCTCGAACCAATCACAGCTGCCGACGTGCTTGCGGTCAATAGCCAACGCATATGATGCCGCGGCTTTAGGCGAATCCTCTAAATGACAATTTTAATTGGGGGAGGCCTATATTCAGCAGTGAACGTTTGCAGGAGGATGAGGATGATGATCATCCTCCTAGCCTTTTTCCCGATTATCTCAGGGTCGGCTTCCCAAACTGAGAGATTTGGCGAGGCTAAGCTTTTACACAGAGCGACTGCCATCAGACCTCCGCAACACTTAGGGTAAGCTATACCTATTCCCAGTTAGGCGTCAGAGTTATCATCATCTCTGAAATTATGTGACGACTGCTATCTGAGTTGGTAAAGATAGCACCCGGGACCAACAGCTTAACGTGCCTTCCGAAGCACGGAGGAAATCGGTGTCAAATTTTGGTCACCCATCACCGGATTGACCGCGCCAATGGTTGCACAACGTTGCGATCATTGTTAAGCGTACAAGACCGCGGCGCCACCGAGCTACTCTGATGATGATGATGATGAAGCTATTGACAAGCGTCACTCACTGGCCATCTCCATGTCGACGGCCCGTCGCGCCAGCGCGTGGTGCACGGCGCGGTGCGCCACCAGCTGGCCGAGGTTCTGCCCCATGAGGCCCAGGTTCTGCCCGCCCAGCGACAGGTTCTGCCCCCCGATGAGATTCTGCCCCCCCAAGCCCAGGTTCTGGCCCGCCAACCCTGAAACGATCACACGTTAAATACTCGTATCTTAAATTAAGGCTGGGCCAAGCAGCGCAATCTAGTCCCAAACTAAGTCGAAATTTGTAGTATAGATACTAGATAAAAAGAAAATACATTGAGTGAAAGGACATGTCGTAAGCAATTGTTCAGGTCCACTTGGTTGTTGGATTAAGTGGGCGTGGCTAATTAGTAGCTGCAGCTGGACACTCATCCAAGTTCTGCGTAAGATTCTTCTCCATAAGATTCTGGGCAGCCCAGCAGGTTCACTGTAGTCTGTAACGCTCACTGATACACTGGATCCCTTAAGTGTACTTCAACTGTCCACTCATCCGGGCTCTGCGTGAGATTCTGGCAAAAGCGCGGGATCTCCAAACCAGCTAGCTAGTACACTACCGTTCACACTGGGTCGCAGCCGGCCACTCCCCCAGAGTCGAAGAGCCCGGGATTTTCTGACTTGCACAACCATCTACAGCGTTCGCTACTGCATGGGTGCACTAAGCTCACGGCTGCAACCGGTCACTCACCCAGGTTCTGCGAGAGGTTCTGCCCCATGAGGTTCTGTCCGAAGCCGCGCGCGGGCATGGCGGGCGGCTGCAGCAGCGCCGCCAGGCCCAGGCCCAGCACTGGGTCCCCCAGGCCCACTGCGGCCGGCCACTCACCCAGGTTCTGCGAGAGGTTCTGCCCCATGAGGTTCTGTCCGAAGCCGCGCGCGGGCATGGCGGGCGGCTGCAGCAGCGCCGCCAGGCCCAGGCCCAGCACTGGGTCCCCCAGGCCCACTGCGGCCGGCCACTCACCCAGGTTCTGCGAGAGGTTCTGCCCCATGAGGTTCTGTCCGAAGCCGCGCGCGGGCATGGCGGGCGGCTGCAGCAGCGCCGCCAGGCCCAGGCCCAGCACTGGGTCCCCCAGGCCCACTGCGGCCGGTCACTCACCCAGGTTCTGCGAGAGGTTCTGCCCCATGAGGTTCTGTCCGAAGCCGCGCGCGGGCATGGCGGGCGGCTGCAGCGGCGCGGCCAGGCCCAGGCCCAGCACTGGGTCCCCCAGGCCCACTGCGGCCGGTCACTCACCCAGGTTCTGCGAGAGGTTCTGCCCCATGAGGTTCTGTCCGAAGCCGCGCGCGGGCATGGCGGGCGGCTGCAGCGGCGCGGCCAGGCCCAGGCCCAGCACTGGGTCCCCCAGGCCCACTGCGGCCGGTCACTCACCCAGGTTCTGCGAGAGGTTCTGCCCCATGAGGTTCTGTCCGAAGCCGCGCGCGGGCATGGCGGGCGGCTGCAGCGGCGCGGCCAGGCCCAGGCCCAGCACTGGGTCCCCCAGGCCCACTGCGGCCGGTCACTCACCCAGGTTCTGCGAGAGGTTCTGCCCCATGAGGTTCTGTCCGAAGCCGCGCGCGGGCATGGCGGGCGGCTGCAGCGGCGCGGCCAGGCCCAGGCCCAGCCCGAAGCCCGGCATCTGCTGCGCCGCCAGCTGGTGCGCCGACGACTGCAGCGCTTGCTGCTGCACTGCAATTGGGCTCGGATGTCAGTTACACTTGCAACTTAGCGCGGCCGTACACCGACTGCTTCAAAGTCAACTGCACGACAAAATAGGCTATTATGGCTAATAATTTTAATGAATCCGTCCTTAATCCGCTTATTCAAAAATAAAAGACACGTATTATTTCTTTTTTCAAGATACATCAAAGTTAGGAGTACGCGCTCCCGTAAAAATGCCTCCCGAGTGACGTCACGCGTAATTTCAACGGGCTATAACTTTGTAATTTTTAGTCTAATTTACAAATAAAAAATACGTGTCTTTTATTATTGGATTATTAAAATTTTTAGCCATAATAGCTTATACCATCGTGCCGACGACCGCTAGCGAGCAGTCGCGAGGCATACACCGACTGCTCGAGCCGTTGACTGCGCGAGAGCAGTCGACAGCTCTCCGACCCCTCCCCCCCACTTGCCTCCCACTTGAAAAATCAATAGTCGACGTGGGGCCACAAGGCAAGGCATTTCAATGATTTTTCAACTGCTCGAGCATTCCGCGTACGGCCGCTATTAGAGTTTACTCATGGAGCTAATACGTAGTAGTATGTACTGTAGACTAAGACCTACTAGCTAATCTAAACTTTTTAGTTTAGGTCACTCCAAGTGGCCTAGGGGCGTATTACACTACGCATGCGTATAAATGAAATAAATAGTATATTTCAGAAAATGAAACAATAAATGTAACTAGGTATTTACTAGCAAAGAAAAACGAAAACTGGTAATTTATTATTTAACTAATGTGAATATCATGAAAAGATTTCTATTTAGTATGATAATTAGTGAATCAATAATAATTTGTAATAAATAATATTTAAAATAAATAAAACATTACTCATTTCGTATAATTTCCTTATAAAAGCTGCGACACAATAAAAAGAAACCATAAGATTGTTAAATAAAATACTACATTCTGAAGCTGGGTGTCACAAGAAAACAGGAGTACAAAGTAATTTAAGAGATAAAGCTAAGAAAAGCAAATTTGTCGTTAATTATAAATATTTAAATGATAGTTACTCAAATGCTAATTCTACAAAGCAGCTACTTTATTATATGAATCAACCATTTTAGATTTGAGATAAAGGAAGTTCACAAATGTCACTTGATTTTGTATGTAAGCGATTTTTAGGCTTGATCCTTCTACTGTCGGTCGAGCGTACGGTAAAGGCGCTCGCCCACGGTGACTTTTTGTAGCGATGCAGTCGCGCGTAGCATCGATACAGACGCGGAGCTGTCGCTAGCTGTGTGCCCTCGCCCACGGGACCAGATCCAGTCGCGACGCAAACGCGATTGGATGCATCCAATGCCGGTTCCAACTCGCTCCCCCCTCCGTTCTCTCTACCGATGTCGTCCGATGCAGTCGCGCGTTTGTATCGATACAATCGCGATGCAGTAGCGCGTTGCAAATGCGACTAACACGCGTTAGAAGAGATGCTGTCGCTCATTTTCTATACGCGCGACGGCATCGCTACAAAAAGTCGCCGTGGGCGAAGGGCCTAATATACAATTTATGAAGCACTACAAGAATCTACAGCTGACGATAGCGTTGCAGTCGGTGTTTCATAAAACTAGTGACAATCAGGAAATTAGGGGGACCGAAGAGAAAGGCTGATGATGATATTCGCTCGACCGACGTCAGCATAAGGAAATCAAGCCTTAAAGATGCAACTGCAGACCGACAAAGACTTTTGGCACGTAAGTGACATTAACATTACTGTGAAACAAAAATCGACGTCAAAAGTGAAGTTTTGTATGATAACGGTATCAGTTCCGGCTTCGACCACGCGCCAAAAGATCCTTGTTGGTCTGAACAGATTCTAAGTATCGCATGATAGATTAAAAGGTTACATTACATAATAAAAGGGCTTTAAACTTTATTTACTTAAAGCCTTCACACAGCAAATTCGTAACGGATATAATACAAACACATCCATGTATACTATTATAAATTCTATGTCCACGTTATTCCCGCAAAGTAACATACATTTGATATTAAAATAACATATATAATAGTATACATAGAACTGTGTACAGTACGATACGAGTTAGAGATTCATCGAATAACTCGTTTAGGTCGAAAAGAAGATACTCTTTGAAAATTTCAAGACAAACCATCTGCCGTTATAAATTAATTTTGAATGTTATCAGTGGCAAAAAAAATGTTTTACGGATTAAACCATATCTGTCTATAAAAACATGCTTTGCGAAGTGTACATCAGTTATCTAAAGCTGGCACGTTCACAGCACTCACTTATACAATTTCACTATAAAGTAGCAAAAGTAAAACTATAACTGTCCCCTTCACACTCATAAACTAGACCACGCGCGAGAGAGACAGGCAGACTTTTCATGATGCGCATGCAGTACGACGTCACGCTACGTGCTTATAAACAGAAACTACTGTCAATGTGTTAAACGTGACAGCTTTAGGTAATTGACCAGTAATATTTAGGTTTTGGTCGCTGGCGACCAATCGACACTTCGTAACGGATCTTACAAAACGAATCATCGACGTCTCCAAATCGCATCGCACCCAAACAGCCAACAGGACAGTAGGCAGTGTGTAGGCGTGTCAGAGAGGTGAGGTGTGTGTGTGTTACCTATGAAGTCGTTAGCGGAGGCGAGCATCGGCTGGTAGTACTGCGCCGGCAGCCGCGCCGCGCCGCCGCCGCTGCCACACGGAACGTTAGTCACACGCGCACGGGCAGGTGAGCCGGCTTTACGGACGCTACTGTTGCTACCTTCTTTATATTGTTCCCTATTGTTCTCTAATCGTCGTTGAAACTTGTCTTGCTCTTTGTGTTTATTATGTCGATCTTTCCAATCTACTATATAAAAATAAGTCGGGTTTTCCTCCCTGACGCTATAACTCCAGAACGCACGAACCGATTTCCACGGTTTTGCATTCGTTAGAAAGGTCTCGGGCTCCGTGAGGATTATAGCAAAGAAAATTAAGAAAAAAAATTCAACAGCCATCTGGTGGCGAAACGGAGTTCGCCGGGTTTGCTAGTTACATATAATTTTTCAACCATTTATTTGATTTTAATCGATACAACCATCAAGACACATTTATATTCAACGTCGTTGTGACCAATCACAACACAGCTTAGGGTCCTTACACACAAACAGTAGTTGGCTATCTACGTATGTCGTATGTAAGTCCAGTCGACGTTAGAAGACTAACGGCCGTATTCACAAACGTTACTATGCGACGCGCGGACGCACAGTGCCCATAATCCTATACATTTTTGGGTACCTGTGCGTTCCTGCGACGCATAGTAACGTTTGTGAATACGGCCGTTACTGTACTACTTACTGCCCATATAGTAAAACACATTTCAATTATTGTGTGGTACGGATCACTTGGTATTTTGGTATACAATCTCGTTTAGAACCATACCCTTAGGGTACGGTTCCGCTGAGACGGAGCACAGCAGAGCGGAGACGAGCTGGAAATCTACATCGTTGAGAGAGAGAGAATTTTTAATCCCCATGAAACTAAATGCGTTATCCGTCGTACTTATCGCAGATAATTAAGCATTTTCTTTTTAATGTTAGCGAGAACCCCTAATTTACACATTTACAACAGTAGCAACAATTGCTATCCAAGGTAGCTGGCTCACCTGCCTGTAGGTACGCTCAACAAGCCCATTCACACGCGGGGCAGATAGTAGGTTATGGCATAAGAGGGGAATGCATCAGCGGTCTAACACACGGTATTATTGGGTACACTTGCGACATAGAGGGGAACATGTCAAGATATAAAGGTGGGAGATTCACTGGAACCATTTTAAATATAATTTATACATTTAATCCTCATATTACATTACGAAATGAAATCGGAAATTATGCCTTTTCTGTTTCAAATAACATCTCAAGAGGGCAGGGGAGAAGCTGATAACCAGAGCTCTCTAGGTCTTTCCCTGAGGCAGTATCAGCTGAGCTAATTCTCATTGTTTTTATTGTAATTCGTTACGTTAAGGTTTTTATATGTGTTGATCTTGTAGAAGACTATATTTTTTTATTAATAAAAAAACAATCAGACAGTGAGAAAACATTGCATTGTAAAGCTTAAATAATTTCATGTTTTTACTGGGGAAAATTCGGTTATGGGACCCTGTCACTTGGTGGGGGTCAAATTGTTACATCACACGCGAATGGTCCAAGTGAACGACAAACCCACCTTTATGTGCAACAATTGTACAATGCCAGGGAAAAGTTTTAAGCTCATTGTAGGCACATGAACATTTAGTGGCAGTAGCTTAAGACACTTCAGTAATTCTAAAGGAAAGGTCTACGGAAACGCTAACGTTATTGAAAGAAACATTCGTAGGATACGTCCAGAGATACGTACATTGCAGATGCGGGAAGAGTCGCGCACAAACAGTATACTCGATAGACACAGCCCATAGACACCGTAAAACTAAGTGTCTAAACACACTATGCCGAAAATACGCGACCGAAGTTCGGCGTGACTACGCCTGCAATGTATTTTTAATTACTGATGACACACCATGCCGAAATTACGTTATAGCGTACAGCCGAACTTTGGTCGGGCGAAAGTTCGGCTGAAGTTCGGTTCGATAGACATATTAAGTTGTCGGCCCTTGAGGAATCTGTAGCCTCGCTTTTTGAAGGTCCCTAAATCGTATCCATTCGAAAAAGTAGCAGTTGAATGTTCTACTCTTAAATTGTTGCGTATCTGCCAATCGCATTTCGTTTACAACTGAACCGTTTGTGTGTGCGACTGTTCCAGTATGTACGTACAATGTTATCTCGGGCTGTAGTTTTTTTTTATAGTGGCTCGACATAATGGCTTCCCTACGCCTGATGGAAAGCGAAAGAGAGGCCCAAGTCGCTGTGACAACTGGCAAGTAACTGGTCAGTTAACTGTCAGTTGCCACTGCCATGCCGGCCCAACCCTAACCCCCCACGAGCTCCGGACACCCTACTCACCGGCAGAAACACGGAGGGAGTATCGAGTATCGCGGTTACCTGGCTGGTTGTTGAGTATGGTGGTGTGCAGCGCGAGGTCTGGCTGCGGGAACTGCGGCTGGTTGAGCAGGCCCAGCAGGTTGGGACCCGTCAGGTTCTGCTGCTGACTGTCAAGCGACAAGAGTGATTTATGTACCTACAACGCTTGTCACACGGAACATTAGTCCAAGATATAAAGCAAATTATTAAAGTTGGGATGTAAGGGAGCGACCCATCATCTTTTCGCTCCAAGCCAACCTCACCTGCCCGTGGTACACCGTGCCGAATAACAAACGAGGCGCTGGCAACCGACAGACTGTATAACCATCACAATTGAAGGCGTAGCTAAATACCACAGGTCGATGACAGGCAGCAGCGTCTCAGAGTATGAAGCTACGCCCTGCGATCGCCAACCCGCTTACCCAGCGTGGCGATTATGGGTATATCCTCCAGAAGTTTGCCCTAGGCGACGAACAACTGGAGAGGCCTATGTCCAGCAGTGGACTGCAATAGGCTGATGATGATGACGTTCGACTCACTTGATGATGTTCTGCTTGAGCAGCATCCGCTGTATGTTGTCGGCGTGCGGCGCGTCGGCCGGCGTGAGGCCCTGCTGCGGCGTGGGCGCGGGCGCGAGCGCGCCTCCCGCGACACCCAGACCCGCGTCCGTCGCGATCTGCAGCGGCGTGCTGAGCCGCGGCAGCGTCGGCCGCAGACCCGCCAGGAGGCTCGGCGACGGGAGCGGCTGCTGAGAGACAGATTTACTTCTAGATTAAGGTGACACGTATTTTTCCTTTTTTCATTCAAATAAACAATAGCAAAGATACAAGGGATCAAAAGTTAGGAGTGGGAGTCTTTGACGTCACTCGCTCCCGTAAGTGCCTCACCGAGTGACGCGTAATTTCTACGGGCTATCACTTTGTAATTTTTAGTCTAATTTACAAACACAAAAATACGTGTCTTATTTTTGAATAAGCTAAAAGACGGACTAATTACAATTTTAAGCTTGCATAAATAATTTATTTATTTATTTTATTTTTATTTTATTTTATTACAAAATCCACAGCTCTTAAACTAACAATTACAGAGTCTTAATTTTATCTTACAGCTAATAACGGATTTTAATTTTATTAATTTAAAACAATGACATATGGAACAACGGATTGAGTGAGGTTGATGCACACATATTTAAGTAAATAACTAAAGGAAATTATAATAATAATAATAAATAAATATGCATAAATATACCTACATAAAAATACATATGTATATAATATTAATATATATTTTATTAATACCATACCTATATGATTTATTTACTTATAATGAAAGAATGCTGACAATTTCTTTTCTAAAAGATTGCATAATGCTCTACTTACATATAGAATGCTGGAGAGCATTGTATGCAAGGAGAGCATTATTTCTGGAAATCTGAATTTCAATTCGGGATTCCGGATCGGATGAAACGACTGTCACGATGACAAAAAGTCACCAGAGCGTGCCTAGCCTTATAAGCTGCTAAATGATGTATGTAGGTTTATGTCACCGGAAAATAGCAAGAATCGTAAGTTGATAAATTTCTTAGGTAGTTGATCAACTTTCAGAATATAACAATCGGTAGTTGAAATGTATTATTTATACGCAATAAATTTCAGGTAATTCACCAACTTACGGTACCTGGCAGTAATTTAATAATTTACGATTTTGTTAAATCGTCCACAAATGGGCCAATGTACTATTTAACGGTGCACTATTAATAATAATGAAGAGGTATTGGAGATGGTAAAGGAAAGGAGATGCTTGATGCAGGCGATTGAGAACAGGAGAGGGAAAATGGTGGGACACCTTGTGCGTCATGACACACTTATGAAAATTATAATAGAAGGTAAAATAGAAGGCAGAAGAGGAAGAGGGAGGCCAAGACGAACATTTACACAACAGCTAAAGGAGAAAGTTAATGTCATGACGTACAAGGAGTTGAAGGCGCTGGCGGAGTCCAGGGAGGAGTGGAAGTTGCTCCACCGACAAGAGCAAAGCTCTTAAATTTAGTAGTAGTAGTATTAATAATAACTAATACTAGTACACCCGTTCCCTGATTGGTTGACGTTTGATTTATGTAAAATACCTGCGGCAAATGATGAGGCAGCGTCTGCGGCAGCGGCTGCAACTGAGTCAACGGCTGCTGTTGCGACTGCGGCTGCTGTTGCGACTGCGGCTGCGGTTGCGGTTGCGACTGTGGCTGCGGTTGCGACTTTAGCTGCGGTTGCGCCTGTTGCTGCGGCTGCGACGCGTCCTGGTCGTCGGGCCGCGCCTGCGCAGGCGCAGTCGACGGCACGTCGGGCGCGGTCTGCGTGGCGACGGGGTACTGATGCGTCGGCACCTGGTTTTCCTGTAAACGAAAATCTGTAAAGATACTGGACAACTAATAGGGGAGATGACCATGGTTGAATTTCCATGTTATTCGATGGTTGCCAGAAAAAACCATTAAAATAACACTTATTTGAGAAATCACAACAAAATTGTTTTGTAAATTGAGAGCGCGATAGGCCTTCAAAGTTCATCGAGCAGCTATCGTTAACATGACTGCAACTAACTCACGGCAAGCGCACACCAATCACACCTGTGTCCAGTGCTCCGCCACCCTAATTGCACCGCTGACATAAGCTCTGACGAACAGCAAATCAGATGGGAAATGCTTTAGAGAGGGGCACAATGGTCGCAGGCGAGGTCCGACCCATCAGTGTATCCCCATCTGAACCTATTTTCCTTGCTACGGCCAATCTGAATACGGAGTCTGTTTAAGGATTCCCAGGTTAGCTATTAGGGGCAGCGCAGACGACAAGACTACCCGTGACGCACTTTTTTGCGAATATATGCAGCAACGCACACGACGCGCAAGAAGTCTGTCGCGGATATTTCACAGACTCAACGCACACGACGCACATACTCGATTATTGTGCAGACCTAGACGCTCTTTTTAAATGTCTCAGACGCAGACTCTATCGCATAATAAGTGTGCCGTCTGCGCTGCACCTTAACTGAATTGATGACTCTAAGGAGCGTCTCACCTGCGGGACCACAGGCGGCGCGGGCGCAACCGCCGCTGCCGTCACGACCGCTGCTGACGTCACAATCGCCGCTGACGTCACGACCGCTGCTGACGTCACGACGGCCGCTGACGTCACCGCCTCCTTCTCCTCGGAGGTGTCCTCAGCGGCCTCCTCGCCGCGGTCCACCACGGGACTGACTAGAAACCTGGAGATCTTGCGCGTGGGCTTTTGACTCTTCTTTTCGCCGTTCTGAGACTCTGTGCTCCCAGACCGTTCCGGCGCCATCGACCCGCCGTCTGATTGGTTGGAACCTGTGGATTAATGGCAAATATCGATAGTTAGGATATATTCTTTATTGTACACCAAACAGTTGACCCGCTTGCCCAGCGTGGCGATTACAAGTATATCCTTCAAATGTTTGCCCAAAATGGCGAAGAACTGGAGAGGCCTATGTCCGGCAGTGGACTGCAATAGGCTGATGATGATGATGAGACAGTTGACCAAAAAACTAGGCACAGAGATGCCTAAAGTACATTGAACTCTACCCAAAGTTTGCATAGAAGAGATAGCTTATAGTGATAAGACCGCCTTACATTGTGTAACAATGTTGACTAACGGGTGGCACGAAATGTGCCGGATTAGCTAGTCATTGATAAATGTTTGTTGACCTCAGCTTAGTTTCGCGCATCCCCGTTTATGTCGAACAACACACCTTTAGACTTATTTATCGAAGACAATAATACATTATATTGGTCATGTCAAAGGGTAAAGTTACCTATACTAGATGCGGTGCTAATCTTCCTCGGCAGCGGGTGGTGCGGCGGCCGTGCAGGCGGGGCGGCGGCCGCGTGCTCGGCCGCACGCTCGTCTGCTCGCTCGCCAACATGTTCGCCAACATGCTCGGGCGCACGCTCGCCGACAAGCTCGGCCGCACGCTCGCCAACCAGCTCAGACTCCGCCTCGCCCTCGGGCAGGTCGTACGCGAGCTCCGCCGCGATGTTGTCGTGGCTGGCGGTCGGCGTGGTACACTCGGAGTTGTCCTGGTTCGAGTCCGTCAGGTTCTCCTCGCGCTCGGTCGTCTCCGAGTCGTAGTCAGTCTGGAATATTGTTTTTGACATTTATTTCGTGAGCTTTGTGGCGTTTTGTTAAGAAGCGCGTGAAAGAAACCGGTCGTTACTGTTGTATGGATTACTACGGAAGCTTGTAGATGCGCACACCTTGTCTGTCTCTCCACCTAACGTCTAAGGCCGCTACACTAGGGCTAAGGCCTCTCGTTTACATTACGGCCGTTCAACCCTACGGCTGAAATGATACCTTGCTTCCGTCGGTGAGGGGATGTAAGGGAGCGGCCTATAATCTTTTCGCTCCAAGCCAACCTCACCTGCCCGTGGTGCATCCTGCCGAATAACAAACGAGGCGCTGGCAACCGACTGGTGGCGGTATAACCATCACAATTGAAGGCGTAGCTAAATACTACAGACCGGTGACGGGCAGCAGCGTCACCGGAGCAAGAAGCTACGCCCTGCGATCGCCAACTCGCCTGCCCAGCGTGGCGATTATGTGTATATCCTCCAGATGTTTGCTCTAAGTGGCGAACAACTGGAGAGGCCTATGTCCAGCAGTGGACTCTAATAGGCTGATGATGACATCTCGTAGACGTGCACCACCGTGTGCGCCGTGTCTCGCCTCGGTCTAAGGTCGCTGCACTAGGCCTATAGCCTCGTTTTCGTCTGGTCTGGTGGGACAAGAGGCCTTAAGCTTCCGTTGGGGTGATGCTAAGCTGCTGTACCTTGTCGATGTCTCGCAGCGCGGAGTATGCCGTGTCGGACCTAAGGTCTAAGAGCCTGTCCGCACTGCGGTTATTCACCGCGCGATTTTTTTTCGCAATTCTCTAACTCGTGCAATACTATAGAAGTAGCCGATAAAACATCTGTGGATTGATGCAAAATGACCGCGATTTCTTTCCGCGCGAATGTTCTGTGCAATATAAAGTGGTACGGGCCTGTCCGCACTGCGGAAGAAAATCGCGCGATCCATTCAGTCGTAAACTAACAGCGCAAGGAAGATGTCGCTCGCTTCGTCTAGTCCAACTAGTCGTAGTAAATTATCGAATGATATTTTACTCATTCTGTAATATCCGAAGAACTTTTTACTGTATTTTCATAGCTCTTGATATTTTAAGAAGAAAAATCCTTTCATAGGTCGTAAAGGGATGAATCCAGTATACTTGGCATCTTTTGATAGCTCTATTTCGTCGCCGACGCCGTAGTATCAAGTAAATTAAAATTTTTCTTCTGTCCATTGTACACGTCCGTTTCAGCCGGGAGCTCCATCGAAATGACAAAATACGCATGGAATTTTATTCGCAGTGCGTATAAAATGTGATTCCGGTCGCGAAAAGAGAATCGTGAGAATTAAAATCGCGCGGTGAATAATCGTAGTGCGGACAGGCCCTAAGGCCGCGTGTCATGAGGCTAGCGGCCGTACCTTGTCGTCGCGGCGCAGCGCGTGCGCGGGGCTGAGCTCTCCCTAAGGCCTCAGGCCGCTACACTAGGCCTAAGGCCTGGCCTGGTGCGACTGCCGTACCTTGTCGTCGCGGCGCAGCGCGTGCGCGGGGCTGAGCTCTCCCTAAGGCCTCAGGCCGCTACACTAGGCCTAAGGCCTGGCCTGGTGCGACTGCCGTACCTTGTCGTCGCGGCGCAGCGCGTGCGCGGGGCTGAGCTCTACCTAAGGCCTCAGGCCGCTACACTAGGCCTAAGGCCTGGCCTGGTGCGACTGCCGTACCTTGTCGTCGCGGCGCAGCGCGTGCGCGGGGCTGAGCTCTACCTAAGGCCTCAGGCCGCTACACTAGGCCTAAGGCCTGGCCTGGTGCGACTGCCGTACCTTGTCGTCGCGGCGCAGCGCGTGCGCGGGGCTGAGCTCTACCTAAGGCCTCAGGCCGCTACACTAGGCCTAAGGCCTGGCCTGGTGCGACTGCCGTACCTTGTCGTCGCGGCGCAGCGCGTGCGCGGGGCTGAGCTCTACCTAAGGCCTCAGGCCGCTACACTAGGCCTAAGGCCTGGCCTGGTGCGACTGCCGTACCTTGTCGTCGCGGCGCAGCGCGTGCGCGGGGCTGAGCTCTACCTAAGGCCTCAGGCCGCTACACTAGGCCTAAGGCCTGGCCTGGTGCGACTGCCGTACCTTGTCGTCGCGGCGCAGCGCGTGCGCGGGGCTGAGCTCTACCTAAGGCCTCAGGCCGCTACACTAGGCCTAAGGCCTGGCCTGGTGCGACTGCCGTACCTTGTCGTCGCGGCGCAGCGCGTGCGCGGGGCTGAGCTCTACCTAAGGGGCCTCAGGCCGCTACACTAGGCCTAAGGCCTGGCCTGGTGCGACTGCCGTACCTTGTCGTCGCGGCGCAGCGCGTGCGCGGGGCTGAGCTCTACCTAAGGACTCAGGCCGCTACACTAGGCCTAAGGCCTGGCCTGGTGCGACTGCCGTACCTTGTCGTCGCGGCGCAGCGCGTGCGCAGGGCTGAGCACGGGCGGCTGGCCGGGGTGCGCGCGCAGCTGCGCCACGATGTCGCGGATCAGCTCCATGAACGGGCCGCTCTGCCACGACGGCAGCAGGTTGTTGGACACCTGCCATAGGACAACGGTTACTTGGCATGGCGTAATGACACAGTCTTCTGAACACACAACTTTAACGGAAAAGATAAGATTTGTAACGTCAGCATTATTGCACACTACCTATAGGTACTTACGCGGCACGTAAGTTGAGCGCTGAGCGGACTATGGAGGGGATAGCTGCGCATGTGTACTATTGCGCACACATTTATTAGCTCGACTAATTTATCATTTCATTTGTAAATAATTTAGAATAATTATTATTCTACCGATTATTTAATAATAAAAACACAGATTTCAAGAAAGCCAGTTAATGTAGTAATATTATTACAAGAAATAATAATAAATAACTGCCAGGAATTTGTAAGCAGTTACGAGGTTACTGCCTACTTACGTGAAATAGAAATAAAAAATAGGTTTGCATAAAAACGATTGAATATGCAATAAGCTGATGACAACAATAATTATAATTGTACGGGCAGGAGAGATGCCTCCCGACCCGCCAAGGGCCAAATGTCCGGGCAGGAGGTGTAAGGCACCGCATCCCGCCGCTAAATATCATTGACATATAACTGTTTTAGCACCATTTTCTTCATTTATGAAATATCAAGATTCCGTGAGTGTACTCCTGGTGACCACACCACGACTCGCCAGACTGCTGGCGACGTGCAGACAGCTGGAGAGGCCAATGTCCAGGTGTGGACTGCGATAGGCATCAGCCTATCACCAGACAGCCGGAGTGGCCTGTGACCAGCGGTGGGCTGCTGTAGGCCCATACTCACCAGGTTACTGGCGACGTCCTCAGGGTTCACATCGGTGACGTCAAACTTGAAGGTGACCGTCTTGGACTTGGACTCGAGCTGGCACTCCACCACGTTGGCCGCGTCGTCCAGTCAGCTGGAGAGGCCTGTGTCCAGCGGTGGGCTGCTGTAGGCCGATACTCACCAGGTTGCTGGCGACGTCCTCAGGGTTCACGTCGGTGACGTCGAACTTGAAGGTGACCGTCTTGGACTTGGACTCGAGCTGGCACTCCACCACGTTGGCCACCTAGTCCAGTCAGCTGGAGAGGCCTGTGTCCAGCGGTGGGCTGCTGTAGGCCGATACTCACCAGGTTGCTGGCGACATCTTCGGGATTGACGTCGGTGACGTCGAACTTGAAGGTGACCGTCTTCGACTTGGACTCGAGCTGGCACTCCACCACGTTGGCGGCCTCGTCCACCTCCAGCACCGTGAGCTTGGGCAGCTTGTCCTTCTCGCGGGAACGCTTCTTGGACCCCCGGGACTTCTTCTCGCTGGTGATCGGGGATGGGATTGCTGTACCTACTGCAATGGGATTATCGGTAAGAACATTAGTATAAATTACGAATAATAAATAAATAAATAACCCAAGACATGCCACGCTGGGCCACACGGCGCCACCTAGCCCCAAACTAAGCCAAAGCTTGTACTATGGGTACTAGACAACTGATAAACTTACTTAGATACATTTTTTTTTGTAAATAAATACATATTATACATAGAAAACACCCAGACCAATACAGACATATTCATGAATAGAAAATGTTTGTACTGTGCGGGAATCGAACCCACGACCCTTGGCTCAGAGGGCAGAGGTCACTACCAAATGAGCCACCGAACCTGAGTGTGAATAATGCTTGAATACAATGCTCACTTGGGCTGTCTATAAATAAAATAAATAACGGAAGCGTGAAGAAGCATCTTGCAGGCCAGCATGGCTGTGATAACTAGACTGGAAGCCATGGTTCCCCGCCCGTTGTCAGAGCGGCTTGTGCTTCCTTTCCTGCTTCCCATCAGGCGGAGGGAAGCCACTAGCCAGTCTTTCCGAACAGCTACGACTTGGGAACCTTCAAGGAACGAGCGTATTCATATTTAAAAGGCCGGCAGCGACTCTAAACTCGGTTAGAGCTGCGGGTGTCCATGGGCGGTGTCGACTGCTTACCATCAGGCATGACACTTGTTCGTCTGCAGAATCTCGCATAAAAAAAAATGCTGAGCCAATAAATAAATATAAATAAATAAATATCAGACAACATCACATACATTGCTCCGATCCCAAAGTAAGTAGCTTAAGCACTTGTGTTATGGGTATCAAAACAACGAGGGTACCACAAATAAATACTTAAATACAAATATAAACACCCAGACACGGAACAAACACAAGTGTTCATCACACGAATATTTGTCCCGGGTGGGAATCGAACCCACGACTCTTGGCTCACAAGGCAGGGTCACTACCAATTGAGCCACCGAGCCAGCCTATATAAAAAATAAGCTCACCTTCCTGCGTCTCCCCTTGCTTCTCCTCAACCGAGCTGAGCTCCGGATGCCTGATCGCCTCCTGGTGCGTCGCGCCCGACGGGAACTCGCTCAGCGGCGTCAGGAACTGCTCCTTCGGCCCGCCGTTGCTGTGGTACCCGTTGTCCACCGGCTCCAGGTTTAGCTGCTGCGGGACCGCCTCCTGCACCGTCTGCGGCACAGCCTGGGGCAGCGTGCTCACTTGCTGAGGAAACGACTGGATCGTCTGAGGAATCGACGGCATAGCTTGCTGCACGGTCTGAGGAAGCGACTGCTGAATCAGCGGCTGCTGAATCGACTGGACAACCGGTTGAGGAATGGTCGGCGCTACCGGTACCGGTATCGTCTGCGCTACCGATTGCACCGGCATCTGCGTCACATCCTGCTGTATCGACTGCGGTATGCTCTGCGAGGGTATAGAAGACTCCACTTGGTACTGCTGCATGTTCTGTAGAATCGGTTGAACCTGGTTCTGAGCTTGGTACATCTGCAGAGGATTGGCCGTGTAATTCTGCACCGGCGTGCCCTCATGACTAGATATCTGCCTCTCGTTCTGCTGCACCAAGCTGAAGTTCTGCGCCATCATGTTGTGAGGGAGCGACTGACCCTGCAATGCGTGCATCTGCTGATGGTAGCCGTGCTCCTCTGACTGTTGCTTATGCATCTGATTCTGCAGGTTCTGATACTGCATCTGGTCCATAGACATCTGCTGCTGTAAAGGAACCTTCTGGTACTGATCTGCCACCATCTGGTTTTGCTGCTCGTGGACATCCACGGAGCTGACCTGGCTCTGTTCGGAGCCCTGCCGCTGGTACATCGGCCGCTGCGCTCGTAATATCTCCTCGACCTTCTGCTGTTGCTGCCCAAACAGCTGCTGCTGCTGAGCAAGCAATGCCAAATTCTGCTGATCTATGAAATTCTGCTGCGTCTGTAATTGCAACTCCTGCTGTGCCAAGTACTGCTGTTGTTGGAGATTCCGTATGTGTTGCGGGGAGAGCGTCTGGCCCGGCATTTGAAGGTGCTGCTGCGACAACATCTGTTGTTGGAGGACTAGCTGCTGTTGTGCCAGCATCTGCTTCTGTAAGTTCAGTTGTTGTTGGGCGTGAGATATTTGTTGTTGTACTTGGGCGACCTGTTGCTGCTGGGCTAGTAGACCAGGGTCTACTGCCGTTAGGATCGGCTGCATGTACTGCTGATTCTGCTGAAAGTTCATATTCTGCTGCTGTATCTGCGCTCCTATTAGGTTCTGCATCTTCTGCTTCATCATCTCCTGCTCCTGTTGCTGCTGATCCAAGTTCTCCGTTTGCTGATTCATCATCTGCTGCTGCTGTAGTTGAGGCTGTGTTTCGGATTCCGATTCCTTTCTCGGTTGGAGGTTGTCAGGTCTGTGTATGATTTGTGTTAGTATGTTTTGCAGGTTCTGTAATGAGGGGTCGAGTATTTGTCCAGTGACGAGATTCTGTGGGGCGGCGATCATGTTTTCCTGCGTGAGCTGTTCCTCTAGCTGCTTCTGTTGTATGGCTGCTGCCTGGTGGGCGATGATGTTCTGCTGTTGCTGGATGATCTGCTGCTGGAGCGCGTTCTGGTTGCTCATGTCGTTGGTGAGCTGCTGGTTGAGCTGCGCCTGCTGCCCCTGCTGGTCCATCATCTGGCCCTGCACGGTCTGCTCGAGCATTTGCTGGTTCAGGATATTCTGCTCCATCATTACCTGCAATTGAAGAATACCAATATAAAATAACCTTCTTTTTTACTTACTACTACTTCTAGCCACTCTAGAATCTTCGGCACCCATCGATCATCTGATCTGCGACCTTTAAGTGGTGTGTGATAATGTACCAAATAATCGGTTTCTATTCTATTCTATTCTATTCAATATGATCTGGTCAATTGTAACTTGCTTACAAGGTTATAACCTAACAAAGGTGCCCTTAAAATCGTCCAATAAACATGGAACAGCAGTATTTCTGGAATGTGAAAGGGTCCGAATCATCTCCAATTATTTTAGGGTTCCACACCGCGGTCACCCATCCACTGACCGCGCTACGCACCTGCTGCTTGATGTTCTGCTCGAGCAGCTGCTGTTGGTGCAGCAGCTGCTGGTCGGGCGACATGCGCGTCTGCATCAGGTTGTGCTGGAACAGCTTCATGGCCGTCTCCTCGTTGTTCAGCTGGAGCTGGTGCTGCAGCAGCTGCTGTTGCGCTTGCAGCAGCTGGGACTGTTGGTCTAGCCTGGACAGCGGACATTAAACAGGTTATATAGGGATTAAGCACAAATAACTATAAAAAAGACCCGCCCAAAAGGGATGAAACTTTAATAACGGGACTCATTCATGCGCAAAGAATGTTTACGTGTACTATGGAGTACATTATGTATTTACATAATGTCAGTGCGGGACCACCCCATCTCATCCCATTCAACTTGAGAAGACGCATCATTATAAAACAGATGGCATTATGTGAAATGCTCATATTGAGAAGTGGGGCACTTGCACACAGCACAGATTGCACATTTTGCGAAATTTATATTTTTGGATGACTGCTCATTTTGCGTCAGACCTCAGCGTTTACCTGGTCACCGACCCGCCTGGCAAACGTGGTGACCATGGTGCTTCCCCCCAAATGGCAATTGGTTTTGGGGGAGGCCTATGTCTAGCTGTGAACGTCTGCAGGCTGATAAATACATATGACGTACTGTAAGGGCGCTAGCGTCGGCTGCGGTCCCACGCCGTTCAGCAGGCCGGTCTTCATCTGATCCACGGGGCCCGCCTGCTGCTGGTTCTGGATCATCTTCACCTGCGGACACCAAACAACATCACATACATTGATCTAATCCCATTGTAAATAGCTCAAAGGGGGAATTTTGACAATTGCTTAATTTTAATTGTAATAAATATTTTAGAGTTTATTGAATATTGTACACCTTCATGATTTATATCATGGCTGACATAACTATAATTTTAACAACTTTTAATGTACCTATGATAATGCAATAAATAATTTTGAATTTGAAGGACTTGTATGACGGAAATCGGCAGCAATTAGGAGCAAGTGTTATGCCTGATGGATGAAATAACCATCAGGCATAACACTTGCTCGTCTGCCGCCTCTTGGATAAAAAAAAAGATATAAAAATGCCAAACGACCCACTGCGGCAGACATCCTTTGAGTAAACAGGGATGTGTATACAGATTGGTTAACTGAAGCCGAGACACTCACACTTATGAAAATTCACTATACAGTAGCAAAAGTTAAAGTATAACTGTCCCCATCTCACTCATAAGCTAGACCGCGCACGAGACAGACTTATCATGATGCGCTTGCGCATGCAGTACGACGTCACGCCGCGTGATTTTTCACAGACTCTAGTATGAACGTGTTGAAAGTGCAAGCTTTAATTAACTGACCTTTACTGGTTGATGATTTCAGATAAGAATCGCATCATGAGATATCCACCAAAGACGATAGAGTAGAAAAAATAGCAGGACCGCAAGCAGACGCTAGCTGCCTTAAACCAGCCATTGTGGGTTGTGGAGTCTTTCGAAGAAACCTATGTCCATCAGTGGGCCTCTTACTGCTTGAATATGACAGTGATGAGGAATCATTCACAAGTTGTCTATACTAACCTGCATCAGTTGCTGTTCCAACAGTAGATTTTGTTCGTTGATCAGATCTTGATTGAAAAGCATTTGCGCTTTCTTCTCGCTTCTCTCCCTGGGAAAAGATAACACCAACTAAATAAGATTATTAGAAAGAAAGAAAGAAAAAACGTTTATTTAGTGCAAAACAATACATGCCAGTTTAATAAAATCTCTCTTAAATTCTCATCTAATTTAAGTATCATTCAACAAGGGTTTTAAAATCAAATATAGATAGATAGATGGCGTTATATAGCCCTGCGATCCAGCTATCATTTGATTGGTCAGTTGCCAAGAAAATGTCAGTGCGATGTCAAAATGAACCAATTACGTTACAGTTGGACCTGCTGCGAATGTGGTGGCATCTGGTGGACTACTTCCACATAATATTAAAGGTAAATATTTGCAAAGCCATATTATAAAGGACAGAGCCGTTGGCACATTTGGTGGGTTCATCAAGTTCCGCACGCTAAGGATAGCTAAGTCCTGTACGTAAAGGGATCGATTCCCGCTCAATAATCCCCACATTGGTTCTCTCAACCATTTTTTTTTCACACAGTTACAAAAGCTGTACTAAAATAATAAGAAATCTACTTGCAAACGGAAAAGTGTTATTAAAAAGTCATTTGGATCTGAAAATAAAACCAAACCAATAAAATTTATGAAAGATTAGCGTGAATCGCGAGCGATACAGTTGTAATCTCGAAGTTCAATTGCATGCTCATCGTCTCGGCCTTGGGTTACATATATTACGGCTAATCGTACCATTTAAATGGCTTAATCAACCTTGTTTCCAATGCTGTGAGAACGTATTAGAAACTCTTCCGAATTATGAATCTAGTAACAGATTTTAAGCGAACAATACACAGATTGCTAATAGTAATGATTATGTCTGCTCACAACAGTTTAATCTATAACTTATGCCCGAACCAACTACCTCCCAAGCTAAGAGTCGACATCAGTCCCTAAAACTCTGGTTGGAAGCTAAAAGCTCATGAAAATGGAACCAACTTCGCATTCTATTAGTTGTAATTTATATTTTTATCAGAACTTTTGTTCGAGTTTCTTTTTCATTTCATTGTTGTCAGGAAAAGATCAATTATACCTAGTTTTAAGTCAAAATTGCATGGTGTGCAATAAAGAATATCTAACTACTATCTATTTTAAAATCTATCAGACGTTCATCAAACATGAATGAAAAATTTACAACTTTTGTTACAAAGAAGTTCTTAACATCCAAAGCTTATTTTTGATCAGAAGTATTTTTTACAAAATCTTCAAGCTTGTAAATACAGAGTTTTGCACGCCAGCTGATTATGACTCAAGCAAATTGTGTGATAATACTAGCATTACAGACGAAATTAAATATCTAAATAAAAAAACTCAAAGGTGACTGACATAGTGATCTATCAACGCATAGCCCAAACCACTAGACCGATCGGGCTGCAATTTAGCATGCAGGTAGATGCTATGACGTAGGCATCCGCTAAGGAAGGATTTTGATCAATTTTTCCCCCAAGGGGATAAAATAGGGGATGAAACTCTCATCCACGCGGACGAAGTCGCGGGCACAGCTAGTATAACCATAAACTACTTCAACATGGATTAATCCTACACATTTTGTTTGAAAACATCCTTCGATTCCATTTATTTCGTTAACTTGCATCGCATTTGCTAACCTAGCGCTTAAGCTAGACTTGACCTTCAGCAAGGTACCCTTCGAAAGTCAAAGGTCACAAAGAGAACACTCAACCATTTAACTGCCGTAATAAAAGGTACGTACGATTCATAGTAAAGCTAGATCTTCCCCACATTAAGTATAAAATGACAAGGTCGTCTCTTTAATCACATATTTTCATGAGATAAATAAAAGAAAAAATTATATAAAGTGCGTTGCAACATAACGTCACGTGTAATTTTTTTAAGACATCGACATGCTATGTCTCGTTAAATTTGTTCAAAGGTTTTTTTTTTGTAAGTAACATTGAGGTATATCGTTTGACAGCGGTCGGCTTGGCCGGTAATCGCGAGGCCTACGGCCTACTGCCCTCGCGATCACATCGGGTTATTTACTTCGCAACCGTAGTCATGGCAACGCAGCCAAGTTGAGAGTACAGACAGCCAAACATCAAGCCTAACCAATTTTAGATTCAGCCTTATCAAAATTTCGACTAATTTTCCAATGCATAGAGAGTATTATGCATTGAGGTATTTATACAGATTTGGGTAGCATGTCAAAGTCAAAGTCAAAATACCTTTATTCACATAAACTTAAAATAAGCACTTATGAATCGTCAAGTAAAAAATAATGTAAAAATATAAAAAGTAATGTAAGAATGTGAATAAAAGCAATTTAAAAGGAGCTACCGCCGTGTTCGGAAGGTAGATTTCTACCGAGAAGAAACGGCAAGAAACTCGGTAGTTACTCTTTTTAAATGCATGGTGCGTGTGTGTGTGTGTGTGTGTAGTCTTGTAAGAAGAAAAGGTCGTCTCTTATCGAAACAATTATGACCGTTCTGCATAATTTAGTTAGATGATAAACGAAAATTAAAATCTGTTTTTAGCGTTTAGCGGTAACGTTTTCGTCTATTGAATTAGCCTTACCACACTATCCTGTATCTTGTTATACATCCCAAATGATGACCTTGATATAGGTACAAAATATTAGTCAATAAAAGGTTCAATAAATGTGTAATGCGTTTTCTGACATCATTGTATTAACTCTTATTAGCAAGTAAGGTCGTTTATAATCAGCAAAAGTTTAGGACACGCTAAAATCAATCTTATGGCAAGAGTCACATGTAGCATAGTGGCTGGATTCGTACAGAAGGTAACGTAATTAATACGTTTCTGTAAGAAACATACACCTTCGTAATTAGTGTGCTATATAGTGGAAATTTTAAAGGGCTTTAAATTATAAAAGATATTTACAATTATGTAGTGTAGTGCAAAAAAGGTCAAGTTATTTTTTTGACAAAAGTCATACCACATAAATTATAACACAGGTATACTTTGCGTATATTACAATCATAACAAATCGGATTATATGAGTGAACGTTGTGGTCGGTGCATTTTGCCTCTACTTTCTTAGTGCGAACTGCCAAAGAATGGAACTCGTTGCAGACTCCTTGTTTCCAGAGACATACAATCTTCAGGTGATCAAGTGAATCGGTATTTTCTAGGTAAGCGCGCTCCATCGTAAGCTTCAATATCACTTAACATCAGGTGAATTGTGACCAATCGCAAACCATAATGAATAAAAAAAATTACACAAAAATTTAAAAAAAACTGAAACATTTACATTTCATCTATCTGCAGCGGCTCCTGCATATCCAAGGCCGTTCGTAAATCTCGAGCACAACACTATCCTCCTTCGCACATTATCTTGTTTACACACGAATAACCATTACACTAAATCATCATTAATTAAAATTACAGCACCTCAAAAATGTATCGCTCATTTTACAACAACAATATGAGGAAAAATTTGTTATTTTTAGAACGTGTTTTGATAACAATTAATTCGGAACGCAGATAAAAATCACTGAACTACTTGCACTGTTGTTATAAGCACTATAACTTGCACAAATCACAACACTTGAAGTTATCAACTAGACAAACTGATGAATATATGAATTAAATATCCCAATCCGTTTAATCTGAGTAATACAAAGTTCTCTTCAATAACATTATTCGAAACAGTTTTAAAGTATTTGTTATTGCATTGAAAAACCTGTTCGATAATTTTATTAGTAGCTTGTTCGAATAAAAAAGAACACAATATATCGTTGTATTTACGTTTCAATGCGTTTGTAATGAACCGACTGCGTGAATTGAAAAGGAGTGTAATGTTTTATAAACAATTGAATGCGAGGTTTAGTAGGAAACTGCGGCATACATAATGCGTGCCGGCGGGCGCAGTATAGAGGATAGCAGTGAGGTGATAGTATAAGAATGTGCGTGGTTTTGTTGGTGATTATGGCAACACTTGTGTACAATAAATGTTTAACCCTTCGACGCCAGTGGCGCTTATATGCGACAACGACAATAGATTTTCTATTGTGCCAATCGGCGGTCAAAGGATTAAGTTCGTTTTTGGGCGTATACGAGCATGTCTTGTGCCAATCAAAAGGTCATTTTATTTTAGTTATTTTTGTTCATGCTTGATGATTCTTGAGCGATGACCTCGATGGTGCAATTGCTAGAGTGATAAGCTGAAAGCGCGGACTAACCGAAGTTGTCGGGTTCGATACCCGGTCGGGTCACCGGTGACTTTAAAAAATATCCCTTTTCAATTGTGCCTGGTTCTTTGACAGTCATAGCATTAAGTAAGTAACTTAGGACCAAAGATAAGTTTAATTTTAATATCGCAGACAAGGCTACAGCCTTGCCGTTTATCAGTTTACTGTGACAGAGCTCAAACCCAATAATTGTGGTCATTGATGCGTCCAAATTATCGTTGCACTGATATACGAGAGGTAGCCACGACAATGTCGTGTAATGTAGGATCTGACGAGGTATACCAAGTGATCTAATAACTACATTATAGGCAGCGAAAGTGGCTTCAGTGTTACTTTTTCAAGAAGTAGACACAGTTGTTACTTAATATTTCTTTCTTTTATAAGTTACAGCCTTTCAAAGTCCAGCACTAACCACATCGAGTAGGACTACTCCTACTACATAGAGTTCTACATAGAGGCAAGTTCTGGATGGGAGAAGCCCAGGATCGATCAAAGTAGCGAACATTGGGAGAAACCTATGTCCAGCGGTGGACTGATATAAGCTGATGATGATTAATGATACTCTTTTTTACCCGAATTCGCGGAATGACCATGGAGGATCAGAACCTTAGGTGCACGCTCTGTTCTTAGTCTTGTCCACGTACTGCGGTCGCGACTGCTCGAGCGGTCGTGTGTACGGCAGCGTATGAATAACTATAGTTCACTGCGCGCTCACGACTTCATGCAGTCGGTCTCAACTGCTTAGAGTTTAATAAGAAAGATTAAGTAGATCTTTAGTTGTTTAAGCAAAACTGTAGCGAATCGTAGCGTAGATGATAATTATCATTGTTTGTTGTTTAGCGTCGTAAGGATACGCTTACGACCGATCGATGGTGCTGCCAACTGGTGTCATAAATTTGAATGTTTTACCCTTGTTTAATATTAGTAGTGCTGCCACCTATAGTTTGTGCACGGTCCCTACCTATACGCTGCTTACAACTAGCCAACATAGAAGTCGTTAAAGGAGGTTCGCAATGAACTCTACCCATCAATAAACATTCAAACGAAGGTAATTGACTAGCTATATATGTCACCGGAAAATAGCAAGAATCGTAAGTTGATCAAATTCCTAGGTAGTTGATTAACTTTCGGAAAATAATAAACGGCAGTTGACATGTATTATTTACCGTATGTATTTTAGTAAATTGATAATTTTACGGGGCCTTGCCGTAAAATCATCCGACGAAGGTGAGGTGAACGTTGATTGGTTCAATGGCTCACGTGGCGTTATCCCGGCAACCAATCAGGGAACAGTGTATTAAGTTACGGGTAATAGTGCACCGTTAAATAGTACATTGAGCAACGATTGGCCCATTTGCGGACGATTTTACTTGTGTCAAAATCATAAATTATTAAATAACTGTCAGGCTACCGTAAATTGATCAACTAACTGAAATCCATTGCGTTAAATAATACATTTCAACTACCGTTTGTTATTTTCCGAACGTTGATCAACTACCTAGGAAATTGATAAACTTACGATTCTTGCTATTTTCCGGTGACATATACAACTGAAGGCAACAAGACATATACATGAAGGTTGAAATCCACAGTCGTAAGGGCTTCGCGTGATCGGCAAACGTACTACGTCTTGGCATGCCGCGATGCCGTACCTATTTCGGAGCGAATATTTTACGAATGCTAATAAGAGTTATGCAAGAAGTAACGAAACGATTGGTCCCGTTGTAAGCTATCGATCGAAACAGATTTGCGATAAACAATCTTTCGTTGTCAAGAGCTTTGCTTATCTTTTGCATTTCTTTAAATATTAGGCAAGTTTACTCATATGTGTACAATTCTGAAACGAAACAATGATCTAACTGTATTGTGAAGTTCTTAATTGAATGATTTAGAAGAAAAATTCTGTTAATCTGTAATTTTTTTTTTTATAGGAGCTCGACATAATTGGCTTCCCTACGCCTGATGGAAAGGCGTAGCCGAAGTCACTGTGACAACGGGCAAGTATCTAGTCAGTTGCCACCGCCATGCCGGCCCAACCTCAACGCCCCACGAGCTCCGGAAGCTGATGGTTATTAAACGACTGAATAGTTTTTGTATAAATATAGCCATATTTAGAACAACTCTTTGAACCCTCTTTGAAAGGTGGTATACATAACTGTTTTAAGCTATACAATCACACCTCACATCAACCATTAGGTACCATTGATCTAATTTGTTTGGAAGCTATAAATCAACAGACAGATTAAATTTACGCACAACACACCTCTTTCTCGTCGGGAGTTAAAAAACGGGAATAAACCTCGTAATGCGCGTTTCGGATATCCGCTTTATGTGAACGCGAGGAACTTTAATTTCATAAATATGAAATTAATACCGATATTTACAAGTCGTATCGATCATCATTTATCACTTGTAATAGACAGAAATTTTTCGTACAAACATTTTATTGGAAACATAATTTACGACAACGTTTCAATATTACTAGTTTGAATCTCGCTTTTTGATTCTCAGCCGGGTCACACTAGCTCTCTTTACTGGCCACAACGATTTTTTAAGAGTAACATAGGCTACTTTTTGCCCCTTTCTAACCCCCCACTTCCCTAAAATAGGGCGAGGAGTTTGTATGGCGCATTCACCCCGAATTTAACGCGAGCGAAGCCGCGGACAAAAGCTAGTTGGCTATAATTTCGCGTCGAGCGCCATGTCCTCGTTCCCGGCCTATCATTATTTGTCGCGGCGTGCAGATTGCCTTGCGACCTGTTGTATGAACCGATTATCGCGATACGATCGCACGTCTACAGTCAGCATGAGATATAAATAATATAACCATCATATTATGCTAGGCAAACGTAAAAACACGAAAACGCATTAAACGCAACGCCATTTTAAATCCAAAATGGCGGCACATCCAAGATGGCGGAATTATTGGTTTGTTTCTATTTGATTCCTGTTTTAAATCAATTCGATGTATTTTATGAATGGTGGGCAGGCATTTTTTGACTATTTATCAGGTGTGACATCTATTTGAGTAGCTTATGTACTCTATATTTGATGCTGACTGTCCAGTCCACAACATTATCATACAGGTAATCTGGTGACATCATATGCAAACATAATATCAGTTATGTTTATAATTGTAAGGAGGAAGGTGAACTAGTCGTAAGTTGGCCTATGAGGTTCATTTTTATGTGCTAGTGTTAGTGATGCGATGCCTAGATTCACATAGAATCTCTAGACCAAATTTTGGCCACCGGACATTTATTTTATTTTTTTTTTATTTATTTTTTATTTATTTACATCTCCAAGGGGACTAGTCAAGTACGCAGGAGACATTTAAAGTGCATGAGTGTGGCACACACTGACCAAACATACGGCCGTATTCACATACGTTACTATGCGTCGCGGGAACGCACAGGTACCCAAAAACGTATAGGATTTTGAGCACAATGCGTCCGCGCGTCGCATAGTAACGTTTGTGAATACGGCCGATAGTGTACTCTCCGTTCCATTACTCCCATAATCCAAACGGTTTAACGTATTTCCCGATGGCCAGAGGTATATCAACGCTAACATCCTGTCTCCAACGTTTAGACGTTGCTCTATCATCATTATCAGCCTATCCGCATGTCATGTTACAGTCTGTAAACTTAGTGTTTTATGAGGCCGGCCTTGGCCACGTCGCTGGTCACCGGCTGGTCACCGGCTGGTCGCTGGCCACTCACCGGTTGAGGCTGATGAGCTGCGACTTGAGCAGCTTGAACACGATGCGCGCGTCGTCCTCCATGATGAGGCCTGCCTTGGCCACGTCGCTGGTCACCGGCTGGTCACCGGCTGGTCGCTGGCCACTCACCGGTTGAGGCTGATGAGCTGCGACTTGAGCAGCTTGAACACGATGCGCGCGTCCTCCTCCATGATGAGGCCGGCCTTGGCCACGTCGCTGGTCACCGGCTGGTCACCGGCTGGTCGCGGGTCACTCACCGGTTGAGGCTGATGAGCTGCGACTTGAGCAGCTTGAACACGATGCGCGCGTCCTCCTCCATGATGAGGCCGGCCTTGGCCACGTCGCTGGTCACCGGCTGGTCACCGGCTGGTCGCTGGCCACTCACCGGTTGAGGCTGATGAGCTGCGACTTGAGCAGCTTGAACACGATGCGCGCGTCCTCCTCCATGATGAGGCCTGCCTTGGCCACGTCGCTGGTCACCGGCTGGTCACCGGCTGGTCGCTGGCCACTCACCGGTTGAGGCTGATGAGCTGCGACTTGAGCAGCTTGAACACGATGCGCGCGTCCTCCTCCATGATGAGGCCGGCCTTGGCCACGTCGCTGGTCACCGGCTGGTCACCGGCTGGTCGCTGGCCACTCACCGGTTGAGGCTGATGAGCTGCGACTTGAGCAGCTTGAACACGATGCGCGCGTCCTCCTCCATGATGAGGCCTGCCTTGGCCACGTCGCTGGTCACCGGCTGGTCACCGGCTGGTCGCTGGCCACTCACCGGTTGAGGCTGATGAGCTGCGACTTGAGCAGCTTGAACACGATGCGCGCGTCCTCCTCCATGATGAGGCCGGCCTTGGCCATGTCGTTGGCTACCTCCTCGCAGTCGTCGTTCTCCATGTCGAACTCGAACTGGATCGCTTCGTTCTCTTTGTGGGTGTATGACCTGTGGACAAGCAGATGTGTCAATGTCATTTACATACATACATACATAACGTCACTCCTTTCTCCCGGAGGGATAGGCAGAGTCGTTACATTTTTTTTTTAAAGACATGCCACGCTGAGCCCTACAGCGCCATCTAGCCCCAAACTAAGCCGAAGCTTGTGCTATGGGTACTAGACAACTGACAAACATACTTAGATACATTTTTTTTTGTACATAAATACATATTATTCATAGAAAACACCCAGACCAATACAAACAGACATGTTCATGCACACAAATGTTTGTAATGTGTGGGGATCGAACCCAGACCCTTGGCTCAGAAGGCAGAGGTCACTACCAATTGAGCCACCGAGCCAGTCAACATACATACATAACGTCACGCCTTTCTCCCAGAGGGGAAGGCAGAGACCACGTCCTTTCCTTTGCTACCTCCGATCCTGGCACACAACTTTGCTTCAATCATACAACTTTTGCGTCAATGTCATTTATCTGTCTGGGATAATAAGTAAATAAATATCAGACAACATCACATACATTGCTCCGATCCCAAACTAAGTGGCTAAAGCACTTGTGTTATGGGTATCAGAACTACGAATAAATACTTAAATACAAATATAGGTAAACATTTGTGTTCATGAACATGTCGTTTGTATTGGTCTGGGTGTTTTCTATGTATAATATGTATTTATTTACAAAAAAATGTATCTAAGTAAGTTTATCAGTTGTCTAGTACCCATAATACAAGCTTCGGCTTAGTTTGGGGCTACGCCTTCAATTGTGATGGTTACACCGCCACCCATCGGTTGCCAGAGCCTCGTCTGTTATTCAGCAGGATGCACCACGGGCAAGTGAGGGTGGCTTAGAGCAATAAGATGATGGGGTCGCTCTCTTACATCCCCCCAAACCTACTTACTTTCATTCTTTGATACCAATTACAGATAACATATAAGCTATTTACTTTGGGATCAGGTCAATGCATGTAAAAGATAGATAGATACTCTTTATTGCACAAACACAGACACTACAGGAAAACATATCACAAACAAAACCTATGTTTTGTTTAATGTTGTACTATTACAACTTAGGCGATCTTATCGCTTGTGGCAATCTCATCCAGACAACCTTGAGGCTAAGGAAACCAGTTTTGACAAGAGATGTAATGTTCTCCGATAATTTTAGAACATACTCTTTTTAGAAGTCCACAATAGGCTTGTTGCCTTAAAAAATTTAATTAGTCCGTCTTTTAGCTTATTCAAAAACAAAAGACACGTATTTTTTAATTTGTAAATTAGACTAGAAATTACAAAGTTATAGCCCGTTGAAATTACGCGTGACGTCAGTCGTTGTGGCAATTTCACGGGTCGGAGTGACGTCAAAGACTCCCACTCCTAACTTTTGATGCCTTGTATAAAAATTAGCGAAGATCGCTATTTTTTATTTGAATGAAAAAAGGAAAAATACGTGTCCAATACATTTTTATGATCTAAAATACGGACTAAATATAATGTAATTATTTTGACCCCCAAAACATCCCCATTCGAAACCTTACCTCTTCTTGGGGTCAATGATCTTGAGGCGGAACTGTATCTTGGTGATGTCGGAGGAGGTGACCAGGTCGCGGCCGACGATCTCCAGCCGCAGCCCGATGTCCTCGCCGAAGAACTCGTGGTTCAGCAGGTCTTTTACCTTCGGCCTGTATACGATACACAACGTAAATACAATGTGGTATTGAACTAAGGCTTCTCCGAGGTTCATATAGTTTCTAGATGGTACCATCACTCACTGATGATTTTTTTATTCAAAATGCGATATCGTTACGACGGAACGCGTTCACCCAGCCTTGAGCATTATACAATATGGCGTCGTAAAATCGCCCCAAAATCGTCTCTCGAACATAAGTTGTATTTTCTTACTCTTAGGAATACCTTAGGCATGCCCTATAAATCCTTTTTTTTTTTGTAATTTAGTCATATCATCATCATTATCAGTCTGCATACGTTCACTGCTGGACATCAATGACAATTATCGTTTGGGGGGACTGCCTTACACAATAGGGAATATGCATGAATAATAGTTTCATGTATTTACTAATTTATCATAAAAAAGATGAAAATATGCTACGAACAGTGAAAACAAAATCAAAATTGGCTGAAAAATGGGCGAGATACAGTCGTTGAAAGTAAATATATCCGTTTCTCTCACGCGAAACAGATCTTTCTATGGAGTTTGTATGGCGCGCACGGTACGTGACGTCATCCGCCACGTCGGATCTCTCGGTCTAAGCAATAACTTTAACGCTTTATAACTCGCTTAATAGAAAAGATAGTTTAAAAATTCTTAGATATTTATGTATCTGGAAGATAAAAGATCTCAATAAATCCATAAAAAAGTCATGCATATTTCCTATTGGCAGGCGGGTTGGTGACCGCAGTATGTATTTATGCTAGTCATATATTTATAACAAAATTCACCTGTCTCCTTTGTTGGGCCTGATGCAAGACTCGATGATATCCCGCACTTCAGGGATGGTGACTTTCTCCAAGCTCTGAGGCTTGACTCCCTATGAACAAAAATTACAAAATGTTATGAGAAATAGTCAATCACCAATTGTTTATTCATCCTGTTTAGCCATATTGTGCCACTGAGCCAGATATATACCCCCCCCCCCCCCCCCCCATGATTCCTGCGTTCTGAAAAGGAGGCTGGACAGATCACCACCCACAATCTAGGTCACAGTCGATGCCCGCCACGAACAAGTAGCTCAAACCATTTAAAGTCTAAAAGACAAAACACAGTACAGCCGCTCAAAGTCCACTGTTGGCCATAAGTCCACCCGTGGCCTACACGTACCGAGACGACCTTCTTGTATATCTGCGCGGGCCCGCTGCACTCGCTGTAGGGGTACTCGCCGGTGGCCATCTCCAGCATGCACATGCCGAACGCGTACACGTCCACGGACTCGTCGTAGTGCTCCTCGTACATCTCCGGCGCCATGAACTCGGGCGTGCCTGCGAACAGAACAGAGCCAGCGATGTAATGACGCATTAAGATATACACATAGATATCTACGACTCATAAGCCGATCTAGAGTCGTGCTGACTGTACGCTCCGGCGAAAGGTGAACCAATTCTTGTTATGTGAGCGCAATGTATAAAGTAGCGTACATAAACTTTTTTTAAAACTTGGGGACGCAGACGAGCATGCATCCGACCCGTCTAATGTTAATCGGTTACTGCCGCTCAGATCCCAGTGCCATTGCCAGGGGCATAGCTATGCCGCTGTCTATCTGTCTAGAGAACCTTAGGCGGTTCCGGTATGATATCATAAATGACACGACGTTGTAAAGGAAGGTAATGGGTTTAAAAACTAAGCATGAAACTGCAATGATATTTCGCCTTCTAAGTTGGATAAATCAGGTTCTTTTTTTTAATGATTACGATGATGGCCAGGGCGGCCTTGTCATATCGACTGTTGGGGAGCGGAAGGCTCTCACCCTAGATAGATCAGGTTCGCTGACGTTGGTGTCTTGAGGCGAATGAATCCGACGTCCTCCGAGGCCCGTTGCTTACCGGCCGAGCAGTGACGACAGGAGGTCCAACACCCACGTATCTTCATCCAGATCCCATGCGTCGTACGAAGATGTTCCTAAACATCCGACTGCGCCTTTCCTCCCGTGCGTTGCAAAAAGATGTTTCCGAACAATCGTAAAGTTAATAAGCAGATATAGAACAACTCTTACCGATGACAGACTTGGCGAAGCTCCTGTTCTTGAGCGTGGCGAGGCCGAGGTCACCGATCTTGACGCTGCCCGTCGTGCCCGTGATGAAGATGTTGTCGCACTTCAGATCTCTGCCAGAACGCAACACTTAGTTAACATACTCATACTAATGACCCACATTTGTACGTTAATAAAGAACTCACTAAAAGACCAAGGACCTCCGGCGCGCGTGAAATTTTCATTAAGAAGCATAAGTTCAAAAGCACAAAATGAAAAACTATCACAAATTGTCAAACGAGAAAAATGTCAAAAGCGCACATAGTCAAAAGTGTAGATTGTCAAAAGAGCAGAATGTCAAAAACGCACATAGGCCTCAACTAATGGATATTGTCATTTGGGGGTTTTCCTTTAATCACGACGCTTGGCAGGCGTGTTGATGACCGCAGTAGGTTTTTTTGTACTTAAGTAAACGCTGCTGCACGTTTCCTGATATTCACTTAGTGACATATTCACTAACGGCCGCATTCACAAACGTTACAATGCGTCGCACGAACGCACAGGTAACCAAAAACCTATAGGATTCTGGGCGCTGTGCGTCCGCGCGTCGCATAGTAACGTTTGTGAATACGGCCGTAAGTGAATATCAGGAAACGTACAGTACTCATGCTAACTATCCATTTTGTAAGTTAATAAAGAATACACGTGAAGACGTGAAAGACCAAGGAGCGCCAATGTGCGTGAAATTTTGTTACAGAAAACGTGAGTACACTGATCACTAAATGATAAATAAATTTTTACTAGTGGCTACGTTATGGAAGGGTTACTGCATTTGAAATGAAGAGTTTACGCCAATAGTTCCCGACAATATTGCACCATATTAACGTAGCCTTGACGCACGCAACACTTAATGTACACCGGTATCAAACGTGGTGAACGCATACGAAAATAAATCGACTGTTCATGGTTCAATTAACAGATAGCAGTTTCATCCTCATACATAATAAATAATACAAATCACACTGACCACATCGCGCCATTTAGTCCCAAACTAAGACCTAGCTTGTACTGTGAGTACTGGACAACTGATATACTTACTTAGATACAGAGGCGAAGCGTACCTTGGCGGGGCCCCATATAAAAAATTGTTTAGGGGCCTTTAGGAAGGGAAAATATTTGTCACAAAATTTGGGAAGTTTTTATTAGTTTTTTGCTTACGCACTTTGGGGGCCTCCATGGCCTGGGGCCCCGTATAATTGATACGGCAGATACGGCAGTAGCTACGCCCCTGCTTAGATACTTTTTTATATAAAAAAATACATATATAGCAAACATCCAGACCAATACAAACAGATGCGCACAGATGTTTGTAGTGTGCGGGATTCGAGACCGCCACCCATCGTGTCAGAGGCAGGAAGGAGCATTTAAGAGAGGTAGAGCATAGCAAATCCTCGCTCGAATTGAGCCGCCCGTCCGGGGAAGGACCTCCACACTAAAGAATACCACAGCCAAATGACCTCCGGGTCGTGTTTCTACCGGTGAGTAGGGTTCCCGGACCTCGTGGCGGATTAGGGTTGGGCCGGCATGGCGGTGGCAACTGACCAGTCACTTGCCCGCTGTCGCAGTGGCTTGGACTTCTCTTTCACTTTCCATCAGGTGTAGGGAAGCCATTACGTCGAGCTACTATAAAAAAGAAAAAAAACAGAAAAAAGAAATGGTTTTGATACCTGTGTATGATGGGCGGCGTGCGCGAGTGCAGGAAGTTGAGTCCCTTGAGGATCTGCCGGCACCACGACTTCAGCACCTTGGGGTTGATGCGCTTGAAGCGGCGCAGGTACCTGCGCACGGGCGGCTAATGAAAACTAGTGCCAGACTAATTAGTTATCTAGTAAACCTAAACTATCTAGGGAGAACAGAAAATGAGAACACTTAAGATGTACGATGACAGCGCGTATATTCAAACATGTAATAACGGAAAACCGATACACTGACATCTGTCATTTTATGGGCGCGTTCATATATTCAACAGTGGTCTTTACTACCGAGGACGGTACACGGGCGGCGTTGACTGCTTATCATCAGGCATCACATTTACTAGTCTGTCGCCTCTTGAATGAAGAAAAGGTAGACTAACAACGGCCTGTCTGATGTTCAACGATTACCGCCGCTCACTCTGCAATGCCAGGGTCACAGATAAAAAAAATTACTTAACTACGCGAGCTAAGCTAAAATAATTTAGCTTAGTTGGGGATGGATGACCCGCGTTGCAAAGGTAAGGCAAGTACGTACAGTAAAACCGATATTACCGCGCAGAAGTCCAATTTTTGTAAAAAAGTGGAAATATAGAGTTTTACATTAGACTGCCATTCGGAGAAGCGAACAGAGGTTGCGGAGCGATGAGCAAGGTGAACCAACCAATAGAATAGGCCGGTAAAATGTAATTAGTCCGTCTTTTAGATTGTTCATAAATAAAAGACACGTATTTTTTCATCTGTTATTTCAAAGATATAGCCCGTTAAAAATACGCGTAACGTCAAAGAGTGACGTTTTTTGCCGCTGAGTGACGTCAAAGACCCCCGCTCCAAATTTTGACGCCCTGTATTTTTGTTATTTTTGGTTTAAATGAAACCGTTTAACATCAGGCGGGCCGTAAGCTTGTTTGCCACCCACTTGTTAGTGGTATAAAAAAAAGGAAAAATATGTGTATAATATATTTTTATAATCTGAAATACGGACTAAATATAATGTAATTATTTTGACCCTGGAAACATCCCTATTGCATAAAACCACCGTATCTATTCGAGCTTCACGATTCTATTGGTGGATTCTTACCTCGCCCACCGTACTTTCTCTCCAGATTCGCGCCCCATTACCGCATTTACGGCGGTAGGATGCGTCATTTCATCATGCTTAGCTGTTGTCATTACTACTATGCAGAGCAAAGTACATACGCCTTGAACGTGCCGGACAGCATCAGCTCGGTGATGAGCACGATGTTCTTATTTATTTAAAACTTTATTGCACAAAATGGTACAAAAGGCGAACTTAATGCTAGGAGCATTCTCTACCAGTTAACCTTTGGATCATGCAGAGAGCAAATGTGTGTGCGGTGAGTGTAAAAAGAAACACCGTGAAAGATAATACCTAATTTATAATCAATAAACTAATATAATAAATATACTACTTATAATAGATAATCTTGACGAGCAATTTATGAATTACGCCGAATAATCCAAAAGGTGTTCACATACCCTCTTTTTGAACAATTCCTTATTCTGTGAGGACTTAATTTCACAAGGCAAGGCATTCCACAGCCGAATGGCTTGCACAGTGAAAGATTCTTCTTCTTGGCGACGGTGCCCCCCGTAGTTGTATCTCTACCTCAATGTAACATAACGCGGTACTACTGTACTACTAAGTACATACGCCTTGAGCGTGCCGGACAGCATCAGCTCGGTGATGAGCACGATGTTCTTCTTCTTGGCGACGGTGCCCTCCCAGTAGTTGTAGAAGCGCACGATGTTGGGGTGCTGCAGCTTCTTCAGCATATCCGCCTCCTCGCGGAAGCGGAGCCGCTCCGTTTTGTTCAGCTTTTTCTCCTGGAAGAGGAATGTAAACGAATCTTTAGGGATTTTTTATATGACTGAGGAGGCAAGCGGGGAGTGACCTATCATCTTTATCTAACCCCCGTGCCCAGCGTGGCGATTATGGGAAAATCCTCCAGATGCTCGCCCAAAATGGTGAACAACTGGAGAGGCCTATGTCCAGCAGAGGACTGTGATAGGCCAAGCGGCCCGAAGGTCACCTGATAGTGACTTCAGCCCATAGACACCGAGGGAGTCACAGAAACAGGCGCGTTGCCGGCCCCTAACGCTAACCCCCGGCTGCCGATGTAGCATTCACCCCACGAGCTCCGGAAACCCTACTCACCGGCAGAAGCACGACCCGTAGGTCATTTGGCTGCGGTATTCGATAGGGTGACCATAGATCGATCTGTGTTTATCGAACTTCCATAGTCTAGTAATTATGGTTCATGGATGGCATAAAACGGCTATGTAATAGAAATTATCCATGGTCGACCATATCATACTCCCGTAGATCAGCGATTGGTCTATAAGTAATAACCTCAGGCCTGGCGCTCAATGGCATTAACATTGAAATTCCAACTTTATTTTCATACATTTAGGCTATATTTTCATTCTTTGCCTAAAAATACCCTGCCATGCCGTGACGCTATGTGCGCCGGCTCTTATACACCAAGAGATGAAATCGAACCTCTTTCTAAAGCTCATATGAATCAACGACTTTATCGGGGGCTACTAGGGCACATTTCAATTAGACTCGGCACATCCCGGTAAGCGAACCAACTGACCAGCAACTCGCACCACGCCACCGCGACGCCGGTCTGCGTGTCCAGCCCGTGGTACACCGTCTTGAACGAACCGCGACCAACCTCCTTGTCGTATTTGAAGAATCTGAAAAAAATAGTGTGTTTATTACTACCTTTTTTTGAAATATATGTCACCGGAAAATAGCAAGAATCGTAAGTTGATCAATTTCCTAGGCAGTTGATTAACTTTCGGAATATAACAAACGGTAGTTAAAATGGACCTAGGAAATTTATCAATTTACGAGTCTTGTTATTTTCCGGTGACATATACATGTCGGCGAGGTGGCGCTGCGATCGTATGAAATGTCAAACGACGACTGGCAGTCGAACGTAGACCACTGAAGAACGTCGACTGCGCTGCCAATAAAGAAGTAAAGTTTGTGTGTTTGTATATTTGTTAAATTGTAAAGCTGTGGCCACACATTGGATTCAACTTTGCGTCCAATGACTGTCTAATGCCCAATACTAAGACGCTCAATGTCTTCATTGTGTCAAAGTACCGATACACACATTGGTGCATTGGACGCAAAACGTTACGTTGGTGCAAATATCTCCAATGTGCGGCCGCGGTTTAAGGGGAAGTCTTGGGATCTACTGAACCGATTTTAAAAATTGTTTCACCAATAGAAAGCCACATTTTCACTGAGTGTCATAGGTTATATAAAAAACCGAAAAAGGTTATTAATTTTATGCCCAACGAAGTGGGCACGAGTCGCTAGTGTTATATAGTGACGTACCTCCCACAGGGCGAGACTCCAATCGGCTCCTCCTCGTCTTCCTTATCCGGTTTCATATCTTTCTGCAGCTCTAGTTTGTCGGGCGGGTATATGGGGCTGAACACTAGACCTGGGAACAGTTGTCAAGAGACAATGATAAAGACCAGGAACATTATTGTAGACCTAGAGTGCTCACGCTACATTCTATTAGTTATTTGAATGGATGGTTCTCTGATAAAAGGAATCCACCAGATGGCACCACACAAAAGGAGGTCCAATGGTTACGTGATTGGTTCATTTTGACATGGCACTGACATTTACATAGTAACTGACCAATCACATGATAGCTGGTGGACCTGCCTTATAAGTGGTGGCATCTGATTTTCAGAAAACCCTCATTGGGTACGCGGAAACGCGGCTATATGATCATATTAAATACTCAACGAGCCAGTTAAAGCAAATAGTTTGTTTGGCAAGAAAAAGTACAGTATTTTTTTGTTAAAAGTAATACTTCATTTACATTTTAAAAAAATTACATCCCGTACATGTTCGCAAAAAAGTACAGTGCTTGAACGAATAATTGCTCAGGCCAAAAGTTACTATTTCACCAAGGGTTATTTTAAAAAACCGCCGGTGTCTTCTCGGTAGAATAATGCTTTCCGAACCGGTGGTAGCTTCGACGATTTGTAAGTGTTTTTTTTTTAAAACCTATACAAATAAAGATTATTTTGACTTTGACTTTGAAACCCTTCCAACTAATACAAAAACTGCGGCAATACACACCATTTTTCGGATCCTGTGAGGTAGCTTCTTCGCTATCATCCGCTGGGGGCAAGCGTTTCTCTGCCGTTGCTATTTCGATGTTCTCTTCCTGCAAATACGGACATACATAACTTATTATGACTTATGCTTCGTTTTTCTACCGAAAGAACACAATTTCGGTTTGATTTAGAACACATTAAGAAGTATCAGTGAGAAAAATCAATTTAAAAATGGCACAAATTTTTCTTGGGACAAAATGACTACAAAGGGAGAAAATATTATCGGAAAAAGTGTTTACTATGAACGTCCTGAACAATTCAAAGCATGAAACGGAACGTTTATTTCTTAGATATTCGGCTTATTTCACAACTCAAAATCACTCCTTTATTGTATTTTGTTGTACTCGAGTATAAAAAGGTTTAAATACCACGGCATCTTTAATTGTAGATTTTTAATGCTAAAAAACAGGAAGATATTCAATTAAAGGATGTAATACTTTAATTACCATGTACAGACATCCACACATCCGACATAGGAGTACATCTGTTAATTTTCCTTTTCCTATTAAACAACCTATTAAACAATTTTCATCTAAGTGTCCAATACATAGAGTCCATTATCAGTTGATAATTTAGATAGATACGCTAACTCGATGTGTGCCCGTGTGTACTGCACTTTATCATTGTGCCAACACAAGACCCATTTATCAACTCCACTAAAGACAGTAGTCCTTTTAAGACTATATTGTTGCATACTTCCAACACATTCTATTTTGAGTATGTTGATAACATCTAATAAAACGTTATCAAAGAAAGACTAAGTAAATATCCTATTTTTAGCACAGTGGGTGATGTTAAACGTCAGTTGATCTAATATTCGTGTGTATATGAAGTAGTGCACTGAATTTTCAGTTCAAATTGCAGATTTAAATCGAATCTTTATCAGTTAAAACGGAAAGGTTGTTTGGAAGAGATCACTAATAGTGATGAGACCGCCTTGTGTAAAAATTTAAATTTGAAAGTGGACTATCTATTCTTTATCACGCGACAGTATTTAATTTAAGAATTTCACTTCGATCGATCTATCTACCGAAAAATAATAGTTAAATTGTATCTATGCATTATGTTACAGTTAACAATCTTTCGACAGTTTACAATCTCGCGAGATAGATTATATATAATCTAACGGTATTTACAATAGGCTATTATGGCTAAAAAATGTAATTAGTCCGTCTTTTAGCTTATTCAAAAATAGAAGACACGTATTTTTTTATATGTAAATTAGACTAAATAATGTAAATTAGTACGGTGACATATATAAAACTGGCATTGCTTAAGCCTGAGTACTCCTGCAGCACAAACCAGTGTGTATCAACGCACTCACCAGATCCTGCTCGGATATAAACGCGTCGTCCTCCAAGCGGGCCACTAGTTTGTTGCCGCTGTCGTCAAGCTCGGGGTCGCACAGCGGGCCCTGCCCCGAGCTGCGCCGCCGGTACCCGCCCACGCCCACGCCCACTACTGGTTGACTAGCCTGGAGCATGGAAACAAAACGGTTAACACTATGGAACACCTTCATCGTTTACCAGCACGTATTAGATCGAAAACACAATAACTTAAGACATGCCACGCTGGGCCACACGGCGCCATCTAGCCCCAAACTAAGTCGAAGCTTGTACTATGGGTGCTAGACAACTGATAAACTACTTAAATACTTTTTTTTTGTAAATAAATACATATTATACATAGAAAATACCCAGACCAATACAAACAGACATGTTTATGAACATAAATGTTTGCACTGTGCGGGAATCGAATCCACGACCCTTGGCTCAGTAGGCAGGAGTCACTACCAATAGAGCCACCGAGTCAGTCAATGGTGGTGTCAAACAAGGTGCAATTCATAACAAAATTATCAGTATTAACGGCATTAGTTTGACTAAAGAGCGACTGATCCGAAGTTCCTGGGTCCAACACCCGGAAGGGCTAATTTAGGAAATCAACTTTAATGAATTTTCTTTTCAGCCCTGGGTCGTCACACCAGTCATCATCTGGGACTCAAAACACAGTGTTCGAGTTCCAGGAATCAAACCCACGACCCCTGATACCGAATGCAGTGGATACTACCAAATGAGCCATAGTTCTTTCTTTCTACTACTAGAGTCTTTCCCTTCTTGGAGATCCTGATTGGAGAGCCAGATCGTTATACAATCTCTTCTTGAGCATCCCCATGTCCATTATGTGACGATCCTGGATTCCTGGCTCATCTCTTCACCTTCATCCTGCACACATGGCCTGCCCAATCATTCAGCTTGGTCGTTTAATAGAGTGGCACCGAAATCCACACATCATATCAGCCTATCACAGTCCACTGGACATAGGCCTCTCCAGTTGTTCGCAACTTTAGGCACACACCTTGAGGCCTTGTCCATAATAACCACGCGAGTCAAAACCATAAATTACCACAATTTGCCGTCCGTAATCACCATTCACGATACACAGCACACGATCACATAACACTTATCGTAAGAGGCTTATTTCACCACCAATCAGATCCCCAATATTTCCCCCAACTCAATCCACAGACGCGCACAACACTTAACTGAACCCAGGAGGTGGACAGTGCGCCTGCATTATCTATACGTGATTGTATACAAAGAGTAAGCAAGATAAACAAACCATTAATAATTAATTAAGGAAATAGTTTAACGAAAATAATGTGAGAAATTCAATAATGTTAGTGAACTACGTGCTATATATAGATGTTTATTGCTAAGTAGACAGACCTCGAAGGCATCAATAGTTTAATTACCAATTCGTACCGAGAAACACTAATTTGTGTTTTTTTACTTAATGTCTCCTGATCGACTCAATGTTTTAATAGTTCTTAAATACCTATTACACCCATGGTACTTTTTTAATTAGCTCATTTGCCTTAAGCCGTTAGGCGCTATCGGGTGTGCACTACTTGCAAGGGTAAATATCGCATATTCAAGCGAAAGTGTACAATGGTACAAGTTTAAAATATATTCATTCATATAGACTTTAGGACGCAAGCACTTTTATAAACCAATACCATCAAAACCATTACCGGAGACCCTCTTTGTCAGCGCATGTCTTGGCCTCCGATATAAGAGCCTCTACCTAGGTCTGTCCTGCGTACCCTCCTGCCCGTCATCCGCACGGACCTCACGCAAGCCCTTTGAAACTTTATCCACCTAGCGCTACCATGCCCATTAGGCCGTAAAAACTTATACATACATATATGTCGATACAAATTACCTGGTACATGATATCATATAACTAGAACTGCCATCTCCACCTGTCGTGAAATATTGCAAAAGTGGCACACAGTACGCTGGTGGTGATAGACCTGAGCGAGTCGTTTGACCCCCACATCATCATTATCACCACGACGCCAGGCGGCGCGGTACCCACCACGCTAGTGGTGCGAGGTCTGATCAAGTCGTTTGACCCTTCATCACTACCCGGTGACGATGCTAGCTAATGCAGTACTCACCACCCTGGTGATGAGAGCCCTAAGCAAGTCGTTTGATCCTTCATCACCACATTGTGACAACGCTAGCTAATGCAGTACTAACCACGCTGGTGATGAGAGCCCTAAGCAAGTCGTTTGATCCTTCATCACCTGGTGACGACGCTAGCTGACGCGGTACTCACCACGCTGGTTATGAGATCTGATCAAGTCGTTTGACCCTTCATCACCACCTGGTGACGACGCTAGCTCATGCAGTACTCACCACGCTGGTGATGAGATCTGATCAAGTCGTTTGACCCTTCATCACCACCTGGCCTGGTGACGACACTAGGCGGCGCGGTACCCACCACGCTGGTGATGAGATCTGATCAAGTCGTTTGACCCTTCATCACCTGGTGACGACGCTAGCTGATGCGGTACTCACCACGCTGGTGGTGAGCGAGTTGAGCATGTCGAAGGTGTTGCTCTGCTGCGTGTGGATGATGGCGAGCGCATTGTACGGCCGCGCGCCCAGCACCGGGCCTTTCATCACCCCCACCTCGCCGCCCACCACCACCTGGTGACAAAAGACATACATGTAAATAAATAAACACAGCGCCATCTAGGCCCAAGCTAAGCCGAAGCTTGTACTATGGGTACTATAGACAATAGTGTAATAAAGAAAAGAACAAATTCCACAAACTATATAAAAAATTCAACAACCCTCGTGACTATGATACATTCTCCCTGCTGCGCAACAGATTTAAGAGGATGGCCAGTCAATGTTACAAGAAATACATAGCTTCTACCGAAGAAAGCATGGGTGAGAACATAAAAAATTTTTGGTCATATGTGAATGATAGGAAGGGGCATGTCTCAGTGCCACACGTTATGCATTTTGGTGGTTCTTCATCCTCTAATGGGCTAGGTATTTGCGAACTGTTCTCGTCTTACTTTGCATCAGTGTTCGAATCAGACACGCAAAATAGCCATGAAACTCTTCATTGCAGAGCGACTGATGTACTGTCACATATCTGCATAACTAAAAAAGACATTATATCTAAAATAAAAAATCTGGATAAAAATAAAGGTGCTGGGCCTGACCTAATTCCTCCTTTATTTATCAAAGCTTGCGGAGAGGAGCTTAGCATACCTCTACATATATTATTTAATATGTCGCTTACTGCTGGAATATTTCCAAAGCGTTGGAAAATAGCTCACATTATTCCCATCTTCAAAAATGGTGATAAGGCTCGCTGTGAAAATTATAGGCCGATTAGTATTTTGTCGTGTTTCGCAAAATTATTAGAATCTTTAGTTTACGATCATTTGTACAGACATGTCAAGCCTCTTCTATCTGCTAAACAGCATGGTTTTGTTAAAGGTAGATCTACCGTCACCAATCTTTTAGAATACAAAAATTATTTGTGTAAGAGTTTTGCTAAGGGTGGCCAGGTAGACTCAATTTATACTGATTTTTCTAAAGCTTTCGATAAGGTTAACCACAGATTGCTTTGCGATAAACTCGTATCTTATGGAGTTCACGGAAGCTTGTATCGCTGGATGACCTCCTACCTTACTAATCGGAGTCAGCTGGTGGCTCTAAAAGGGTTCACTTCACCCCCCATACTTGTGCCTTCAGGGGTGCCACAGGGCTCGCATTTGGGGCCACTATTGTTTATTGTTTTCATTGACGATCTTATAGGGCGTTTGTCTTGTGAATGTTTGTTGTATGCGGATGATTTAAAAATATTTAATACCATCACTAGTGTTAATGACTGTAACCGCTTGCAGAGGGATTTAAATGTTGTATCACAATGGTGTGAGAAGAACTTTATGTATCTCAACATCAGCAAATGCTTCGTTATAACTTTCACCAACAAGCGCTCTGGGATCGTCGGCGATTACACTATTAATGGCCAGATCCTTTCTAGATCTAAAGTTGCAAGGGACTTAGGGGTTTTGTTTGATGATAGGCTATCATTTCGAGCACATTATCATTATATTAGCGTGAGAGCCAATCAACTCCTTGGCTTTGTTTTTCGGTCCACCAAAGGTTTTAAGAAACCCCGGTCTCTGTTGTACTTATTCTTTGCTCTTGTCAGAAGCGTCTTAGAGTATGGTAGCCCTGTCTGGTCGCCCTATTATAGAGTACACATTGACGAAATTGAGAGGGTGCAGAGAAAGTGCTTACGTATGCTGTGCTACCGTCATCAAATGGGTCGCCTCTATTTCAATTACGAGTCTAGACTTATAAAATTTAATGTCCAACGACTTGAGACGCGTCGAAGGTATTTTGACTTCATTTATTTGTACAAATTAATTCACTCAGTTGTAGACACCCCTGAACTTCTTTCAGATGTGTCATTTAACACTAAGCACAGTGCTCGTAGATTAAATAAAACTAACCTATTTACTTTGCAGACTTATAAGAATAATACGTCGTTCTACAGTCCCCTAGTTAGAATGGCTCGTGAATATAATGAAACGGCAATAAAAAATCCTACGCTTGATATTTTTGTCCCCAAACTATCTCACTATGTGAGAATATTGAAGGATATCCTCTATCCCACACCGGCGGTGGCCGGCCGGAGTGTTGAGTCAGATCAGCATGGCTGAATCTGATCGCTTACCCCAATTGTTTCCCATTTTATTAAGTATGTGTTTTTTTTTTATATACTGTTTTAGTAACTTCGACACATAAGTATATTTGTTACACATATATTTGGATTACAGTCCAGATTATAATTGTATATTTTATATGTAAGTAATTCTTTTGATTGTAATCTGTCATGTGTATGAATAAATAAAATAAAAATAACAATAGGGAATATGCATGAAAAATAATTTCATGTATTTACTAATTTATCGTTAAAAGGATAAAGATATAATACAAACAGTGAAAACAAAATCAAAATTGGCTGAAAATTGGGCGAGATACAGTCGTTGAAAGTAACTATATCCGTCTCTCTCACGCCAAACAGATTTTTCTATGGAGTTTGTATGGCGGGCATGATACTTGACGTCATCCGCCACGTCGGATCTCTCTGTCTAAGCAATAACTTTAACGCTTTATAACTCGCTTAATAGAAAAGGTATTTTAAAAATTCTTCGATATTTATGTATCTGGAAGATAAATGATCTCAATAAATCCATAAAAAAAGTCATGCATATTGCCTATTGTATCTCAGTCCACTGCAGGACATAGGCCTCTCCAATTGTTCGCCACCTTACCCGAACACCTGGAGGATTCCAATGTCACTTACGTGCCAAAAGATCTTAGTCGATCTGCAGTTGCATCTTTATGTCTTGATTTCCCCCTACGCTGACGTCAGTCGAGCGAATATCATCATCATCAGCCTTTCTCTTCGGTCCCACTGCGGGGCATAATCTCCTGATTGCCACTAGATTTATGAAGCACCGCATCATCATCAGCCTATTGCAGTCCACTGCTGAACATAGGCCTCTACAGTTGTTCGCCACTTAGGGCAAACATCTGGAGGATATACCCATAAACGCCACACTGGGCAGGCGGGTTGGCGAACGCAGGACGTAGCTCCTCACTCCGGTGACACTGCTGCCCGTCAGCGGTCTGTGGTATTTAAGCTAGGCCTTCAGATAGGTGGTCATACCACCACCAGTCGGTTGCCAGAGCCTTGTTTGATATTTAGCAGGTTGCACCACGGGCAGGTGAGGATAGTTTGGAGCGAAAACAGGATTGGTCGTAGCTCGCATTATGAAATGCGAAAGAAAAGCTCAAGTCGCCGTTGTAATATTAAATCAATCACAGTTGCCACAACCATGCATTGAGAAACTTATATGCATATAGACATAACAACTATATTATGTTAGGTCTGAATCACTCAATCGGTGCCATAATAATAGAATCTTTACAACAGTATTGTTTATTTAGTTCCAAAATAAACCAAACACTGATGTATGTACGTATGATCGGAGACGTAAACACTTAATTAGGAAAGTGTTTATTGACAATGGTACGTAAATATTTTATTTTATTTATTTTTATTTCTATAGTGGCTCGACATAATGGCTTCCCTACGCCTGATGGAAAGCGAAAGAGAAGCCCAAGTCGCTGTAACAACGGGCAAGTAACTTAGATATGGACAATCATGGGTTTTTAAGTAACTAAATAGGAATGCTAAAATCTATCTACATAATGCTTTTCCTTGTCTTTGTACTGGAAACAAAAAGAAGTAGAAGACTATTATGACACCCAAAAAGAGTTTTCATTAACATGTTGTAGATTTGGGAGTTCCCAGAAGTCATCATCATCATCAGCCCATTGCAGTCCACTGCTGGACATATACCTCTCCAGTTGTTCGCCACTTAGGGTACACATCTGGAGGATATAACCATAATAGCCACGGGCTTGGGATGCCGATCGCAGCGCGTAGCTTTTCGCTGCTTGTTTTGTATTTAGTTACGCTTTCAATTGTGATGGTTATACCGCCGCCAGTCGGTTGCCAGCGCCTCGTTTGTTATTCGGTAGGATGCACGACAGGCAGGTGAGGTTGGCTTGGAGCGTAAAGATGATAGGCCGCTCCCTAACATCCCCACCAATGGGAACATTTAAATGTTGCCACAATACCTTGAAGGTCTTTTCCTTGCCATGCACGGTCTTCTCCTTGGCGACGGTGGTGGGCTCGAGGTGGTGCGGCGGCTGCGAGATCTGATGGCTGTGGCCATGCAGCCCTGATGTCATCTGGAACAGACAGACAACGTAATTAGTGATATGCTACATCAAACAATTTCAATAGAGATTCGAAAATCTCTATTGAAACAGGTAAACTGATTTTGCTAATATATAAATAAGATAAACGAAGTAAGAAACGGTATTATATTTCGACATCACAACTCATACATACAGTAAACGCAAAATAGCACTACAGAGATAAATATATAATATTACAGGACCATTAAACCGGCCAGGGCTGTAGTGAATGACGTCCACTACACCACCACCACAATGAAATGGCCTCACTCAGCATTGAAGCAGGGGCCCACGTAGAAATCTTAGGGTAAACCACCGCTAGAAAACCTACCCTTCATCATAACAGAAATAATTTATTCGAACAAACCAAAAGAAGTAAAACTGTATTGTTCCCAACGACGAACAATATAATTATGCAGACTAATAAATTTATTGATATAGTGATGTGTAACAAAGAGCATCATCAAATTATGCTTTTCCTCTCCAAATTACCTAATAGTTTATCCTGTTATATTGCGATTTATTTATCAGTAATGTAATGGACAGAATATAATAATTACACAAAAAAATAGTCAATAGCCTGTTATTATAACACATTGTTATAATAGGCTATTTGACTATTTTTTATTTAGGCTTGCCATCGTTAGGTGCAGCGCAGACGGCACACTTTTTGTGCGATATAGTCTGCGTCTGAGACATTTAAAAAAAGCGTCTAGGCACAGTTACGACTAGGGAAGTTTACGACTAGGTCTGCCGACAGAATGATCGAAGATGTGCGTCGTGTGCGTTGAGTCTGTGAAATATCCGCGACAGATTTTTGCGCGTCGTGTGCGTTACTGTATATAATTGCAAAAAAGTGCGTCACGGATACGAGTAGTCTGTCGTCTGCGCTGCCCCTTATGGTACGTTTACACGATTGTGGAGACTTAGCAAGCCTCTACAAGCTACAAGTCATTACAAACACTTTAATGTCATTTACACCGGATTAGATCTATCACAAGCTCTGGCAGTTTCACGCAGCCTACGCCAAACGGGATGTGGCCGTATGCTTCGGCGCACTGGCGACACAGGGGGGTTTAGTGGGTATGCCCTCCCATTTTGGGAGATGTGAGTCCCACACACCGGAGGCGGCATGGAGGTACCTAATGCATTCCCCTTTAGAAAAAAAATGGCTACGCCAAACATCCCCTTCACGTGCTTGTGTTTGTAGAGGCTTGCCAATTCTTCACAAGCGTGTAAACGTACCATAAGAGTTCATTAAAGAAATATTGGTGAAAAAATTAGTTCCTTAGCATTAATTATCTACGAGTTATCACAATTGCAAAAACAAGAATCTTGACAAATCCAAAAACTCTTCAACAAAATGGCTAAATCATTAGGTCTTATTTTGTAAGTCGCGTAAGATGTTTCTTTGATTTACATTATTGTTCCGACATTTTACAAATCTTATGACGTAATCTATGTATCCAATTTGTCCAGACTCTAAATATCCTGTAATTAACTTCAAACGCGTCTATCTGTAAAGATATATAAGGTACTTGCATTTTACGATGGCCGTAGGATTTAAATCGAAAACCTACTTTGTAACACGAAGCATAGTTAGATGAAGAATTTAACGTTTAAACATGCAGGGCCAGTGGTGTATTAAGTCTTTTACAATTATAAAAGACTATGTGAAAGAACATTTATGCACAGTATACTGTACTTTTATCCTATATTCATGTAATAATAATTTAACACGCAAAAAAACACTAAGGCTGCGGATCCACTGAGGCGATTCAAAACAAAATCACATGGTTTGAAATCCACTTATCTATCTCTCTCTCTCTCTCTCCAAAGCAACCAATTTGAAAAAGTTCGATCCTTAAATGAACCCGAAAGAGATTCGAATCCAAACGCACCAAGCCTTTGCTCACCCGGAAAGGCTTAATCTCCCTAGATTAGGACTTTCCCTAGGTTACGAGTAGATAGCTTAGAACGCGAGGTTAAATCCGCCCCTGACTGAATGCTGCTATATTATGTCATAAAGCGCAATGAGGCGTTTTATAATGGAAAAACTTAACTTCGGTAACACAACATTATCGTAACGTTTAATTGCCGTCTCGGGCGATTGCCACAATCTGAATAATAGATAAAATGCAGCGTGTTTGCTCGTGAAAAAAAAAGCCTTTGTGAAAAAGTTATACTTCTTTGCCGCTAATTAATGAAACAGTTTCGAGTATGCTTAGTATGCCAAGAATGTCACATTTCATACATACAAATCAGCCTTTTACAATTAAACGGCCATGTTGCAAGAAAGATAATCGGATTATTGTGATAAAGACCCTATTTTATTGTCAGGCTTGATTTCCTCCTAACCATACTTCTTCTTTTTATTATCTTCTACCCAAAGGTAGTCAGGATGCGATGGCCTAAAGCAATAAGACCGTTAAAATTGTATTGTTTATCCTGTTTCACTAACCTGAGGCAGGGCACCCTGTCAATTTGAGGGTAATACGAGCCTCACATTTCCCACCTGCCCAGGGCAACGCAGCTTTAATGCCTTATAACAATAATAATAAATAACAATAACAAAAGTTTATTAACAAAAGGCATCACATTTGCTCGTCTGCCGCCTCTTGCATAAAAAAAAATACAAAGTGATACAAAGTCGAGGAGATGAAGACTTTCCTTTTGCTCTATTTGAGCATCCAATATCTTTCCAAAATTGATTTTACTGGAATCTTATATGACTAATCTAGATATCACTAATAACGCCACGATATATGTATTATTATGTATAACCCTTTATATCGTCCTCAAACCTGCATGAGAAACACACAAAGAACGCGGCAAAGACAACTAATATTGATATTGTCACTACCATTGAGTCAGTTAGGACGCACTAGAATTGAAAAAAACCCTAGGGATTAGGTAAAGGTTACAATGATATGAAGTAAATTGAACACACGTAGGACGCCGTTACATTTTCCTTCCTTACAATCGAACCGATTGGTCATCATTACGTACAACAATCCTGCTCCTACTAATATTATAAAAGTTTGTTTAATTTTTTTTATACCACAAAGTTGGCAAACAAGAATACCGCCCGCCTGATGTTAAGCGGTTACCGCAGCCTATGGAAACCTTAGTCGCCGGCAGAAACACGACCAGAAAGTCATTAAGCTGCGGTATTCTATAGGGTGGAGCTATTTCCGCGGGCAGACGGCTCAATTCAAGCGAAGATTCGCTATGCCCTACCTCTCTCTTGATGCCTCAGGCGAGGTTTAAAGTTGATTTGGGAAAGTGCTGGATGCGAGTAGCCCAGAATCGAGCAAAGTGGCGAGCAACTGGACAGGCCAATATCTAGCAGTGGCCTGCGTGAGGCCGACGATGATGATTGTTAAATACACTACCTCTTAGAACAAGAATTTGTATAAAAGTCTATGAGAGTTCAAGTAACATTGACAAAGAATTTGTTCCTTGTTCAGCTTCGAACAATGACTCATACCAAACACTGCACATCAGAGAGTATTAAAATCCCCCGGGCCTAGGCGAAGGTGGTAAGATTATGATTAAACTGAACCATTTTCCTTTGGCACCGAACGAGGCGACAACGACGCAGTACGTGTGTTTGCGATACATAATGATGAATTGTTACAGCATGGACGCTAAGATAACATCTATTTACGATCCACACGAAATAGTTAACCGAAGATCTTGCGACGCAAAGGAAACATCTCCTGTACAAGGTTATAAGGGTGCGATTCTACTGAGGCGGAGCGCAGTCGAGCTATGGCGATATTTACTTGTCACATGGCTTGAAATCCACGCTAATGCCTTCCTTTTAGGCATCCCCATAGACAGGGATAAAAGAGAGCAACCTAGGTGCATCTTGCCGACAACAAACGAGGCTCTGGCAACCGCCCGGTATAACCATGATTGAAGGCGTAGCTAAATACATAGGCCAATGACGTTAGCAGCGTCACAGGAGCGAAGAGATACGCGCTGCAATAGCCAACTCGCCTGCCCAGCGTGGCAATCATGGGTAAAGCGAAGGCTTTAGTTTAGTTTTTTTTTTATATTGGCTCAGCATAGTGGCTTCCCTCCGCCTGATGGAAAGCAGGAAAGGAAGCCCAAGCCGCTCTGACAACGGGCGGGAAACCATGGTTTCCAGTCAGTCATCACAGCCATACTGGCCTGCAAGATGCTTCTTCACGCTTCGCTTAAAGGATCCCATACAATAAGAAGGCGGGAACACGTGTGCTGGCAAAGAGTTCCACTTTTCTGCTGCCCAAAGTGGCGAACAACTGGAAAGGCCTATGTCCAGCAGAGGACTGCAATAGGCTTAAGATGATGATTGTCAGGTGGAAATACATATAGTGGAATAGAGGACCTATTCAGTTCGAGAAATCGAGATAGTTCAAAAGCAAAGAGGAAGTAGGTATTATAAGTATTTAGTAAATGATATAGCGAACAACCAAGACGTCCAAATTGACCACAAGACAATTAAAACCCGAAATGCAGATGTGATTAGCAACCAACTAGGTAATTACTAAAGTTCCACGAAATACAAATACTCGTAATTACATTTGCAATTTTTAACTCATCCATAATCTACGTATTTGCAAAAACTATGTGAATCAACTACACCAACCATTTAGTAACATATTATTGAGTCTTCTTCTGTACGATTGCCTCTCGCCTCATTCCCAAAATCAGAAAAACTTTTCTAAATTGACTCGACCGGAAATCAAGTCCGGGGCTATATTGTAAACAAAAACTTAGACAAGCCCGATGGCTCATTTGGTAGTCACCTCTGCCTTCTGAGCCAAGGGTCGTGGGTTCGATCCCCCTATAGTACAAACATTTGTGTACATGAACATGTAGGTATGTTTGTATTGGTCTGGGTGTCCACTATGTATAATATGCACATATTTGTAAAAAAAAAGTATCTACGTAAGTTTTTCAGTTCAGTTTGGGGCTAGATGGCGATGTGTGGCCCAGCGTGGCATATCTTGGGTTATTTATTTATTTACTAAGACACTAACTGAAGGATTATGATAACAAATCATTGTTATTGAAGATAATTATATCGATACTTTGTATAAAAGTATCATTCTTAATGCGAAATTAGTTTTAACTTTAGTGTCATAGGAGAACTTTCAAGGCCGCCGTACAAAAACTAAAACACGTACACAAAACATGGCTCCAATATTATTATCACGTAGTTACTAATTCAATCATTTTAGCAATATTTCTTAAATTAGATAACACAATGTTTTCAATTGCGGTACGATAAATAAAAAACTTACAAACTCATTGCTCGATTGATCGTAAAATTCCAATAAAAAATCACAGCACTTCACAAATAAACTGAATCCAATTAGGATTTATGACACAAACATCGATGCCACAAAATAATAATAAAAAAAAACAATGTCAGTAATTGTTCCCTCCAAGTGCAAGTATTCACAAATAAACTGAATCCAATTAGGCTTTCTGTAAAACACCTTTGTCACAATATAACTTTTAAAAAATCAATATCAGTAAATTGATCCCTCCAAGTGCACTTATTCACAAAAAATCGAATCCAATTAAGCTTTATGACACAAACACCGTTGTCACAAAATAACTTTAAAAAAAAATCAATGTCAGTAATTATTCCCTCCAAGTGCACTTGTCACAGATAAGCGCTAAAACATAATGCGCGCGGCCACCGCGTGCGTTCGAAAATAAACAATTGATAAACGTGTAGTATGCTATGTACTACTCCATTCATGAGGCGAACGCGACGGGCGCAGGGTGCCGCGCGACGCCCCGGCGACCACTGGTGTCGGTGACCAAGAGATGCATATCTGCGATGTGATGAACATTAAAGGTCGCAGTGACGTATTGTCGTTCGATACTATCGAGATTACGGCCAGATTCGAGACAGCGGACCGGCCTATGTTGACAAAAAACACGTTAAAAATGGCGCAGCCGTTATCTTTTGCTTTTTTTCTGTTAGATAGTGACTCGGGAGCAATTACATACAGATCATACCGGAGAAACGTCAAATTGATCATTACGTAAATTGCGATATATTTAGATTACACTGGAGAAACCATTATCCCGAGCTATCCCGGGTACTTGAAAAGTGCAATTCGTTGCTGGCACACGTGTTCCTTTCAATGGGATCCTTTAAGCGAAGCGTGAAAAAGCATGTGGCAGTGCCACAGTGGCAACTGACAGGCTCATATTATGGATACCTTGTCTGTTGTCGTAAACCTGTAGTTTACGTTTTCCACGGTTAACAGGGTTTTTTTACCCTTCTATTTATCCTCTGACGTAATCAGAGTCTTATTTTTATTTTATTTGCATATTAGCAAATTTATAAAAAAAATGACAACACATCCGAAGCTATCTAAATCAGCAATTGTATCTTCAATTGCATTTGAACTAACTAGGTTGGCGTTGTCACCTAAACAGTTATTAATCTGTACCTAAACTGACTCTTGGTCTCGAACAGCCACCATCTAGGTTGGTCTGTCAATTACATTCAGCTCACCAACATTTGTGTCAGAAGTTAGAGTGCCGAAAAGCGACTGACTGCCAACATCCTCTCACATCTCAATTTAGATAATTCCCTGCCTCAAGTGGCCTCCGACCCCGAATAGTACCCGGAAGCATTCGCGGTTTGGGCCCAGCAAACTTTCCGAGGACGTTCGTTGATTGATGGTCAGATTTCATTCGCGATAATAGAGACAACAGGTGGGTTGATTACGCCCTCTAATTCGTGGACTTTGATATATGGATAATCATCATCAACGTCAACATAATCATGACCATGTATGTTCCCACCGAAGGAAATTTTATTTTATTTAGAGTCATTTGGCCAGAGGGTCTCGGGTGAAGCCCTGGATGGGGAAATGGGCGCGAAATAAAGGAGGCCTTTGTATAGTAGTAAACGGACCAAGGTTGATGATTAATTGATTGACTATGGTAGCCAAGTGCGAGTTGGAACACTTCACAACATCATCATCATCGCAAATGTCCGCTGTAGGTACATAGGCCTCTCCCCAATGACAATTGTCATTTGGGAGGATTTGCCTTAGTCACCACGCTTGGCAAGCGGCTTGGTCACAGGAGGAGCTTTTATTTGTAGCCAGGTAAACGCTGCTACCCCTCTCCTGATATTCCCTGGTTCGTCTTCTACGATACCCATGGGATGAGATGGGGTCGGCTTCACACAACCTTAGAATTTTTTTACAATAGGTGTGCAAGATGTTTCTTTCATTAAATAAAATAAAATAGTTTATTTCTGCAAATAGATTCACTAGTAGGTAATACTTTTGCACGTCAAACTTTTTTCCTACCAGCACTTCGACGTGTAGCCTGCAGAGAAGAAGTGCCGCAACAAACTCAGCAGTTAGCCTTGTTTAATATATATAATACAATACAATAATATCGTTTTAAAAAGCGCATTAAAATGCTATACATTAATGAAATTAAGGGTTATTGCCATAAGGAGACCATCAGATGTGCATCTATGATCCCAAAAGTCTTTTCTTCATTCGGATTGCGAAAGACATATGACAATTTCTCTATAATGATAAATTGGTTATCATTGTGATTGCATAAGATCCTTTTATAAGTAACGGTTAAAAGTCAAATTAATACCTGTCTAGTCTAATAACCTTGTTTACACTTGCATAATGGAGTCTATTCTGATGACTGCACTAACGTGAACGGCCATTAGAGATAGTGAAGAGAAGCAATTAAGTAAACAATTCCGCGCTAATTATAAAGGAGTGATTACAATAACTGGCAAGTTCAAGGATAACTAAGTAGCTACGATTTTGTTAAAGAAATCGAGTCAAAGCCACGATCCTGTCATCATCATCAGCCTTTCGTACAAAAGCCTCTTCAATGATGTTGTTTAAAAATGATCTATCCGATAGATGGCGTTATGTAGGCCTGCGGTCCAGCTATCATGTGATTGGTCAGTTGCTATAAATGTCAGCGCCTTGACAAAATGAACCAATTACGTTATAGTTAGACCTGCTGCTTATGTGGTGGCATCTGGTGGATTTCTTTTTTCAGAAAACCCTCATTGTTCGCTACTTTGCTAGATACTAGGTTTCTCGCTACCAGGTCCTGCGAGGGTATCTTGCGCAAATGGTTACTCCACCTGGCCCGGGGACACTGTACATTACGTTTGCCGATGCGTGGTATCCACTCCAGAACTTTAGCCCAACGGTTATCGGTTCTGCGGCTGATATGGCCCGCACACAGGTCAAGCAATCATGCAATCTTAAGAAACACCATTCTTAAGATAGGGTCTGCTTTTGTATTTGAACCCCGTAAAACTCTTTGTCTATTTGTGATATTGATCAACAATGGTTTTTTAATTAACAATCAAATTGTTATTATTAGATATAAATGTTACCTCATCCTAACGTAATAAAATTAGATAAGCAACTATGTATATCAGAATGTAAATGCTTAAATAATAACAGTGGTGTTTCTTTGTTTTCCTATTGAAGTTATTCCTATAGTATGTTCTACAACTATTCGATGAGGTACGATTACGAAGAATGAATGTTAGTTTGTAAACTAAACAATGAAAGTAAACTGTCTGACAAAAAGTACTTAAATTTACATGTGAGATACAATTGGTACCAGACCAGGTACGTCGAATTGTAAAGTTTTTCCAAGTAACTTAATGTAGTTTAGTGACTTTTGTTTAATATTACTTAAGATATCATTACTTAAATAAAATCTTGACATCATTCTTGGTAGAGTTGCATCACAATTTGCTTAACTAATTTTCCCGAAACACAATGGTGTAATAAGCCATATTGTCTGAGAATTAACAGTTTGCTCAGGAACAATATTTTTGACGGAAATTGTCGGGGAACGTGCTTTTACGTTTAAATGGAAATGAAGGTCTTGGATGCTGAACTAAAACCTACATTCTTGTTTACAGGAATTGTATAATTCTTTGAAAGGAGATCACAGCTAATTATGGCTACAACGCCTGACGCCAACTACCTTTGTAGTTCATTCTCTCTCATTATAAAAATTATATTGCAGCGTTAAAGACTTCCGTATTGAATTTTATATAATAAAAAAATTAAAGCCGTTGAAGCTGTAGTTTGATATGTCCCTAAAAGGGGGTTTTGAAAAGAGAAGTCTGAGATTGAAAAATGTTTTCGATCGGATACTTATGATGCAACTTTATGTAACAAAAAACTTAACGGCTGGTAAAAGCTAGTACAATTTATAAATAGCACACGAATGGTAGCTGGCTATATCATATTCCTGGTCAGGTTATCGCAGAAATGTTAACCGATGTAAGTAATGTATGACACTGGATGTCCACAGTAAATTAAGGCGCGATTGACGCAATGCATCATGTAAAGCTATGCAATGTAGAATAATATGAGTCTGAAACGGTTCGCCAACAGTCGATTGTTCCATGAACGTTTGACCAACAGAATCTTTCGCCCATTAACTTTTCGCCCAAAAGACATTTGGCCCATGAACTGTTCGCCAACAGAACGATTCGTCAGTGAACGTTTGACCAACAGAATCTTTGGCCCATTAACTATTCGCCCAAAAGACATTTGGCCCATGAACTGTTCGCCAACAGAACGGTTCGTCAGTGAACGTTTGATCAACAGAATCTTTGGCCCATTAACTATTCGCCCAAAAGACATTTGACCCATGAACTGTTCGCCAACAGAACGGTACGTCAGTGAATGTTTCACCAATAGAATCTTTGGCCCATTAACTATTCGCCCAAAAGACATTTCGCCCATCAACTGTTCGCCAACAGAATGGTAAGCCAGTGAACGTTTGACCAACATACTGCGACAGTCTTTCCGAACAGCTACGACTTGGGAACCTTTAAGAAACGAGCATATTCATATTCAAAAGGCCGGCAGCGACCCTAAACTCGATTAGAGATGTGTCCATGGGCGGTGTCAACTGCTTACCATCAGGCATCACACTTGCTCGTCTGCCGCCTCTTGCATAAAAAAAGGTTAATAAATAGCCAAAATACAAAAGAGTATTTACACCACAAGCTACGCCCTGCGATCGCCAACCCGTATGCCCAGCGTGGCGATTATGGGTAAATCCTTCAGGTGTTTGTCCAAAGTGGCGAAAAACTTGAGAGGCCTATGTTCAGAATGGAATACGATAGGCTGATGATAATAATTATGATTACGTCACAAAAGTACCATACAAGCATACAATTTCCGGATGTTGCCCTCAATTTCTCTTAGAGCCCATCATCAGAGCCTGACCTGACTGGTGTTAATGAGACCACCTCAGAAGTGACCTCTATCCAACAAAAAAATAATGTTTGAAATCCATCTGCGACCGCGCGGCATAGTCATTCATATGCTGCCGTACACACACACGACGGCTTGAGCAGTCGCAACCGTTTCTATGGTTCACCACGCGATCACGGCTTGAAGCAGTCGGTCTCAACTGCTTGAAGTAGCCCGTGTACGGCCGCTCTTGGTAGGCTAAACGTCTTATGCATAAGGCTGATGTCAAAAGGTTATGGTGGTCAAACGTTCACTGGCGTATCATTCTGTTGGTGAACAGTTGATGGGTGAAATGTCTTTTGGGCGAATAGTTAATGGGTCAAAGATTCTGTTGGTCAAACGTTCACTGACGAACCGTTCTGTTGGCGAACAGTTCATGGGCCAAATGTCTTTTGGGCGAATAGTTAATGGGCCAAAGATTCTGTTGGTCAAACGTTCACTGACGAATCGTTCTGTTGGCGAACAGTTCATGGGCCAAATGTCTTTTGGGCGAAAAGTTAATGGGCGAAAGATTCTGTTGGTCAAACGTTCATGGAACAATCGACTGTTGGCGAACCGTTTCAGACTCGAATAATATAGACAGGATGAGCGCTTTTATTAGTTATGTGTTCTATGCGAGTGCAACTATCATATTGGACCAATGGTGGTAAGAGCCGATTAACAATTTCAATGACTGATTAAGGACCGACAAAGAAAGGGAGAGAGTTACAAGAAGTTCAAGTAAACGAAATGAAAAAAAAATAGAAATAGAAATGATCATAACGCATCAAACATGCTCTCATTGATCACAGTCTCGAAAGGGAATATACCCCCTTTGCTGGCTCGTAGGCTCTCTGCAAATCAGAATAGAAGCTAGCTACAACCATTAAATGCAGACTTGAAAGAAAAAACGAAGTTTCCAGGCATTGATAATATTATGTTAGAGACAGCAAATGTAAAACCATTTGGTACATAATAAAAGCAGTTCAGCCAACCTCACCTGCCCGTGGTGCATCCTGCCGAATAACAAACGAGGCGCTGGCAACCGACTGGTGGCGGTATAACCATCACAATTGAAGGCGTAGCTAAATACTAAAGACCGGTGACGGGCAGCAGCGTCACCGGAGCAAGAAGCTACGCCCTGCGATCGCCAACCCGCCTGCCCAGCGTGGCGATTATGGGTATATCCTCCAGATGTTTTCTCTAAGTGGCGAACAACTGAAGAGGCCTATGTCCAGCAGTGGTGTAATAGGCTGATGATGAAAAGCAGTTCAGCCTTAGGTGAAACGGTGACTTTGGAGGGTGAAACGTATCTCTTAACAGTTAACATATAAACCACGAAATGAACGACCAGTGGCGCTACCAGGAGCTCAGCGGGGCAGTGCTTCAGGGCCCTCAAGCTCAGGGGGCCCTTCGAATCCTTGCCAGAATCCTCGATCGAGGAGAAATTTTTGAAATTTCTCCCATTTTCAAAATAATTACGACAGGTTGCAAACCGACTTTAATTAGTTGTATATTTCATATCAGTTTAGATAGCGGTGGTGGGGCCTCATTTTGTTGATTTGCCCCAAGGATTAATCTGTGCCCAGGGCCCTTGGTTAGCTAGGCACAGCACTGCGCACGTCGTAGCTCAGCCACCAATGAAATACTTCTGCGTTAATGCGACGCATCTGTGTTATCAACCGATTATGACATTTACGCCCTACACAATACAATATATAACCGAAATCTATAAATCCTACACGTGGCCAGTTATTGGTTGTAATTTTTCGCACAGACGTTGCTGACTTTAGTGCGGTTTAAATCAACCCGCGCCGACCATTTGATGGGAAGCCAATGCCGTAAAATGTTCATAATAAACATTAACTTGTTATATTATACTCTTGCATCGGGTTTTATAGTTTGCATGTTAATTATTTTGAATTCAGAAAACGCATTAAACGGTGTCTCGAAATTATGTTGGTCAGATGATGTTATGTGTCACGTGGACAATGTTAGGGAGTGATCTTTATCTTATAAGACAACCTGAGCTTATCGGCCCCGGGGCCCGAGGGGCAGTAACGGTGCACACAGTGGTGCACCTATACAACACTGACACCAATGCCTACACACGGCGAATTAATAGTAGATTTTGATGACGAAAAAACGTACGTGTAAAAGGGGCCTAAGTTTTTATTGAAAACAGTAATACTCATTATAAATGCACATTTCATTTCTATTACTAGGTACATTCACAGATCGATCCCAACGCGGTGCGGGCGGCGCGTTCTCCGCGAGCGATAAAAAGAATAAGCGATGCTTTATGGGATTTAAGGAAGCTGTTTAGAACGTCCAATTCGCAACCATTATCTTTTCGCTCCAAGCCACCTTCATCTGCTCGTGGTGCATCCTGCCGGTTAACAAACGAGGCTCTGGCAACCGACTGGTGGCGGTATAACCGTCACGATGGAAGGCTTAGCTGAATATCACAGGCCAATGACGGGTCACCGGAGCGAGGAGCTACGCCCTGCGATCGCCAACCCGCTTGCCCAGCGTGGCGATTATGGGACAAGCCTCCAGATGTTCGTCCAAAGTGGCGAACAACTAAACAGGCCCATGTCCAGCAGTGGACTGCGGTACTGCTGACTGCTGATGTTATAAAAAAAACATAAGTCACATAGTAAAAATAAATCCTTTATATCCAAAATTGCTCTTCTGAACAATTTTATTAGGCTCACTTACATTTACATCGCATGCCTCAGGTCATAACAATTTTATAGCGAAATCTAGATTTAGGCGGCGGGTTGACGACCAGTAGGCTGCATACAGCAAATAAATAAGTAACGTTACCGCAAAAATATATAGGCAATGAATCAAGTCGAACGATTTCCATATTAAGCCCTGTTTGCGTCTTATCCTATTTCATAGTAGATTTATGTTCCCTAGATTTGTGCTAGAGCAGATAGATCTTATATACCCACAAATTGCAGTAAAAACTGTTGTCTGTGTTCGTGCAGAGTTGTCAATTATCAACTTCGAGAGTCTACTCTTATTCTTTGATTAGACTGACAGGTAGAGATGAACTACTACTTCGAATGGCTAGCAAGTGCTGCATGCGATATACCCAAGGTCGATCAAGGCGAAAAAAAAAGTGGCGGATAACTTCTATAGTTGTCAGAGGCCTATATCCAGCAGTGACGGTAGGCTAATGATGAAGCTATATATACGTACAATAGCTTACGGCAAACATATATGACAAGTTTCATCAGGCGTTAAGTTGCTATTAATAGTTTACGGTAATAACTTAGCCGTATCGGGTAGCAGTGCAGTGAGATAAGACCGTAATTACGTCATTTACTTTATCGGTCTAAAAAGACAACAAGTTGTAATGTTATAATTACACACAGATAACAATTTCACTTGCATCCATCTTCTTCCGTGGCTCGAATCAACTCTTCTTTATTTGCGACTAGCGAATTTTAGATAGGGGATGTAAGGGAGTGGCCTATCATCATTTCGCTCCAAGCCAACCTCACCTGCCCGTGGTGCATCCTGCCAAATAACAAACGAGGCGCTGGCAACCGACTGATGGCGGTATAACCATCACAATTGACGGCGTAGCTAAATACCACAGACAGATGACGGGCAGCAGCAGAAAATGCTTTATTTTAAATAATTAAAAGAAAGATCTTCAAACTGTACGTACTTGCTACTGAATATAAAGAGTTTCTTTTCAAATAAACATTCAATTTCATTCTACGTTATTATCCTTCATTAAACGCTTGATAAATCAACTCCCATTTCGCATTTGGTTATTCCGAACTCCCTTCCAGTCACGACTATTTTTAATTCTCTAGTGTTTGCATGTATCAAAACAAATTTTGCGTATTTATTGACATTCGTACTACGACCGACTGTTATTTGCTCAACGTAGTCGTGAGAAACATGGCCCCTATACTGTTATACGTTGGTTTTAATGTAATGACCCATACATCATGCTCATCACCATCGTCCACTTTTTTTTTTTTTTTATTTGTATAGGTTTGCTGGACATGGGCCGCTCCAGTTGTACGCCACTTTGGGCTAACATCAGGAGGCTTTACCCATAATCGCCACGCTGCAGCTTAGCAGGGCTTTTATCAGTTGTCTAGTACCCCTAGTGAACATGTCTATTTGTATTGGTCTGGGTGTTTACTGTGTATAATATGAATTTATTTGCAAAAAAAAGTATTTAAGTAAGTTTATCAGTTGTCTAGTACCCATAGTACAAGCTTCGGCTTAGTTTGGGACTAGACGACGTTGTGTGACCCAGCGTGGCATGTCTTGGGCTATTTGCATTTGCAATAATTACATTACCAAATTAACCGCACCGTTACACAAGATTGGCGGAAACTTGCGCGAGATAGCGGGGATCTATGAACTGCGATGGCCGTAGCTGGGTCAAAGGCGGGCCTCGAACCGCTAATAATACCCGGCCCGCAGCGATTATGCGATAATGAATTATTGTATGTACATGCGCATGAGCACCAATTCTAGATTTCATCCTTATCATCTTGATAGTTGGAGGTCTTCCACGGTGCGTTTTGCGCGCAATTTTCTGCCTCGTGCAACCGGTCTTTGGAATCAGCTTCCTGCTGCAATTTTTCCGAGTGGATATGATTTAGGGACCTTCAAAAAGCGAGCCTATAGATTTCTCAAAGGCCGGCAACGCACCTGTGACTCCCCTGGTGTTGCGGTGTCTATGGGCTGAAGTGATCACTTACCATCAGGTGACCTTCAGGCCCGTTTGCCCCCTATTCCATAAAAAAAAAAAAACTAATTGAGGAATTGATGCTTTGTTAGTGTAGGCGATTGATTGCTACGAATGTAGTAAGGTTTACCCGTATGGCTGGCGACCATTTTTGCGACGGTATTTTGCTTAGTGTATGGTACACTAAGCAAAATACCCGTAAAGCGACTTAGGTCCTAATTTGGGATAAATAAATAACCCAAGACATGCCACGCTGGGCCACACATCGCCATCTAGGCCCAAACTTATTCGAAGCTTCTACTATGGGTGCTAGATGAACTTACTTAGATTTTTTTTATAAACACCCCACAGCGCCATCTAGTCCTAAACTAAGCCGAAGCTTGTACTATAGGTACTAGACAACTGATAAACATATTAGATGAACCAATCTGGTTGTAATCTATATGCAGATGTGGCGTAGAAAGGCCCACAAACCGTTGGGCTGATAACCCTAGAAGAAAATCCCATTTGTTGGTTGGGGAAAGACCGGGAGAGAAGTGAGGCGAGAATTAAGAAAGGCCTACGTTCAGCAGAAGACGGACCAAGGCTATTGATTGATTGGCTGATAGCCTGAGCCTACGTTTGCAGTGGACGGAGCAGGGCTGTTGATAGATTGGTTGCCCGAGCTATCTTACAGGCCAGTACAACAGGCGGGTGTGAACTGACAAGTGATTGAAATAGTTACTTGTGCGTTACCGCAGCGACTTGTGGTTCCCTTTCGCTACTTGCCTGCCACTATGCTGCGCTACTATAAAAAAGGCTAAATTAAATACTCATATAATACACGGCCTGTATAGTTCCCACAGCCTGCTCTGTGCCAATTCCGATAGCAAGCACTTTAGTTCCGATACAACGCTCAGATCGATACAGCCTACGTCGGAAATAGGGCACAGAGCAGTTGAGCTCCCTGCGACACATACATGCGAAACATTACCGTTTTTTTTTTTAATAGTGACTCGACATAATGGCTTCCCTACGCCTGATGGAAAGCGAAAGAGAAGCCCAAGTCGCTGTGACAACGGGCAAGTAACTGGTCAGTTACCTGTCAGTTGCCACCGCCCATGCCGGCCCAACCCTAACCCCCCACGAGCTCCGGAAACCCTACTCCGGCCGAGAGCGGTGTTTTAGTTTAAAAATATATTTTTTTGTGCTTAATTAAAGATAATACTGTTATTATTCATTGAAGTGAACAAGTAGAATTAAAATTTAAGCAAGGTTTTTTATTTCATGTTGTTCCCCCGCATGCATATAGTCGGCGCTCTTTGCCAATTAGTCGCCGACTAATCAGCGACTACAATAGTGGCCGGATAGTCGGCTTTACCGACTAGTCGCCGATTAGTTGGGACATCTCTAAAAAAAATAAAAATCTAAGTAAGTTCATCTAGCACCCATAGTAGAAGCTTCGGATTAGTTTGGGCCTAGATGGCGATGTGTGGCCCAGCGTGGCATGTCTTGGGTTATTTACTAAATAAATAAACCACTATAAATAAATTTTAAAAAATTCAAAATCCGGGATCCAAACGTAACGCGATTGCAAAAGAAATGCAAACCCATATCACTTAGCCGATGGCGGCGCAGGCGCAAACGTGATTGCGTCTATAATTAGCGCCGCTGTGTCATCTGTTTACACGTGCGCGCGCGCAGATCGCAACTTAATGTGCACACGTAACTTGACATGCTCGCGATATTTCATACTACGCGAGTCGATAACGTACAACAATAAAACTAATTCACTTTATGTTCATTTACGTTCAGTGGTCCGCACATCTGTGGCGCAGTAGTTTAGTATTGGAGTACACAGCTATTTATTTATCATCATCATCATCAGCCCACATCAGTCCACTGCTGGACATAATCCTCTCCCAATGCTCGCCACTTCGATCGGTCCCGGGCCTCTCGCATCCAGCACTTGCCAGCCGTCCTGCGCAAATCGTCACTCCACCTGGCCTGAGGGCGTCCTACACTACGTTTGCAGAGACGCGGTCTCCACTCCAGAACTCATAATTTATCATCATCGGCCTGCAAACTGCTGGACGTAAAAGCGTCCCCAATTATCGTCATTTGAGGAGTTTTGCATTAGTCCTATTTGTACCCAGGTAAACGCCCTTTGTCTGGGTACAAATTAAACTTACTGCACCAGCGACTAAGGGAAGGGAATATTAGGCCGTCCATTTCCTGATATTCCCTTAATCGTCTCCTACCACACCCAGGGGATGAGGTGGAAACCAAACGGACAATGCTTCGGGTAAAATAACTTCATCAAGCAAGTTATGGACTTGGTGCGAGTTCATCAAGCAAGTTAGTTCCGACCTTGACGCGACACGAAAACGATTGCACATTTCTGATGACCTAGGCAATGGAAAAGATCATCTTAGTGTCAAACTATTTCCGGTATTTTTGATGACCGAGGCAATGGCAAATTTCATACTGGGTAAAGTACTTCCGGTATTAAAAAAAACTACCAAACATACGACAATCCCATTGGTCACACCTGTCACCGCCAAATCTAAACATCACGATTCACAAACACTCCACTAGCGAGGACAACACAAAAAAACACCCACTAAAGACTCCTAGCGCCAGTCCACTCGACTGTCAAGTCCACTCGACCGTCACCACTTGACTCTGGCCACCGGTCTCTCCGCACGTGCTTGAGAGCTGAATCTCACTGGCACAAAACACTGGATCATGATTCATGACCATTTAACCCCGCACAAAGGTCGGTAGGATGACCACGTCTTGCGAAACGGGCCGGAGAATAAGGACCAGGACTTTTAAGATTTGTTAATGACAACTTTTGACTGACTCGGTGAGTCATTTGGTAGGGACATCTGCCTTCTGAGGCAAGGGTCGTGGGTTAGATTCCCGCATAGTACAAACGTTTGTCTTCATAAACATGTCCGTTTGTAATGGTCTAGTATGTTTACTATGTATAATAAATATGAATTTATTGAAAAAAGGATCTAAGTACATAATAAGTATCAGTTGTCTAGTACCCATAGTACAAGCCTCGGCTTAGTTTGGGACTAGATGGCGCTGTGTGGCCCAGCGTGGCATGTCTTGAGTTATTTATTTACATATTATATGAACGGGAATATGTAATAACTGTTGGTACGATTCTAAAATGCCTTAGTTAGGTAGTTACTTAGATAATTCATCGCCTACTTAACATCATATTAGCAGATAATGCTATTTTCAGGTCGTTAAAATAATAAACCTATCGACTCCCGCAACGTGGCGTGCTAAATAATATAATTTGCATTCGATAATAATTATTCGAAATCTAAACGATTGTCCTAAGTTTCGAAAATCATAAATAATGATTTTAAAATTTATAGTTGGAAACTTTATTTAAATTACATTTCGCATTGAGAATAATACTGTAACTATAATAATGGCTGAACTTAATTATGATTACTTAAAGTCAAGATTATACACATTAACCTATTATTGGGGCCAAGAAATTAATCAAAGGGGATCTTGGATGATTTATCAGAGTGTGTTTTGTATAAATATGGAAACAACACCCAAATCAGATAACGTTATCTATGCTAATAATAATATAACGAGGAAAGATTTGTTTGTATAGAATAGGCTCCTTGTCTGTGGCTAATGTACAAGCCGTTCAAAGCCAAAAAAAGCAGAAAAATAAATAGGCACAGCAGAAACTACTAGACGAATTTCCATTTTGAACATTATAGGCTATAGAAAATATTTTATTTCAGTTTTCACAGTACAAAAACGTTATTATTTAATTTGGATGGATTTATGACATGTAACTATATGACATTTGTTGAAATAAATTATTCTGATTCTGATTAAGTAGATCTATAGAAAAATCCGTGAAAATTCGAGTAAAGCCATGGGCAAAAACTAGTACTTGAATCATTTAAGAAACTAGGCGCGAAATCGAAAGGTAGATGAGAATCTTTGAAGACGATTGGCTAATAAAGCCTAATAAAAGAAATAATAAGTATGATTCCTATAAAGAGTCAAGACTAGGAGGACACCACGAAAGCAAATATTCCGTACAGAAAAACAAAAGCAACAAGTACGCTTAATAAAAGATAATTTTAATGTAATTTCCACGTGAACTTCCAGCGGGTCAACAACCTTTGGTTTGTAGGAAAAATTTTCAAGCTACAATGCAGCAAATAAGGTAACTCAAGGTAATAAAAACAAAGTCACTATGGTAGTATTTACTGCAGTTAATGGTATCTGGCTGTAATCTCGTCGCGACGTTTTACTTCATGCTTTGAATATGAATTCGATTATGCAATCCTTAAACTACTGTTTCTGACTAATATTAAAAATGCTAAATTAACTTTTGGCTGTCGCACTTTTATATGTAACTAGCTTTTGCCCGCGACTTCGTCCGCGTGTTTAAATTTATACATACAAAAGTTTTTTCCCGCTAACTCCCGTTCCCGTGGGAATTTCTCAAAATACAGCCATAACTAAACTTTATATTTACTAAGGTACCTGCATGCCAAATTTCAAGCGTCTAACTTAAGCGGTTTAGATTTTTCATACAAAAGGATTTTCCCGCTAATTCCCGTTCCCGTGGGAATTTCGGGAATTCCTTTCTTAGTGCACCCCTACGGTACCTAAGCTACGTCCCTTCCAAATTTCAAGTGCCTACGTTTAGCCGTTTGGGCTGTGCGTTGATATGTCAGTCAGTCAGTCAGTCAGTCAGTTTCTCCTTTTATATATATAGAAGAAGATAGATTTGGTACACAGATAGAAGAAGAGAATAAATAATAAATAAATATCAGACAACATTGCTCCGATCCCAAAGTAAGTAGCTTAAGCACTTGTGTTATGGGTATCAGAACAACGAAGGTACCACGAATAAATACAAATATAAACACCCAGACACGGAACAAACACAAGTGTTCATCACATAAATGTTTGTCCCGGGTGGGAATCGAACCCACGACCCTTGGTTCAGAAGGCCAACCAATACTACCAATACCAAACCAACCACTACCAATTGAGCCACCGAGCCAGTTTTGCGTGCCATTTTATGCTTTATCTGTACCCAGGTAAATTCTGCTGCCCACCTCCTATAACAGCGAGTCACTATTTAAAAAAATCCCTGTTACATAACATAACGCATGGTGTTAACACAGACGAATATTTGATTGGTTCTGATGATTGAATTATTGTGTTAATAATACTAGGTGCCTATATAACAGAAGTAGACAGACACACATTATGAAAGATTGCAAATATCAATATGTATTTCGATGAATGGTCCCGAGACCATACTTATATTAGCAGCAATAATACTAGGTATTTACATACATGAGGTCGAGATTTTCTTGAAATCACTTATCTGTCAAACAAGTTTACGTCATTGTGTCGTGGCTTGTAAGGTTCCAAAGTACCGTCTAAGGTCCCAACTTCGAAACCCGGGACGAGCCGAAAATTGTTACAGAGTTTTTCTGACACGAAACTACTCAGAAGCCCTTACTTCCCTCGGAGGGAAAATATATTACCCTTCCTTCGCATAGTTGTTAATGTTCATAGATAAGTGTTGTTTGTGAATACGGGTGTGACGGTACAGGTTGAGTCAATGTCTATCGATTACTTAGTACCTAGATGCATTCTTGTTATCAATCCAGTTCAAAGAAAAGGTGCAGTGTACTGCACATCATATTGAGGAAAATTGCCGTCAAAATAAAAAGATTAATGTGGAAAAAAAACAATAGCGGACGGGGCAAAAGTAAAGTGCGATTTTCATTGGAAATATAACTTCATCATTAAAAGAGATGCCTTTTTATGCAAACTTCTGAGAGATTTTAGTAAAAATGACAATTCAGCTAGCTCCTCTAATCAGACAATCAATCGAAAGCCTTAGTCTGTTCATTTCCGAACGGAGATCCTCTTTAATTCACGCTACATTTCTCTATCCCGGGCTTCCCCCATGATGCCAATGCCGGCAGCTTTTAAGGTCATCAGCCCAACGGATTGTCGACAGTCTTACGACTACGTCTACCTAAAAGCTATCTAGTCCAAGAATCGCCGAAAAGCAAGACTGTTAAGAAACCCATATTGTCCAAACTGTTAATCAATTTATCAAAACTATAAAAAATCGTCAACTTTGCTGACGCAAACTTCGTAAGTTAACTGACGCAAAATCCTAATCTTATTTCGAGAGTTTATTACCTCCTAGCTGTGCCCGCGGCTTCGCCCGCGTTCTTGTAGGTGTGTCACAGAAGTGTTTATTAGAAATGTTTGTTAGAAAGGAACAAAAAGTAGCCTATGTTACTCTCAATCCTTTCAACTATCTCCACTTAAAAAATCACATCAATTCGTCGCTCTGGTTTGCCGTGAAGGAAAGACAAACATACAGACAGACAGACAGACACATTTATAATTTATAGTATGGATACAAGAAATCGGGGCCCGCACCGCCCCGCGTGACATCAGCCAACTGAATAATTGAGTAAAATTGTTCCAAATTGGCCTGTTGTTCGCTCCACGTGGTGTAAGTTGCGACGAGAGACTGATTTATCAATCAAAACCCGCTATATACAAACATGTCAAACATACTATCGTCTCGACTGCATATGATAGTGGAAAGTTTTGTTAGCTATATAATACATGTCCCTAAACATAATGCATACATTGGGAATGTATTTAAGAGAGGTAGGGCATAGCGAATCTTCGCTCGAATTGAGCTGCCTTATAGAATACCGCAGCCAAATGACCCCCGGGTCGTGTTTCTGCTGGTGAGCAGGGTCTCCGGAGCTCGTGGGGGGTTAGGGTTCGGCCGGCATGGCAGTGGCAACTGACAGGAAACTAACCAGTTACTTGCCAGTTGTCACAGCGACTTGGGCTTATCTTTCGCTTTCCATCAGGCGTAAGGAAGCCATTATGTCAAGCTACTATAAAAAAAGTCAGGAAGCGGAAAGCAGCGTTTACCTGCAAACAGGTACAAGTAAAGTATACTGCGGTTACCAATCCGCCCGCTAAGCTTGGTGAATGAGGGAAATCCCCCAGATGACAATTGTCCTTGGGGAAGGCCTATGCCTGATGATCATCATCATCATCATCGACCTATTACAGTCCACTGCTGGACACAGGCCTCTCCAGCCGCTCGCCACCCAGGGCAAACATCTGGACGATATACCCATAATCACCACGCTGGGCAGGCGGGTTGGCGATCGCAGGGCGTAGCTTCTTGCTCCGGTGACGCTGCTGCCCGTCATCGGTCTGTGGTATTTAGTTACGTCCTCTATCGTGATGGTTATACTGCCACCAGTCGGTTTGCCAGAGCCTCGTTTGTTGTTCGGCAGGATGCACCACGCGCAGGTGAGGATAGCTTGGAGTGAAAAGGTGATAGGTTACACTCCCTTACATGCCTGATGATGATCATACTGTATTCTCAGGCCAGGGGGAGTGGCGATTTCCGCAGGGTGGTTGGCAAATGTTGGACGCATCATCAATTGGAGCTGATGATATTGATGATTCGAGAAGCTAGTCTTAGCCTAAGGATATCTCTTAATGCCAGCAATGTATATGACTTGGAGGAACACCTGAAACTAATTTATGTTTTTTTTCAAGTAAAGGAAACGAATCCGGTATTTTTAGCGGTTCGATCGAGAAGTACCATAAATACAGAATTCGCTCCCAGGTCGTCTTGAACGATGGATGGAGGCCGCTTTGTACGCTTATAAACACAGCGTCTCGTATGGGATCCCACCATAGATCAGCATCCTAATTCCTAACTGATCATAGATCAGAAATAAACGAATGAAAAAGAATATACAGAAGACGAGTTCCCTCACCACCGAACGCGTTAAAAAGCGGTAGATTTCATAAATATACCTATAGTATGCACCACATGAACCAACGGCCTATGGGCAAGAAGCCAAGGTTCCTATCTTCAACTAACACCCTCGCGAATTACGATCTCTAACTACTACCTCGCGAATATAAAAATATTGCGTTTTGTAGTAGCTAATGCACTGAATGATTTATATCAATGAAGACCTTTATTTTAGGAACGACAATTCTACGCTACTATTTCCGTTTCAAAATATGAATAGTAAACAAAAATAATCGACCGCGTGTTTTTCGAACGTGTGTTAGAATAAGAATACCCCATATTTCATCCGTGGGTGTCGTAGAGAACGTCTTCTACGACACCCACGGCTGCCCGTTTCCTGATATGCCCATAGTCGTCACCACGGGAATATCAGGAGCGCACTTAGTCATCAGTCGCCTTTCTCTGTTTTGGTCGCCGAGAGGCTGAGTCGCCAGCGACTAGTCGACAGTGCGAAACGGCTCTAACCGGGTAGCCTGCGCTTAAAGATTCAGCTCAAAAACAAAACAAGATCAACAGTAAAAAAAACGTAAACTATAGTTCAGAAACCTACAGAAATTATAATTTCTAGCGTTTTAATTGGCCCTAGTGGCCTGTCAGTCACTATTTTCTTAACGCGAATGAACTATAGAAGCGACAAATCCAAAAAGACTCACCTGCCCATATCGAGACGAGGCTAAATGCACGTTCCTGTTCTTCAGCGAGAAGTCCGGTCTTTTCCCGAGGCCGTAATTGCTTTTCTGCGCGATGAATTTCTTTGGTCTATCCAGTCTTTCCGTCGATCCCGTCTCCTCATCCTCCGTCCTCTTCGAAGTCGAGGGAATCCCTCTGTACGCGCCCCGGGTCCCTCTTATGGTCTTCTCGGGACTTTTATCCTGCTTCCTTGTTATAAGATTCTCTTTTCTTTGTTTGTTGCTCCGCAAAGACACATTTGACGCCATATTATCCATATTGGTCCGTCAAATGCCAACTAAAAACTATGTCAGATACTCGGGCCTTCAAAATACTTCATTGTGATTATTTTTAAAACTGAATAAATATATTAGAATCTCAACGTTGCAGTGATAAAAATCATTTTAAATATGTTAAAATATAATGGGTTAACTACAAAAATAATTATGATGGGTTACACTAAATAATAAAATAAATAAATAGCTAGTTGCGTCTTTTCATTCTCTCTCGCTGCATTGGCATCCTTCTCTGGTCACCGCACCTATCCGTATTTATACTAAGAGAAAATATAATCTAATGTAACAGTCTTTAGGAAGATTTTGGAAAGTTGACTTGCAGGATTGTTTTATCTGGAACAAAAGAAACACAACATCAATAAATAAAGAAATAAACATAAGAAAAATTTAGATAGATTTTTTTTAATAATGCCACTACACCATCTCACCCTTTCGATTAGCTACCCAAAAGTTGCCTAGAAAAAATCGCTCGTCATGATAAGACCGCCTACGTTGTATAACCAAAAAACTTACTTAGTATTTGACAAAGCATACTCTTTGTGTTTGTGTTAATATTATACAATAGCTTTTTACATAAGTTTTATATTCAAGTTTGAATGTAAGACCTAAGCAAAATATGCACTTAATAAGAGCCTTTGTAGTACCTAGTAAAAATAGGGTGTAGGCAGTTACTGTAAGTTCAATGATTCAGATAGTAAACACAGCTACATTTATCTATATAGTAAGTAATCTATTTCATTACCAAGTACATACAACTTTACCTTGTACTTTAAATGAATTAACATTTAGCCTTCAGAATCAACCTTGATATCCCTGACCCTATAGTAAGGATGCCTACTATTATGACAGTAACTAGTATGATCAATATGATAAATACATATATAATAATAAAAAGTTGCTTTCGTCTGTCTCCAACTCTCAATGTATGCTTTGATCATTAAAATTATGCCACGAATTTTGATGCGATTTTTTTTTATTAAATAGACGGAGTATTTCAAGAGGAACATTTATGTGTATATGCATGCATAATGTAGTTTAGGCAAACACTTCATTTTAGGGGTTAATAATGTGTTTTTTTAAATACTAGAACCTAAGCAAAAACACTGTGGTGCGTGACATTGATCCCACCGGAAATCAAATCTCGCATCCTTCAGATGCAGAAGCCCAAGACAGATTGTGTGGTGAACAATAGGAGAGGCCTATGTCCTGCAGTGGACTGTTACTACTATAACATTCACAATGCCATCATCAATATGGCTAGAAGAGAGTATTAGTACCACAAGACCAAAGTCAATTTTTAAAAATTAACCAGGGTCTTGCTTATTCGGTCAGTAATGACTTGTGTACCAGATCTTTCTAACAAATAGAACTACAGACATTATCAGCTCAAGTATAATAGTGGTAAGAAATTGATGTTTCCTTTCAAATTGGGCACTAGAGCAAAAGCAAATGGGTCAATGAACTTTGGTGGTTGTGTTCCACCAACCACCACACATAACGCAACATAATTCTGTTACAGTGGCAATAATGCAATATCTGAAATAGCGTAGCTTTATGGCTTGTTGTTGCATTGTACTGTTATCATAAAACTACAAATCATAAGCAAAATGGATCATTTGCAATTTGCCCCTCATTTAGTTATGTATTAGACTATGACTACCTGTGCACACATGGAATAGAGTTTCATCCTCTATTTTAAAATCCTTTCTTAGCGGATGCCTGTGTCATAACCTGCATACCAAATTTCAGCCCGATCTGTCCAGTGGTTTGGGCTTTGCATTGGTAAATCACTATGTCAGTCAGTCCTTTAAGTTGTATATATTTAGATAACTAGCTGCAGCCTATAGCTTGCACATGCCTAAAAATTTTTCAATAATTTTGTTCATTTCTCAATGGATTCCAGAACACAAAACTAAGCTAAAAAGACACAAAGATAGTTTAGTTATATTATCAGTACTGTAGGTGTAACAGATAAGATTTGGAAGAGGTCAATAAACTAAAGCCTAGTAATTAGGTGAGAGAAATGAGTTCATAAGAACCTGTAGCATTAGCATCTAGTAACTACTACTTGAGGTAGCTAACAAAATACATCTAAAGTTCATTCGCGTCACAGATATCTCCAATAGATACCGCATGTTCGGCATTTTGCTTTGAATTTCGCGAGTCAACTTCAGGTGGTACGAAGGGTATGCGGGGGACGTAACTCATTTCTCAAGTGATGTACATTTGTATTGTGAAATGTCGATAATTTTATAGAAAAATTACCAATCAGGTAAATAGTCTAATGAGGCTAGATTATGTCTGTATCACCTTTTCAGTATTTTGTGCAATAGCTACTGGATATCTATCTATGCATGCATAAAAATATATGTTTATATAAAACTCTTATTATGGAAACCTAAATTCACGTCATATAGATTTGTTACTTTTAAAGATGGTATCTCGTATTGCAGGAACTGTAGATGCACACACCCCTAAATCATAGCTACTCGTACTACTATGTCGATAATAATCGTAGCTAAGAGGCACAGACACAGAGAACACTTGTGTTATGGATATCAGAACAATTTCGGTACCACAATAATCTATATAAATAAAAATGAATTTGATGTTCTTTAGTCTAATTAAAACTCGAGAACGGCTGGGCCGATTGAGCTGATTTTGGTTTTAAAATGTTTGTCCAGGGTAGGTTTAAAAGATAAAAATAATGGGTGGTACGAAGTCGGCCGGGCCAGTTAGTATATATTATTATGTACGTACTTAAATACTAACACCTAGACACGGAACAAACACGCTTTTTTGATTAGGTACCAAATTTAAAAAAACAGTATAGTTGTAAATATGGTTATGTAAAGCAATCACAGCAGTTTTTATTTACTCGTCTTCTATCCTTCATACAGTGAAAACTATCCTATGTAAATGTCTCTAACAGCAGGGTGCGGCATTTGTCCATTTTAATGTTCTTTCAGGACACTTTGGAAATCTAAAGTAGAAACAATAAAAATTTTCACATCTTGCATTATCGATATACTTGAAAGTAATACATTGCAACACTATTGTCAAACGTGTGTATGCTAGAAAGGGATAAAAATAGTGAAATTGGTAATGAAAGAAAGGGATCATGAAAAAAGACATCAACGCGAGCTAACATCTGTCAAATATTTTCCATCGTAACTTGAGCTCCGGCGCCAAGGAGTTCAATACTAAGATTCATACGTTTATGTTCTACAAACTATTAAAAGTGTCTCCGATACACACGGGTCTGACTTCTGGTCAGTACTGACCGTGGTACTGACGCACTTTAAGCGCATGCGTATTTCGCGCCTGCACTGCACAGATGTATTGCCTTTTGCCCGATATCGTAAATGCGGGATCTATTGGAGATATCTGTGATTCGCGTTAAGAAAATAGTGACTGACAGGTCACTGACAGGCCACTAGCCAATCAAAACGCTAGAATTATAATTTCTATTTTATTGGCTAGTGGCCTGTCAGTGACCTGTCAGTCACTATTTTCTTAACGCGAATGAACTATAGCTAGACTTCTTGACTGAGAGACAAACATGGATAGAGCACCAGCAATAGTGGGCCACCATCATAAATAAATAACCCAAGACATGCCATGCTGAGCCACATAGCATCGTCTAGCCCCAAACTAAGTAAAGCTTGTACTATGGGAACTAGACAACTGATAAACTTACTTATATACTCTTTTTTTTAAATTAATACACATTATACATAGAAAACACCCAGACCAATACAAACAGACATGTTAATTAACAACTGTTTGTACTGTGCGGGAATCGAACCCACAACACGACGAAATGTTATCAAATAGATAGATACCCATTATTGCATACCATAACACTTGATTAAGTCCTTTATATAGTATAGTATAGCCTACCTCATACAAAATAGGCCATTAAAGTTTAAGTTGGAGATAACAGCATTCCAAAACATTTTTTTGGAAAGTAAAGAAAAAGAAGTAAACTAAAGAAAAAAATGCTGAATGTATGTGGCTGAATGTGGTAGGAATTACCACGATATGCCTTAACCTCGTAAGACCAAGATTTTCAGACAACAGATTTCAGAATAGATTAGTAACTTAAAAGGACAATCGGCCTTATGATTTTAAACATGTTAGATCAAACAGCTTTATAAATTTAAATCTATGTGAAAATTCACTACATTGCCTTGACACTACATTGTAACTCTTTAGACTGGCTCGGTGGCTCAATTGGTAGTGACCCCTGCCTTCTGAACCAAGGGTCGTGGGTTCCATTCCCACCCGGGACAAACATTCGTGTGATGAACACTTGTGTTTGTTCCGTGTCTGGGTGTTTATATTTGTATTTAAGTATTTATTTGTGGTACCGTCGTTGTTCTGATACCCATAACACAAGTGCTTAAGCTACTTACTTTGGGATCGGAGCAATGTATGTGATGTTGTCTGATATAATGATTGAAAGTAAAAAACGTTATTTAACATTGTAAACTGTTACCTAAATTTTAATATGTATGAATCTGAATCAAAACAGGGTTATCATCCAACAGATTACTATCTGAGTGACAGCTAGATACATACATACATACATACCGTCACGCCGCCGACAGCTAGATGATTATGATAAACTGGTTAACAACTGTTATTACTATAAATAGTAAGCAATGTTTATTTCTGAACATCGTACCTTGATAGATCATTTAATAATTTTGTATGATACAAATAATTTACTTACAAAAGTCGATCTATGAACATCAGGGAACAATCACTCTGATGATGATGGGTTAAAAGTACACTATTCTAAACAACAATCTTATAAATTATTATTCTTTTTAATAAACTTAAAAAGAAAACCATCCTAAACATGTGTCCCATTTCAGTCGAGAATAATAATAATTGAGCTGTCAAAATCATGTGTCCCTAATTTTTCTGATGACACTTAGAATTTCATAGAAAGGGAAGTGGTGTCTCATGGGCTGACGACCCTGAGTAGAAATTTACTTACTAACTATAAACATGTTGCTTTGTTTACCGCAACCAATCACTGCACGAATAACTATAAGATTTTGATAATAAAACTATGACACGTTCACTGCGAGAGCAAAGTTTCACACACAGAGATCGCCACCGCACTATCACACTTCCCAATGTCACTTACCGATTAAAAAAAGCACAGAAACTACACAAAACACGGGAAAACTACGTGCCGGCATGAAAATTTTCACGCGAAAAACGCGAAAGCGGGTGGCTCGAGCGACGACGAAACTTCGCTACGTCAGATCCATCCAGCCATTGCACTTGCGCTGAATCGCGTTTTATTTAAAGATGTGCTAAAATCTGCAGACATCGGCCGATCTATTGCAGTAAATGGCGCATAGCTGAATCAAGTTGAATAAATAGGGTAAAAAAAATTGAAATGATAGTAGGTACGTCAATCTTCTAAAGCGATTTTCTAGGGAATATTTCGCATTTTATACCTCTGAATCTACATGGTAGGGTGCGTAAACGATTTTATTGACTGACTACCGTTACTTTAGCTGAATTGTTATTGGATTCTATAAATACTTACAAATAAAAATCTGGAATCACACCATTGTTTTTTCTTCTGCACAATCAGTATTCGATGTTGCTATACTAAAAAAAATAGCAGCAAGTGGAACATCATCGATCAGTGAAATTTTTTAGTTCTGTACTTTCACTTCGCTCCCTAATATTCTCCTGATCCGTTCAAAAGAGTACTTTGTAATAATATCTAAGTATATTATATATTATCCTCGGATATTGATATCACAGAGAGATAATTTTCTTTAAATTTTGAAGGAAAATCTTTCGCTCCCCTAAGTCGCCGTCGATGATGATAACAAAGCCTTACGCAAAGCCTCAGTGTCTCATTCATTCAGGTTTCGAAATAACATTTATATGATGATCATCAGGATCAGAATGGCAATGAGAGGAAGATTGATAAAAACTCATTACAAAGGTATCGCTTATTAGTACCAGAGTTATATTTAATCAGAGGAATTTTAGCCTTCGATCACTGCTGCTGCACTCTAATATGAACGTTTTTTAGGAGTAAGGAACGTAAAGCATCAGAAATCTAATATTAGTGTACGATTTAAAGGTATGGTATCATTACTAACCAATACGTTCCTTTACAAGTAATCATGTTAATTTTATGGGCCTTAATTCAAATTGAACAAACTTGTAATGAGTATCACTCTATGGTATCACTTTATTTTACCCAGTTTGCACACCCAGTATTAACAATACTAGAAGTGCCATTTACATTTATTGAAATTCCAAAATACATTATTTACTGAGTCAAAATTACTTTGTACAATGGAACGTATACTTCAAGATCACGTTTAGAAATATATTTGGGATACAAAAATTAAAATATGTAAAAAATATTCTTTTTTGTACATTAAAAATAATCTAAATATGAAGGATTTTTGATCCGAATTTCAATGAGGGACTATATCATGATAACCTTTTTTAGAGCTGGCTTGTAATGATTCTGAAGCAACACCAAGGATATCATTTCGAATTTTTGTAAAAAGATGACATATCGGATTTCCGAACAGAAAACTGTGATGTCGATTGTGTACATGGTGGCATATTTTTAATTTTTATCATTTTTACGTAAAATATGAAGTGATTCATTTAATTTTATTGGACAAAGTGTAAAATGGCATTCGTCAGTGCAGTTACCGGCGATGACTCTACCAAGAAATTTATGGAAGTCTTGCAAAATGACTTCAAGACTTTGAGCTTGGAGACCAAGAAGAAGTATCCTCAGATAAGAGAGGTTTTTACCAATACAAATATAAATATTATGCTTAGCGAAACATATTTTATAACTGTATATTATCTCGAAACTAAACTCCACACTGATATGTCGCAATTAATTTAATTTCGACCGGATAATGGCAGGGTCAATCTATAGGAAGAAACTAATTAAAAGATTGCGATTCTTTATTTTCCGCTTGATTGTGTTATTTTAAGATTTTAAAAAATCTTACTAGTTATGTGCCTTATTAATAAATAACGAGAGTTGGGAATTCTACACAGAAGAACCTTAAGTTTGTTTACTGTACAAGTGTACATTGTGGACTACAATATAATATTTACATTCAAGATAAATATCAAAAGTGTTTGGAATCACAAAGAAATGAAACTATATTACAGTGCTTTCCAAAGCGTTTATCTTTCATGGTGCATTTATATGTTTAAGATTTTTCTATTTCATAATAATTTGGTTACATTTCAAATGTAGGCTTAGTTTTGTTCAGTAGAGTTGTACTACAAAAAACTAATGTATTATTAATTGTTCCAGGCCTGTGATGAAGCTATAGAAAAGTTGTCATTGGCATCAAACAATCCCCAAGCATCTCTGTATGGTGTGGTCAACCAAATATTGTATGCATTAGTGCAAGGATGCGAGTCCAAGGATCTCAAAATTATCAAGGTAATCATTGACTACATCTAACATGTTTTATAAGGTAACAAAATATGATAATAGGTAGAAAAAGTTTCAATAAAATAAAATAATCTAGTTTTTATAATTTGTCTGTGATATTTCCTGTATTTAGAATAGGATCAAAGCACCCGAACGAATTGGCTGTGGGACTGCTAAAGAAAGGAGGGCTCCTGAGGTTGAAGAGGAGGACACCATCTGACTTGTGATACAAAAATAAAGTATACTGAGGAGTGGCTGGCCTCTGGGGCCGGATCACACACACACAATGATGGAGGATGTTTGCTGATTGATGATGATGATGATGTAGTTTTTTTTGCCAAAATTGACAACTGAAAACCATTTGAGAGGCCTATGTCCAACAGTGGAATGAAATAGGCTGGTGATGAATAGAGCTATTGTAACAATAGTATTGTTATTACCCACTATATTTTTTCCAGTTCTGTCTCGGCACCATCCAGCGGCTGATAGCGCAGCAGGGCATAGACGCGAAGGGTGCCCGGCACGTGGTCGACTGCCTCTACAACCTCGGCCAGGCCGGAGTGCTGGAGTTGAAGCTGCTGCAGACGGCGGCATTGCTGATGACCACATCCGATTTAGTGCACGGTGACACTTTGGCTAGGGTGAGTATATAAGTAGTTGAAAGATCTCGTTATCAGACAACATCACATCACATACATTGCTCCGATCCCAAAATAATTAGCGGAAGCACTAGTGTTATGGGTATCAGAATAACGAAGGTACCACAAATAAATACTTAAATACAATTATAAACACCCATACACGGAACCAACACAAGTGTTCATCACACGAATGTTTGTCCCGGGTGGGAATTGAACCCACGACCCTTGGTTCAGAAGGCAGAGACCAATTGAGCCACCGAGCCAGTCAAATAATGTTATAATCAAGCACTTTAGCTGTTAAGTTGTGGAAACTAAGCCTTTAGTGCTTGATTCAAGTTTAAACATATTTTCTATTCATTTGTAACGGTTAAGTTCATTCGAGTGTTCTTGTTCAGTCCGACTATAAAAGTTTTCACTAGCCCCAATGCTTTCGTAAAGTATCTGTCAACTGTCAAATTGTGTTCCCCAGACGATGGTGATGTGCATGCGCATGGTGTCGACGACGGAGAGCCGTGACGTCAGCACGTCGCACGCCGCCGCCGCCACGGTACGCCAACTGGTCGCGCTGGTCTTCGAGCGGGCCCTGGCGGAGGCTGATGGTGAGATAGTGCTTTTAATGGTTAGGGATAGGGTATTACCACTTGAGGAGCTCGGTGGCGCCGCGGTCTTGTACGCTTAACAATGATCGCAACGTTGTGCAACCATTGGCGCGGTCAATCCGATGATGAGTGACCTAAATTTGACACCGATTTCCTCCGTGCTTCGGAAGGCACGTTAAGCTGATGGTCCCGGGTGCTATCTTTACCAACTCAGATAGCAGTCGTCACATCATATCAGAGATGATGATTGTAACTCCTAACTGGGAATGGGTATAGCTTACCCTAAGTGTTGCGGAGGTCTGATGGCAGTCGCTCTGTGTAAAAAGCTTAGCCCTCGCCAAATCTCTCAGTTTGGGAAGCCGACTCTGAGACAATCGGGAAAATGGCTAGGATTATGATGATGAGGGTATTACCACTTGCTCGTATCGATCCATGACATCGATCAAAATAGTAGACAAATAGTTTCATGTATTTACTAATTTATCGTAAAATACATAAAAATATACTAAGAACAGTGAAAACAAAATCAAAATTGGGTGAAAAATGGGCGAGATACAGTCATTGAAAGTAAATATATCCGTCTCTTACACGAAAACAAATTTTTCTATGAAGTTTGTATGGCGCGCACGGTACGTGACGTCATCCGCCACGTCGGATCTTATTAGATCTTAATAGAAAAGATAGTTTAAAAATTCTTTGATATTTATGTATCTGAAAGAGAAAAGATCTCATTAAACCCATAAAAAAAATCATGCATATTCCTTATTGTCACAAAGGCTGCTAATGTGCAAACAGAAAATGACATCAACTTCGCTGACTCCATATTGAATTGTTTACAGGCACTTTGAAAGTGAACCCAGCTGACATCAGACCTCAAACAAACAATAAAGCGCCAAAGGATCTAAAGCCGTGTGCTGTTGATGCTTACTTAATATTGCAGGTAAATTCTCCAGAAAATGCCCAGTATTTTATATTACAGGCTTTACAATAGGCTATGTGACCATTTTATATTTTGGCTTGCCATCTATAGAAAATTTCATTAAAGAAATCATCATCATCATCAGCCTATCGCAGTCCACTGCTGGACATAGGCCTCTCCAGTTGTTCGCCACCTAGGGCAAATATCAGGAGGATATACCCATAATCGCCACGCTAGGCAGGCGTGTTGGCGATCGCAGGGCGTAGCTTCTTGCTCCAGTGACGCTGCTGCCCGTCATCGGCCTGCGGTATTTAACTACGCCTTCTATCGTGATGGTTTTACCGCCACCAGTCGGTTTGCCAGAGCCTCGTTTGTTGTTCGGCAGGATGCACCACGGGCAGGTGAGGATGGCTTGGAGCGAAAAGGCGAAGATAGGTCGCTCCCTTACATCCCAGTATTCATTGTTTCCGAGTTATCACAAAAATATTGGCAAGTCCAAAAGAACTTCATACAAAAAGGCGACATCCGAGTGACGTCATAAGCATGTTGTACTTATTTGGCTCGATGGCTCATTAGGTAGTGACCTCTGCCTTCTGAGCCAAGGGTCGTGGGTTCGATTCTCGCGCAGTACAAAGAGTTGTGTTCATGAACATGTCTGTTTGTATTGTTAACAAAAAAAAGTGTCTAAATAAGTTTATCAGTTGTCTAGTACTCATAGTACAAGCTTAGTTTGGGGCTAGATGGCGGTGTGTGGCCCAGCGTGGCATGTCTTGGGTTAATTATGTTTCAGGACATAATCCAACTGATAAATGGTGACGCGGCCCACTGGCTGGTCGGCATCTCCGAAGTGCCAAAGACGTTCGGGCTGGAACTGCTGGACACGGTCCTGACCGACTTCTCACCTGTATTCTTCAAGGTATGTGTAGTTATGAAATAAAGCACGATAATACAAGTTATCTAGTACTTATTTATTGATTTAAGAGTAATAACAAAATTGAACAGTATAACGTAACGCGGTGTCAGAGTCAGAGAGAATAGATGCGACGTGGTAGTGATGGGACGTGCGACTAGTGATGTGACAACTCGGTGATAGTACCGGTGTTTGCGTTTACTCCAACTGTACGAATTTTTAATAATGAATTATTGCCGCGTTTATCCTATCAAACCTTTACTTAATGCATCTACACCTTCTTAATGCATGACTGGCTCGATGGCTCAATTGGTAGTGACCCCTGCCTTCTGAACCAAGGGTCGTGGGTTCGATTCCCACCCGGGACAAACATTCGTGTGATAAACACTTGTTTGTTCCGTGTCTGGGTGTTTATATTTGTATTTAAGTATTTATTTGTGGTACCTTCGTCGTTCTGATACCCATAACACAAGTGCTTAAGCTACTTACTTTGGGATCGGAGCAATGTATGTGATGTTGTCTGATATTAATTTATATTTATTATCTATATTATATTTAACTATCTTCGTTTTGCCTTCTTCACAGATATCGGAGTTCAGGTTTCTCCTGAAGGAGCACGTGTGTGCGTTAATTATAAGACTGTTTTCGCCAAATGTTAAGTACAGGTAAAAGTTTTCAATTTTTTATTAGTAGTCACAAATAGTATAAAACAAAGCTACTTTTAACTGTCCCTATAGATATGCATAATTATATGTTTATATCTTCGAACTACGCAAGGGCATTAAATTCGTTTTTTAAATGGATGGAGTGAATTCAAGAAGAAGGTTTATATGTATAATACATGCATAACAAAGTTGAGAAACATAAATAGGAAAGTCATAGCCCCCTCCGTATGACTTTGGCAGAACAGTATTTTGTTAGATCTGACAGGAACTAGGGACTTTGTATTTGACCTGAGGGGGCCCTATTGATTGCGAGGCCATTGGCACTTGCCCAGGACCACCCAGGACCTACCCAGATACACTTTAGGCAAGTGGCCAATAGTATTGTTACATAATTAACAAGATATGTAGTTAGTTAATATGATTTATTTCATCATATTAGTCTTCTCTGTTGCCTGATGGAAAGCGAAAGAGAAGCCCAAGTCGCTGTGACGACTGGCAAGTAACTGGTCAGTTACCTGTCAGTTGCCACCGCCATGCCGGCCCAACCCTAACCCCCCACGAGCTCCGGAAACCCTACTCACCAGCAGAACCACGACCCGGAGGTAATTTGGCTGCGGTATTCTATAGGGTGGAGGTCCTTCCCCGGACGGGCAGCTCAATTCGAACGACGATTCGCTATGCCCTACCTCTCTTGCTATTCGTCTATAATGTTGACATTGTACTGTGTTCCCAGGGCAGCGTTCACGTCGCTGCACATCCCGGGCGCGCAGCCGCCGCAGACCGTCCCCGGGCAGGCCAGCCCCGCGGCGGCGGACCGGCCCCACTTCCCGGTCACCATGCGGCTGCTGAGGCTGGTCTCCGTCATCGTGCACAAGTACCACTCGGTGTTGGTAAGTTTCCAATTTTTTTTTACCATAAGCTGGCAAATAAGCTCCCTGCCCGATGTCAAGCGGTTACCGCAGCCTATGGATGCCTGCAACACCAGCAGTAATCACGAGCGCGTCGCCCACCATCGCCCACCCCCGGCTGTCAACGCAGCGCTCACCCCACGAGCTCTGGAAACCCCACTCACCGGCAGAAACAGGACCTTGTTCATTTGGCTGCGATATTCTATAGGGTGGAGATACCTCCCCAGGCGGCCGGCTCAACTCCAGCGGAGATACGCTATGCCCTACCTCTCATAAAATATAATTATATGTGTCACCGGAAAATAGCAAGAATCGTAAGTTGATCAATTTCCTAGGTAGTTGATTAACTTACGGAAAATAACAAACGGTAGTTGAAATGTATTATTTTACGCAATGGATTTCAGTTAATTGATCAATTTACGGTAGCCTGACAGTCATTTAATAATTTACGATTTTGACACAAGTAAAATCGTCCTCAAATGGGCCAATCGTTACTCAATGTACTATTTAACGGTGCACAATTACCCGTAACTTAATACATTGTTCCCTGATTGGTTGCCGGGATAACGCCACGTGAGCCATTGAACCAATCAACGTTCACCTCACCTTCGTCGGATGATTTTACGGCAAGACCCCGTAAAATGATCAATTTACTAAAATACATACGTTAAATAATACATTTCAACTGCCGTTTATTATTTTCCGGAAGTTAATCAACTACGTAGGAAATTGATCAACTTACGATTCTTGCTATTTTCCGGTGACATATGCATACCTCCACAATGCACTCATAGCAACAAAAAATCTTCAGTCCTCCTGACTTCTTAATGTTTGCATTTTAGCCCACCCGTTTCGAATCCTTGAACGAGTTCTTATTCTCTTATTATATATCTACTCAATCATCATCATTAAAAGCCTGCTGCAGTACACGGATAGATATATCAAATAATAATACCAAAATAATAAAACGATTTAAATTTAATTCAGAACTTATATATCTTTTTCTATAATAAATTACTACTGAAGAAATCAATAAAACAAATATTATAAATAATAAAGATATTCAATCATATGCCTTTTTGATGTTTATCAAATAAAGATCACTGCTGGACAAAGGCCTCTTCAGTTGTTCGCCACTTTGACTGGCTCGGTGGCTCAATTGGCAGTGACCCCTGCCTTTGGAACCTAGGGTCATGGGTTCGATTCCCACCCAGGACAAACATCCGTGTGATGAACACTTGTGTTGTTCCGTGTCTGGCTGTTTATATTTGTATTTAAGTATTTATTTGTGGTACCTTCGTTGTTCTGATACCCATAACACAAGTGCTTAAGCTACTTACTTTGGGATCGGAGCAAAGTATGTCATGTTGTCTATATATTATTTATGATATTTACTTTGGGCAAATATCTGGAGGATCTACCCTTAATCGCCACGCTGGGCAGGCGGGTTGGCGATCGCAGAGCGTAGCTCCTCGCGCCGGTGACGCTGCTGCCCGTCATCGGTCCATGGTATTTACCACCGCCACCAGTCGGTTGCCAGAGCCTATTTTATTACCACGGGCAGGTGAGAGTAGCTTGGAGTGTGTGTGAGACGATTATCTTACAGAAGGAGGCTGCAGAACGGGCGCGCGAGGCCGATCCCTCGGCACCGGCGTTGCGTCGACGTAGAGGAGGGCGCAATAGGCGGATGTTTGACCGCCAGCAGCCTCCTGACGGGACCCAGCGGGTGGTTGGTGCGGGGGCACCACCACTCGCCTTGCACGGGCCCCCGTCGTTGTCGAATGGGAGTGGACTGGCCCTTCGGGCCGCTCCCGTCGCTCCCCCTATGGGGGGGCCTGTAGGGTCCAGGTAAGGGCCGCGCTAGTGGTGTCGTGGCAGTCTTGGCCTAAGGTCCCATGACACCACCCATTAGGCGCCTGACGGAGGGACCGGGGTTTTTTAGTGGGTATTCCCTGCCTCATTTCCATCCCGAGGCAGGGTGCCGCCCTTCCTTTCCTAAGGGCGGCGTGAGTCCCACATACCCCCCGGGTGGCGGGGATGCGTCAAGGCATTTTTCCCCGGGTCAAAAAAAAAAAAAAAAAAAAAAAAAGGGTAGCTTGGAGTAAAAAGATGATGGGTCGCTTCCTTACATCCCTGATGTGATTCTCAAGTGTGATCTGTACAAGTCCAAGAAGAAGAAGAATCCCTCGAGGTGAGGCAATCCTGTATGGATCTTATGAGCTGTGGCCTCAACCCTGTATATATTTGTTTTCGCAGGTGACCGAGTGCGAAATATTCCTCTCGCTCACAATAAAGTTCCTGGACCCGGACAAACCGCTGTGGCAGAGGGCGCTGGCACTCGAGGTGCTGCACAAAATGACCATACAGCCACGTGAGTTCATTTCTTTTAATCATACCAAAAGAGGTGAGGTGGCTTGTCACCACGCTTGCCAGGTGGTTTGGTGCCCCCCCCCCCCCAACCCCATCATGTAAGAAAAATTCTGTATTGCTCCCTCCTGGTGATCGACTAATCTAAAATGACATGCCCCACCACCGCTTTTACGCAAATTTCAAAGATGAACGCAAAACATTATAAACATGCATTTATAATTGGTCGTTCAGTTGACCGTTACATTCAATCGTTGGAATAGCACAATTCTCGGATTTGTTGTCCGACTAAATAAAACAATTAAGCAGTAGGGCGCATCATTTTAATTAAGACAATCTCTACGCCGATGTGTCTAAGCATTGTTTTATTCTCTCTCAGATCTCCTGAAGGCGTTCTGCGAGTGCTACGACATGAGACCGCACGCCACCAACATCTTCCAGGACATCGTCAACGCGCTCGGCGCCTACGTGCAGAGCTTGTTCGTCGCCTCGCAGGTCAACACGCCCGCCGGTGAGTGCGTCATATATGGCATCATCATCATCATCACCATCATCATCAACATCACCATGATCATCATGAACCTATCGCAGTCCACTGCAGGACATGTAAGGCTCTCCTTAAGGCGTCTGCGATTGCTACATGAGACCGCACGCCACCAACATCTTCCAGGACATCGTCAACGCGCTCGGCGCCTACGTGCAGAGCTTGTTCGTCGCCTCGCAGGTCAACACGCCCGCCGGTGAGTGCGTCATATGTGGCATCAACATCATCATCATCATCATCAACATCATCATCAACCTATCGCAGTCCACTGCTAGACATGCAAGCCTCTCCTTAAGGCGTCTGCGAGTGCTACGACATGAGACCGCACGCCACCAACATCTTCCAGGACATCGTCAACGCGCTCGGCGCCTACGTGCAGAGCTTGTTCGTCGCCTCGCAGGTCAACACGCCCGCCGGTGAGTGCGTCATATACAGCATCATCATCATCAACATCATCATCAACATCATCATCACCATCAACATCATCATCAACCTATCGTAGTCCACTGCTGGACATGCAAGCCTCTCCTTAAGGCGTTTGCGATTGCTACATGAGACCGCACGCCACCAACATATTCCAGGACATCGTCAACGCGCTCGGCGCCTACGTGCAGAGCTTGTTCGTCGCCTCGCAGGTCAACACGCCCGCCGGTGAGTGCGTCATATACAGCATCATCATCATCATCAACATCACCATCAACATCATCATCAACCTATCGCAGTCCATTGCAGGACATGCAAGGCTCTCCTTAAGGCGTCTGCGATTGCTACATGAGACCGCACGCCACCAACATCTTCCAGGACACCGTCAACGCGCTCGGCGCCTACGTGCAGAGCTTGTTCGTCGCCTCGCAGGTCAACACGCCCGCCGGTGAGTGCGTCATATACAGCATCATCATCATCATCAACATCACCATCAACATCATCATCAACCTATCGCAGTCCATTGCAGGACATGCAAGGCTCTCCTTAAGGCGTCTGCGATTGCTACATGAGACCGCACGCCACCAACATCTTCCAGGACACCGTCAACGCGCTCGGCGCCTACGTGCAGAGCTTGTTCGTCGCCTCGCAGGTCAACACGCCTGCCGGTGAGTGCGTCATATATGGCGTCATCATCATCATCAATATATCGCATTCCACTGCTGGACATGCTGGGCTCTCCTGAAGGCGTCCCGCCGGTGAGTGCGTATTTAAGACATTGTAAAATAAGGGTATTTAGGTAATATATCTCTCACAGACTCGGTGGCTCATTTGGTAGTGACCTCTGCCCTCTGAGCCAAGGGTCGTGGGTTCGATTCCCGCACAGTACAAACATTTGTGTTCATGAACATGTCTGTTTGTATTGGTCTGGGTGTTTTCTATGTATAATATGTATTTATTTACAAAAAAAAAATGTATCTAAGTAAGTTTATCAGTTGTCTAGTACCCATAGTACAAGCTTCGGCTTAGTTTGGGGCTAGGTGGCGCTGTGTGGCCCAGCGTGGCATGTCTTGGGTTATTTATCTATTTATATAGATAAGAATAGATAGATAGAATAAAGAGTTTGTTTTTTAAAAAGATTTATTTTTAATTATAATCATATAATCTCCGAGTGGGATCGATAACCCGTCAAACGACTCAAGCAACTGTAAGAACGGACACCGATACATTAAACATTATGACTTATAATGTTCAGACGCTACTGTCAGACGACCGCCTTGTCGAATTAGAGAATGCGTTACAAGATGTAAATTGGGATATTGTGGGTATGTCTGAGGTGAGACGAAACGGCGAACATACCGAAGAGAGAGACGGCAATGTGTTCTACCACTTTGGCGAGACTGACGGACTATATGGAGTAGGCTTTCTAGTGTCGAAAAAGTGGAAGAACAACATTGGCGAATTTGTCGGCTACTCAGAAAGGGTTGCAACTCTTAAACTACATCTAACTCCAAAAAAGTCACTAACAGTCGTTCAAGCCTATGCTCCTACCACTAACCATAGTGATCAAGACGTAGAGGACTTTTATGACATTTTAAATAGAGCTTGCGACGAACAACGGAGTACGTGGACGCTAGTCATCGGTGATTTCAATGCAAAGATCGGTTCCAGGCAAACCACCGATAGTGCCGGTGTCCTAGGCCCACATGGGTTAGGAGATCGAAATGATAGGGGTACCCGTCTTCTGTCATTCGCTTTTGGACAGAACCTCAATGTAGCCAATAGTCATTTCTATAAAAAATCCCAGCGTCGCTGGACTTGGTCGTCACCTGGAAGTAGATACAGAAACGAAATCGATTATATATTATCATCTGATTACAATATTATAAAGAACGTAAATGTAATAAACTCATTCAAATTTAGTTCCGACCATAGACCTTTAAGAGCCAAAGTAAAATTCAATTTCAAACTTCATAGAAAAAACCTCTTCAAAAAACCAATACAATTCATAGACCAACGTTGCCTCTCCAATAACTCAGAACATTTCAATCTAGAACTCTCCAATTATTTTAATAGTCTTAACCTAGATGATCCTCTTACGACAGATGCACAATATAATGTAATTTTATCTGGAATTAAATACGCAAGCAGCAAAATTAAAAAAAGTAAGCGAAAGAACAAAAAATTAACAGAAAACACAAAACGATTAATTGAAGAGAGATTAAAGATAAAAATTGGAACTCCAGAATTCAAAATTAAAGATAGGGAAGTAAAAAGATGTATTCGAAAAGATCTCAGAAATTTTAATACAAATTTGATTAAAATAGCACTGCAACAGAATAGTTCATTGAGAATAGCAAAACAGGGCCACACTAAAACCAAAACTTGGATCACTTGCCTTAAAGACAGTAATGGAATGAAACATAGCAATCGAGACAAAATTATAAGCATAACAACCGATTTCTATAAAAACTTATATTCAGATGTTTGTCACAACAGTGAACCCATCGAATACCATTGCCCAGATATAATTCCTCACATAACAGCAGACGAGGTAAACATCGCCATAAAAAGCCTAAAATATAGCAAGAGCCCAGGGGAAGATGGTGTCACGACAGAAGTCCTTAAACTAGGTAAACCAGCCTTGCGACCCCATCTGGTCAATTTGTTCAACAATATTTTATTAACCGGTAACATCCCTAACAATTTATGCCATTCAAACATTGTCTTATTGTACAAAAAAGGTGACAAAACCGATATTAACAACTACAGACCAATTAGCCTCACTTCACATATATATAAATTGTTTACAAGAGTTATACAAAACCGAATATCGTACCAACTAGACCAACAACAACCACCAGAACAAGCCGGATTTCGCTCACATTACTCCACTACAGACCACCTTCAAACAATAAATCAAATAATAGAAAAATTCAACGAATTTAACAAACCCTTGTATTTGGCTTTCGTTGATTATTCCAAGGCATTCGACAGTATCACACATAGTGCCATATTTAACGCTCTCTATCGGCAGGGTATCGATCCCACTTACATAAAACTCCTTCAAACCATTTACAATCAAAGTACAGCTAACATCCAACTGCATACAACAGGCCCGTCCTTCCAAATACAAAAAGGAGTTAAACAAGGAGATCCTCTTTCTCCTAAACTTTTTAGCAGCACCTTGGAAGAAGTTTTTAGGGTACTAACACCTTCCTGGAGAGAAAAAGGAATTGAAATCGGTAGCAAACAGCTAACGAATCTTAGATTTGCAGATGATATTGTCCTCTTCTCCAAAACATCGGCTGAACTAAAATTGATGCTAGACCAACTGAGTGCAGCGAGCCTTGAGGTTGGACTGATGATGAATAGGTCAAAAACAAAATTAATGACCAATAGCACCAAGGATAGGATTACAATAAATGGAGAAACAGTGCAATATGTCGATGAGTACATATACTTGGGCCAGATAGTCTCCTTCGAAAACAGGCAGGATAAAGAAATCCTTCGCAGAGTGGATAACGCCTGGAAGAGCTACTGGTCCATGAAGGCGTACATGAAGGGTGACCTTCCCATGTCACTTAAGCGCAAACTCGTCGACATTTGCATACTGCCCATTCTAACCTATGGTGCACAATCCTGGTCACTTACCGAAAATCAGAAGTCCAAACTCAAGGTTTGCCAAAGGGCAATGGAACGGAGCATTTTAGGCATCAAGCTCATAGATAAGATCAGAAATACCTCCATTCGCTCGCAAACCGGAATCGCCGATGTAGGGTATAAAACAGCCAAGCTGAAGTGGGATTGGGCGGGCCATGTGTGCAGGATGAAGGAGGAGAGATGGGCCAGGATCGTCACACAATGGGTGCCAGAAGACGGCTACCGCCGAAGAGGGCGGCCCCGGAAAAGATGGAGTGACGATTTGGTCCATCAATCAGAAGATTGGCAGGCTCTGGCTTTAGATAGAGAACTTTGGAAGGATTTGGGGGAGACCTTTGCCCAGCAGTGGGACAGCACAGGTTGAAAAAGAAAGAAAGAATAATCATATTCATTTATTGCATTATGTGTTATTAAAGAAATAACTTATTTAATCTTTATCGCACAATAAAAAAATAGTACAAAAGGCGAATTTAATGCCGCGTAGGCATTCTCTACCAGTCAACCTTTAGGCTAAGCATGCCTTTTTGCATGTGTCTGATGATGGGGATGGGTGTGCATCAATAATCGCCGAAGCCGTGGAACAGGTCGTCGCTGTCGGGCACGTGGAGAGCCTCCACGTAATCCACGTCTGGAGGCAACACGGATCCCGAGTCTGGATCACCCTCCTTGTCGGCACCGGGGTTCCGTAACGGCAGGTCCCCTAAGTCGTCAGCGTCGTCGTGTGAAGCTGGAAGGTCTAGGTCTAGGAAACTAAGCTCATTATGTGTTCTTCGACCTGAAAGGGCAAAAGAACGTATTTCGTAATCATTAAAAACTATCTAAGTAAGTATATCAGTTGTGTAGTAGGTACCCATCCATAGTACAAGCTTCTGTCTATGTAGTATGCTGACCCCCCTATGTCGCCAGTGGGCAGCAACTTGCAGGGATCCGGGTAGCCCAGAAGTATGCGGCCGCTTCCTGCCTTGCCAGCCGCAGATGACAAGCGGCCGGCACTCCTGGTCCGGGGAGGGGGGGCATGTACTCCTACCTCCGGCTCTGGGGGTAATGGAGTGCTCCCCGGTCCCATGCAACGGTGTGGCTGCACCCACCATACCGTTACGCCTATGAGTGGATCGCGCTCACCACTCGGGGCACGAAGGAGAGGCTCAGAGGGCATACGATGCGTTGTATGCCCTCCGGCGACGCCCGGGCCGGGGGTGGCGTAGAGCGGGCGCGTCTACCGCAACCTCACGCTCTCTTTCCGCCGCCTCCTTCTGCGAAATCACCGTCTCGCAGAATGCAAGTGTCACTCGCCAGGTCTCCTTCGACGCCGTCATCAGCCGCGAGAGTTGCAGCAGATCGAGGTCCTGTGCGACAGTGACGAGGACGGAGCGCTCATTGGCCCTGGCAGAGCAATGCCGAAGCGTATGCTCAACTCGACCAAACTCGTTGATACGTCTCTTTACCTTCGCCCCACCTGGTCCGTAGGGCAGTCAGCTCGGACTCGTTCCTAGCCTCCGCTGTCAGCATGTGTCCGCTACGGCCCCGCAGCGGTCAGTGTACACACTCGCTGGTCTCCGTACCTTCGCCCCACCTGGTCCGTAGCGCGGTCAGCTCGGACTCGTTACTGCCCCCCATTGTGAGCATGTGTCCGTAGAGCTCCGCTACGGCCCTACAGCGGTGCATGCACGCGCTGTACGTGCGGAAACGGTTCGTTATGGACGATGTCGGGCAGCCAAGGCGTTGTCTAAAATACAATAAAATATCTTTATTATAATAACAAATCGACACACATACAAAACACATAGAACAAGCGTTAACAAAAATACAGAGAAAAAAATACGCAAACTAAGATAACCCCAAGACATGCCATGCTATGCCACACTAGCCCCAAACTAAGCCGAAGTTTGAACTATGGGGGAACGTCTACTTTTCCCCACCAAAGAGCCCCACCAGTGGGGAAAAGTAGAGCGCTTAAAAATTGTGTGTAAATTAAGTGAAAACCCACCTGTACCCCATGGTGATAGCCCTAATGGGGCAGAATACACATGAATAAAAATTTGTGTACGGCGCCCCACTAAATTGTAGCAGTGAGGTGAATTACACACTCAATTTTTAAGCGCTCTACTTTGGTGGGGCAAAGTGTGCTAGACAACTGATAAACTTACTTAGATACTTTTTTTGTAGATAAATACATATTATACATAGAAAACACCCAGACCAATACACAGAAAACAAACAGACATGTTAATTCACACAAATGTTTGTAATGTGCGGGGTTTGAACACACGACCCTTGGCTTAGATGGCGGAGATCACTAACAAATGAGCGATCGAGCCAGTAAATTTGCATTCACAGCTAAATAAAGTAATTAAGCAGTCATCATCATCATCATCGTTCACTGAGCGACACTTAACTTTTAGACTAGCCATAAGTGTCCACGTTTTGGCTCCGTATGTCAAACGGTAGAACGCACTGATCGCAGACTTTCGTCGTTAGGCATTGTGGGATCGACGACGTGAAGACTCGACATAGTTTCCCAATTAAATTAAATTGAGTAGTGGGGAGCGTCATTTTAGTTGACACACTATAAAATACCGCAGCCAAATGACCTTCGGGTCGTGTTTCTGCTGCTGAGTAGGGTGTCCGGAGCTCTTGGGGGGTTAGGGTTAGGCCGGCATGGCAGTGGCAACTGACAGGTAGCTGACCAGTTACTTGCCAGTTGTCACAGCGACTTGGGCCTCTCTTTCGCTTTCCATCAGGCGTAGGGAAGCCATTATGTCGAGCCACTATAAAAAAAAACAATATCTACATAATATCATACTTCTTAATGACTTCCACATTATTATCCATCACCGTACTTTGAATCTCAGTTATACGAGTATCTTCGGATACTTCAAACTAACGTGCAGCTTTGTAATTATTGATTGTGGAACGTTCACACGACGACTAGTTGTTCCGCGCACATGTCCATGTATGGGCGGCTGTTGTTATTTAGCATCAAAAAAGCCGCTTGTTCGTCTCAATCTGCCATCGAAAAGCTTACGTGCAGTTCTGCAGCTGGTAGCGGAAGGTCCACACCACGCTGAGCTGTTCCGCGCACGCGCCGGGCGTGTAGCGGCGCGTGCAGCGCTGCTTGTTGCGCGCGCGTGCGCCCTGGAGCTCTTCCGCGCTGGGGCTGTCCAGCTCGCTGGTCATAGCTTCACAGACGAGGATTAGGGACAACATACACGATTGCCACATTGTGACACGCGTGGCTGTATAGATTCGATCACAATTGTTGTCTAACTCGTTTGACATATCGATCCTTGTTAACAGACTTCAAAAAAAGGATGAGGTCCTCAATTCGATATTTTTGACTTCAGTCGCGTTTCTGGATCAGTCGGTGTATAACCAGATCAATCCCTTCGGAGAATAGGCCTACGAATAATATATACGACTGCCACATTGTGACACGCAAGGCTGTCGGTCGCAATTGTTGTCTAAATGTTTTGAAACACGTCGAACCTTGTTAACCGACTTCAAAAAAAAGGAGGACGTTCTCAATTCGACTGACTTTTTTGACTTCGGCCGCGTTTCTGTACCAGTCGGTGTATAACCGGAACAATCCAACAGGCTTGCTTGGTGGGAGCCCTGCTGCTCCTACGCGCTGGGGCTGTCCAGCTCACTGGGCAGCGCTTAGGAGAATAGGCCTACAAATAATATATACGACTGCCACATAGTTTTTATTGTATTTGTTAATGACAGTCGTGGCTTTATAGATTTATCTGTATTAGGGTGCTTTTTCACCAGATATGTGCTGTATAGCAAAACGTTACGTTAGGTACCTAGAGGCTGGCACCGACTCCAAAAAATAAATGATAATATAAATGTATTAAGGAGATAATCACTTACGTTATTTATCGCTTTTTAGTTATGCAGGTACAGTTTTGTCAAATTAAAGTTTTGTTCGTCTTGGTTTTTTTTTTTGAAGTCGGTTTAATTTTTGTTTGTTGTTGCAGGAGCATCGGGCATTCCTCAGCAATCCGGCTTCTACTGGAAGGGCGTGTGGCTACCTCTGTGCGTTACTTTTGAACCTGGAACTGCAAAATCTGTGTAGTGAGTATCGCCTTTTTATCATAATAATATGCTGTGTGACTAAACTTCTTAATGATGGGGGTTGAAAATGATAAAAAGAGGATTTATCCTACTGGGTAGAGCGTTCCACAGCCAGATTGCTTGCATAGTAAAGGACTGAGAAAACAAGCTGGATTGGTGAAGAGGGACAGACAGCTGAAGCTTCTTAAACTCTAAGAGAACGGAGGGATCGGTCATGTGATACTCATAGACATAAAAGTGGAAATGGTTTTTCTTATTCAGACAGGCAGACTTAATTACTTAACTAATTCATCATCATCATCCATACCACCTCGACACCTGGCAATCCACAACTGTGCGATTCTCTCGCAATTTTCTGCCCCGCACGACTAAACTGTGGAATGCTTTGTCGCCAGCGGTGTTTCCGATACGACCTTCAAATCTTCAAGAAAAGAGCGTACCTCTTTCTTAAAGGCCGGCAGCGCAGCTGTAACTCCTGATGTTGCAGATGTACATCATCATCAGCCTATTGCAGTCCACTGCTGGACATAGGCCTCTCCAGTTGTTCGCCACTTGGGCAAACATCTGGAGGATATACCCATAACGCCACGCTGGGCAGGCGGGTTGGCGATCGTACTGATCACTGGTGGTGATTGCCCATCATCGGTCTGTGGTATTTAGCTACGCATTCAATTTTGATGGTTTTACCGCCACCAGACGGTTGCCAGCGCCTCGTTTGTTATTCGGCAGGATGCACGACGGGCAGGTGAGGTTGGCTTGGAGCGAAAAGATGATTGGCCGCTCCCTTACATCCCTGATGCAGATGTACATGTGCAAGTCAAGTCAAAATACATTTATTCACATAGACTTAAAATAAGCACTTATGAATCGATGCTGCGGTTACTTATGCGGCGGTTATCACTTACCATACCTCCTATTTCATAAAAAAAAATTGATCGTGTCTGTTCCAGCATAGAGATGCTGGATCGTAACGAGGCACCGGCGATACAGGACGGCTACGGCATATCCGTCGCGTACGCCTGCCTGATGGAGATCATCCGCTCCATCGCGATCACCGTCGAGGGCGCGGAGTACTTCAGGTACGGAGGAACCAGTGAGGATGGAACAGCCCAACAGCCTGATCAACAGTGTTCAACCGCTCGATGCAGTCTGTCATTAGGCCTAAGAGCCTTCCGCTCCCTCAACAGCCCGGTAATGATGACAAGGCTGCCTTGCCTATCATCATCATCAGCCTATTGCAGTCCACTGCTGGACATAGACCTATCTAGTTGTTCGCCACCTAGGGCAATCTTCTGGAGGATATACCCATGATCGCCACACTGGGCAGGTGGGTTGGCGATCGCAAGGCGTAGCTTCTTGCTCCGGTGACGCTGCTGCCCGTCATCGGCCTGTGGTATTTAGCTACGCCTTCTATCGTGATGGTTTTACCGCCACCAGTCGGTTTGCCAGAGCTTTTCATCGTAGTCATTTAAAAAAATGATGTCTGTACACACTTTTTCTCCACCTAGAGACTTTGCGCCACCTGGAAGCGAACTTGGAATCTTATTACGAGTCAAATATAACTTGCTTCCTTAATGTGAAGAAAAGTTTCGTTAAGCCCAAATTCAAGAAATGAGGCCTCAATTATATAAAAAGAAATCATTTTTACTTTAAAAATACCTAAGGAGACAACTAGAATTATACTCATACAAATACAATACGAATTATATATTTTCATTTTAAATAAATAAATAAATAACCCAAGACATGCCACACTGGGCCACACATAGCCATCTAGCCTCAAACTAAGCCGAAGCTTGTCCTATGGGTGCTAGACAACTGATAAACTTACTTAAATACTTTTTTTTTGTAAATAAATACATATTATACATAGTAAACACCCAGACCAATACAAACAGAGATGTTCATGAACACAAATGTTTGTACTGTGCGGGAATCGAACCCACGACCCTTGGCTCAGAGGGCAGAGGTCACTACCAAATGAGCCATCGAGCCAGTCGATTTGTATTTAAGTTTGTAACTTAACGTTAACATTGTTTTCCATTGAACCAGGTTACAAGAAATATACGAGGACGGCCAAAGCGAGACTGAGACTGAAATTAACTCAAATAAAAATGGGAATACTCAAAAAGGTAAAAATTTTGAACGCTAGAACAAGGCAGTTTAACTATAACTTCACACAGCGTACAAAACATTTTATATGTTTTGTTGCAATTAAAGTGAAAACTTGAACAACATGAAGATGCATTTTTTTATGACAGAGGGGGCAAACGGGCCTGAAGATCACCTGATGGTAAGTGATCACTTCAGCCCATAGACACCGCAACACCAGGGGAGTCACAGGTGCGTTGCCGGCCCTTGAGAAATCTGTAGGCTCGGTTCTTGAAGGTCCCTAGGTCGTATCCATTCGGGAAAATTGCAGCCGGAAGCTGATTCCAAAGAACAGCTGCACGAGGCAGGAAATTATATAAGATATATATATTTTTATAAGAAGAGCTTTCGGGATGACCTCACTCCACCGGATGGTAAGCGGTCGTGCGGTCCAAAAGTTAGGTCGACAGGCACAATAGAACAAACCCATTGCGCTTGTCGCCCTCACCCTGAAGGCCCACTGAGATGCCGTTTCACGCCCCGCCTAAAGAACCGAGGATTTGCAAACAATTTTAATAGTAATAGGTTTAATTTCTGTTGTAGGTTTAGATTCGGAACAGAAAAGCGAAACAAAAGAAATTACGAATAATGGTCACAACGGCGAGGCGGACCAAAACTCGAACGTCGTGCAGAAGCCGCCCGAGGACGACGACAAAGAGATGCAGTTAAAACTGCAGGTCAGTGGCAGAGGTGTAGGGGAGGGATGGGCACTTCTTCACAATTTAATTCATAAAAAGTCAGATATTTAAGTCATCAAAATTTGTTGCCAATACTTCATCATCATCAGCCCACATTAGTCCACTGCTGGACATAAGCCTCTCCCAATGCTCGCCACTTCGATCGGTCCCGGGCCTCTCGCATCCAGCACTTGCCAGCCGTCCTGCGCAAATCGTCACTCCACCTGGCCTGAAAGCGTCCTACACTACCTTTGCCGAGACATGACTTAAATCTATGTAATGTTAATTAAACAATGTTCTGTGGTAGGTATGTTGTTAATAATATGCATATCAGAAACTATCAGAAAATCCGCTATAATTTTAATTTTTTTTATAGTAGCTCGACATAATGGCTTCCCTACGCCTGATGGAAAGCCAAAGAGAAGCCCAAGTCACTGTGACAACTGGCAAGTAGCTGGTTAGTTACCTGTCAGTTGCCACTGCCATGCCGGCCCAACCCTAGCCCCCCACGCGCTCCGGAGACCCTACTCACTAGCAGAAACACGACCCGGAGGTCATTTGGCTGCGGTATTCTATAGGGTGGAGGTCCTTCCCCGTACGGGCAGCTCAATACGAGCGAAGATTCGCTATGCCCTACCTCTCTTAAAATTGATTGTTGTGCAGTTACTCAAGTCGTCATGGTGCGGCTTGGTGTGGGGTTTGTCCGTGCTGGCCGAAGCCAGCATCGGCGAGCTGGAGAACATCCTGCGGGCCATACAGACGCTGGCCAGGGTCAGCGGGAAGGTGAGTTGGTGATCAGTTGTTCGAATATAGATCATACTGCTTTGACTTAAGTTTGAAGTTAACATATAGATATAGATCTACATTTATTATATTTTATTATATGCGAAAAATAAAATGTGTCAATGATCAATGTAGAAACATTATTTATGTTTTACTACAGGATGTCATAAATCATTGATGTAATCTAAAAACAGTGTTGGGCCTATTATACTACCTTGCGGTATAGCAACAGTTATGAAGCGTTCTCTACTGACAACTCCTCCAATTTTGACGGACTGTGTAATGTTTTAATGTTATAATCTTATCAAAAAATTAATCGACTGTCTCTTATGCCAAGCGGTTCTAATTTTCTTGTATGCCTAGGAATTGAAACTGTATGAAACCCCATTTCGGCGTCAAGAAATTATAATTTTGTCTTTTTATAACAATCAAGATTGCTTATCAGATTCATAAGTCTATGAAGTTAGATAATAAAATATTCGGTGCTTATCAATGCAATTTCAATATAATAATAAATATAGACTTTACTGTAATTTCTATAGGTATAAAAAAATAAAATTTAAAGATATCTAGCTTGTTATAGACTTACCTTCTTGCCAGTTACCGGCAGTTACGAGGCCTATACATCAGTTCATTGTCGTCGGCAGGTGGGCCACGGCGTGGGCCGCGACGCGTGCATCAGCGCGCTGTGCCGCGCCGCCCTGCCCGCGCAGTACTGCGTGCCCGCCCTCGGCGCGCTGCCCTGCCCCTGGCGACGCGACCCGCCGCCGCCGCCCGACCCCGACTACCGCCACCAGGTCGTCTGGGTCGGCACGCCGCTGCCCTCCCCCACCGGTCAGTGACAGTACTGCGCTGCCCTGCCCCTGGCGACGCGACCCGCCGCCGCCGCCCGACCCCGACTACCGCCACCAGGTCGTCTGGGTCGGCACGCCGCTGCCCTCCCCCACCGGTCAGTGACAGTACTGCGCTGCCCTGCCCCTGGCGACGCGACCCGCCGCCGCCGCCCGACCCCGACTACCGCCACCAGGTCGTCTGGGTCGGCACGCCGCTGCCCTCCCCCACCGGTCAGTGACAGTACTGCGCTGCCCTGCCCCTGGCGACGCGACCCGCCGCCGCCGCCCGACCCCGACTACCGCCACCAGGTCGTCTGGGTCGGCACGCCGCTGCCCTCCCCCACCGGTCAGTGACAGTACTGCGCTGCCCTGCCCCTGGCGACGCGACCCGCCGCCGCCGCCCGACCCCGACTACCGCCACCAGGTCGTCTGGGTCGGCACGCCGCTGCCCTCCCCCACCGGTCAGTGACAGTACTGCGCTGCCCTGCCCCTGGCGACGCGACCCGCCGCCGCCGCCCGACCCCGACTACCGCCACCAGGTCGTCTGGGTCGGCACGCCGCTGCCCTCCCCCACCGGTCAGTGACAGTACTGCGCTGCCCTGCCCCTGGCGACGCGACCCGCCGCCGCCGCCCGACCCCGACTACCGCCACCAGGTCGTCTGGGTCGGCACGCCGCTGCCCTCCCCCACCGGTCAGTGACAGTACTGCGCTGCCCTGCCCCTGGCGACGCGACCCGCCGCCGCCGCCCGACCCCGACTACCGCCACCAGGTCGTCTGGGTCGGCACGCCGCTGCCCTCCCCCACCGGTCAGTGACAGTACTGCGCTGCCCTGCCCCTGGCGACGCGACCCGCCGCCGCCGCCCGACCCCGACTACCGCCACCAGGTCGTCTGGGTCGGCACGCCGCTGCCCTCCCCCACCGGTCAGTGACAGTACTGCGCTGCCCTGCCCCTGGCGACGCGACCCGCCGCCGCCGCCCGACCCCGACTACCGCCACCAGGTCGTCTGGGTCGGCACGCCGCTGCCCTCCCCCACCGGTCAGTGACAGTACTGCGCTGCCCTGCCCCTGGCGACGCGACCCGCCGCCGCCGCCCGACCCCGACTACCGCCACCAGGTCGTCTGGGTCGGCACGCCGCTGCCCTCCCCCACCGGTCAGTGACAGTACTGCGCTGCCCTGCCCCTGGCGACGCGACCCGCCGCCGCCGCCCGACCCCGACTACCGCCACCAGGTCGTCTGGGTCGGCACGCCGCTGCCCTCCCCCACCGGTCAGTGACAGTACTGCGCTGCCCTGCCCCTGGCGACGCGACCCGCCGCCGCCGCCCGACCCCGACTACCGCCACCAGGTCGTCTGGGTCGGCACGCCGCTGCCCTCCCCCACCGGTCAGTGACAGTACTGCGCTGCCCTGCCCCTGGCGACGCGACCCGCCGCCGCCGCCCGACCCCGACTACCGCCACCAGGTCGTCTGGGTCGGCACGCCGCTGCCCTCCCCCACCGGTCAGTGACAGTACTGCGCTGCCCTGCCCCTGGCGACGCGACCCGCCGCCGCCGCCCGACCCCGACTACCGCCACCAGGTCGTCTGGGTCGGCACGCCGCTGCCCTCCCCCACCGGTCAGTGACAGTACTGCGCTGCCCTGCCCCTGGCGACGCGACCCGCCGCCGCCGCCCGACCCCGACTACCGCCACCAGGTCGTCTGGGTCGGCACGCCGCTGCCCTCCCCCACCGGTCAGTGACAGTACTGCGCTGCCCTGCCCCTGGCGACGCGACCCGCCGCCGCCGCCCGACCCCGACTACCGCCACCAGGTCGTCTGGGTCGGCACGCCGCTGCCCTCCCCCACCGGTCAGTGACAGTACTGCGCTGCCCTGCCCCTGGCGACGCGACCCGCCGCCGCCGCCCGACCCCGACTACCGCCACCAGGTCGTCTGGGTCGGCACGCCGCTGCCCTCCCCCACCGGTCAGTGACAGTACTGCGCTGCCCTGCCCCTGGCGACGCGACCCGCCGCCGCCGCCCGACCCCGACTACCGCCACCAGGTCGTCTGGGTCGGCACGCCGCTGCCCTCCCCCACCGGTCAGTGACAGTACTGCGCTGCCCTGCCCCTGGCGACGCGACCCGCCGCCGCCGCCCGACCCCGACTACCGCCACCAGGTCGTCTGGGTCGGCACGCCGCTGCCCTCCCCCACCGGTCAGTGACAGTACTGCGCTGCCCTGCCCCTGCCGCCCGAAAATCTTCGCCTGAAAACCATACATTCATAGTAGGTAACACTGGGGCTTCGGAGATGGGTCCGACCTGACATGTGCTTGTGGGTTTTCCCCTCAAACAGGCAGGGCAGGGCGTTCCTGGGGCAGTGCGTATTTATTTAGATTGCTATCGACATAAAGAGAAGTAGGCTGCACTGAGACTGGTTGGTCATCATCAACCTATCACAGTCCACTGCTGGGCATAGGCCTCTCCAGATGTTTGTCACTGAGGGTAAACACCTGGAGGTTATACCCATAATCGCCACGCGCGATCGCAGGGCGTAGCTTCTCGCTCCGGTGACGCTGCTGCCCGTCATCAGCCTGTGGTTCTTAGCTGCGCCTTCTATCGTGAAGGTTATACCGCCACCAGTCGGTTGCAGCCTCGTTCGTTATTCAGCAGAAGGTACCACGGGCAGGTGAGGGTGGCTTCGAGCGAAAATATGATAGGTTCGCTCCCTCACTTTTTTGTTATAGTGGCTCGACATAATGGCTTCCCTACGCCTGATGGAAAGCGAAGAAGAAGCCCAAGTCGCTGTATTTTTTTTTGACGCTATGACAACGGGCCAGTTACTAGTCAGTTGCCACCGCCATGCCGGCCCAACCCTAAACCCCCTACGAGCTCCACATCCCCTAAAGTTAGTAACTAACTCAAATAAGGCCATTGTGTGAGCAGGTCAGCAGCAGTCGTTCGTGATGGTGACCTCGCGGCACGTGACGGCAATGAAGGCTCTGCTGTGCGCGGCCCAGCGCGACGGCGACACCATCCAGCAGGCGTGGCTGCCCGTGCTCACCACGCTGCAGCACCTGGTGAGTACCACCAGCCTGCGCCGCCCACTGCTGGACACTGGGCAGCGACGGCGACACCATCCAGCAGGCGTGGCTGCCCGTGCTCACCACGCTGCAGCACCTGGTGAGTACCACCAGCCTGCGCAGCCCACTGCTGGACACTGGGCAGCGACGGCGACACCATCCAGCAGGCGTGGCTGCCCGTGCTCACCACGCTGCAGCACCTGGTGAGTACCACCAGCCTGCGCCGCCCACTGCTGGACACTGGGCAGCGACGGCGACACCATCCAGCAGGCGTGGCTGCCCGTGCTCACCACGCTGCAGCACCTGGTGAGTACCACCAGCCTGCGCCGCCCACTGCTGGACACTGGGCAGCGACGGCGACACCATCCAGCAGGCGTGGCTGCCCGTGCTCACCACGCTGCAGCACCTGGTGAGTACCACCAGCCTGCGCAGCCCACTGCTGGACACTGGGCAGCGACGGCGACACCATCCAGCAGGCGTGGCTGCCCGTGCTCACCACGCTGCAGCACCTGGTGAGTACCACCAGCCTGCGCAGCCCACTGCTGGACACTGGGCAGCGACGGCGACACCATCCAGCAGGCGTGGCTGCCCGTGCTCACCACGCTGCAGCACCTGGTGAGTACCACCAGCCTGCGCCGCCCACTGCTGGACACTGGGCAGCGACGGCGACACCATCCAGCAGGCGTGGCTGCCCGTGCTCACCACGCTGCAGCACCTGGTGAGTACCACCAGCCTGCGCCGCCCACTGCTGGACACTGGGCAGCGACGGCGACACCATCCAGCAGGCGTGGCTGCCCGTGCTCACCACGCTGCAGCACCTGGTGAGTACCACCAGCCTGCGCCGCCCACTGCTGGACACTGGGCAGCGACGGCGACACCATCCAGCAGGCGTGGCTGCCCGTGCTCATCATCATCATCACAGGCTAACGCAGTCCACTGCTGGACTTAGGCCTCTCCAGTTCTTCGCCACTAGGGCAAATATCTAGAGACTTTACTTATAATCGCGATGCTAGGCAAGTGAGTTGGTGATCACAGGGCGTAGCTTCTCGCTCCGGTGACGCTGCTGCCCGTCACTGGTCTGTGGTATTTAGCTACGCCTTCAATTGTGATGGCTATACCGCCACCAGTCGGTTGCCAGAGCGTCTTTTGTTATTCGGCAAGATGCACCACGGGCAGGTGAGGGTGGCTTGGAGCGAAAATATGATAGGTTGCTCCCTTATTTCCCAACCCAAGACGGCACGGCAGAGCATATGGTTCGGCATTGCCCTGCCTGGGCATTAGTTTTTCGTAAAAAATACATGTTTTTTTATGTAAGAGGCGGCAGACGAGTAAATGTGATGCCTGATGGTAAGCAGCAATGTATGTATACACACTTTTTTTACTGCTTTATTATATGTATTGATTGTCTACCACCAGGTGTGGATCCTGGGTCTGAAGCCGTCCACTGGCGGCAGCATGAAGGCCAGCCGCGCCAGCGCAGACGCCAACGCGGTCATGAGCACCTCCGCTGTCATGGCCGACCTGCCAGGTAATATCATCATCATCATCAACAACACATCAACATACCTTTCCCAGTCCACTGCTGGACAAATGAAAAAATTGAAAAATGCTTTATATTACTATCAGAAAAACATACCTACACTATACAGTTGATAGTAGCTTAGTTGATTGTAATTACCATTTCCGGTATGCCTTCACTTAAAGATTTGCCCTTTAGTTAGGTTAGTTTTTACTTAGTTATTACCAATCGAAACCCTCGAAAGAGATTTTCGTCTGACTTATATCCTAGTTTTTAGTCTTGTCTTAAATCAGCTGCTTGCTTTCCATTGATTTATAATTTGAATAAATTCCCATTTTGCAGTCGTAATATTGCTTGATTAGTAGTATTATAGGCTTCATTTATAGTATCTTGTTTGTAAGTAATTTTGTATCACGTAATTAGTAAAAAAAAATTGTATAATTTCCAGTCATATTACAAAATTAAATTCATTCTTTAACTTAATAAAAGCTTTGACTTCATATTAAGTTAACTTTAGCTATGTAGTGATAAGTCTCGTGGATTTTGAGAGATGAAAACGAGTGAATCTGCTCTTGCGCATATGTATGCGCAAGAGCAGATTCACACACATTAGTATTGCACACTAAAAAAAGATCTTGTGTACTTGCCGTGTTACAAGTCGTTGACGATATCCATAAGAAGAGTATTACTTACTTTACTGCTACAGCTTATATTCCAGTACAGAGTTCGCAGAGAGTCAAAAGCAATGACATGTAAACACTTTAGACCGTTGTCATAATAAATAAATGACATGTCAACATAACACGAAGTGGGAAATGATTACAGGTACAATGTGACAATGTTCTAAAGTGTATATGTCGCAGTCATCTGGTTGAATGTTCTATTCAATTGAATGACTAGCGCGTTCATTGAATGACGACATTTAATTGAATGACTAGACCGAACGTTGACTAAACACGCTTCACTGAACGTCTAACTAGGTAGCGGATTGAAACATAGCCCTTTGAACAGAGCGGACGTAAGTTCATTTTTTTCCCACGCGGCGTTAGTAGTCACCAAAAACAAATATGGCATCAGACATGATCAAAAAGATATGAACAGTGTTGATATTTTTTTATTAGATTTACTTTAAACTGACTTACCGCCGCCGGATACTTTGAAAGAAAAAATTAAAACTAAACATTGCACATTCGGGTTTTACCCATTCAATGACTATGCTAAAATGACGTTCAGTCAAGACGTTGAACGTTTCATTCAATAACTTGACGAGTTGTCCTTTAGGCATTCAATTAAATGTCGTCATTCAATGAACGCGCTAGCCATTCAATTGAATAGGAGATTCAACCAGATGACTGCGACATATACATATTATTGCTACTGAGTACAGCATCGTTTAAACTGTACAATGTACATGCAGTGCAATCGTTCCAGGTCAGCAAGTCCCAGTGGCCGAGTCGCTCGGAGTCATGAGTGGTACATACGACACTTTATACGCTAGACGGCCGTTTGGAACTTTGGACATTAAATATTTAAAGTCACTATTATTATACGTAGTTTATTATTTATAAAATCACAAGGTTGCGTCCTTATATACCAGCTCGGTGGATCAATTGATAGACTCCTGCCTTCTGAACCAAGGGGCGTGGGTTCGAACTCCACCCGGGACAGACACTTGTGTGATGTGATGTGAACATTTGTGTTTGTTCCGTGTCTGCGTGTTTATATTTGTATTTAAGTATATATTTGTGGGACCTTCGTCGTTCTGATACCCATAACACAAGTGCTTAAGCTACTTACTTTGGGATCGGAGCAATGTATGTGATGTTGTCCGATATATTTATTCTTATTTACTTTGCACATTAATCCCATGATGAGACCCAGTTTTGGTGCCAACTGCACCACCTCAGATTCGGTCGGACGTCATTAAAAGATCACTTGAGGACTCAACTTTGTTCTAGCGATTTGAAGGCTTTCCAAACGGCCGCTAGGAGGCGGGCTATCGGCTTACTCACTCGCACCGGGGCGGAGCTTGCTGGCCTATACTGGTCCAACTACTTAGCTGCTGATTTAGCACCTAGGTCTAAACGGAGTCAACTCGAAAGCCACCACTTTTGAGTTACATACATCATGTTCATGTACAACAACCAATTTTCTGCTGAAATACAAATATATTTTAATCAAACGTATGGTTTTTAGAGTTCCGTAGCCAAAATGGCAAAAACGGGACCCTTATAGATTCGTCATGTCTGTCTGTCTGTCTGTCTGTCCGTCCGTATGTCACAGCCAGTTTATTCCGAAACTATAAGAGCTACGTTATTAAAATTTGCTAAGTAGATGTATTCTGTTAACCGCTATAAGATTTTAAAGTAAAATCAGAAAAAAATCCAAAATTTTTGGGGTTCCCCATACATGGAACTGAAACTCAAATTTTTTTATTTCATCAAACCCATACGTGTGGGGTATCTATGGATAGGTATTTGAAAATGATGTTGAGGTTTGTAACATAATTTTTTTCTCAGATGAATAGTTTGCGCGACAGACTCTTCTAAAGTGGTAAAATGTGTGTCTCCCCCCCGTAACTTCTAAAATATGGGCACTATAAAACTGAAAAAAATATATGATGTGTATTACTATGTAAACTACTAACGAAATTAGTTTTAATGAAATCTAGACAGTAGTTTTTTTTAAACATCATAAATCAAATTACCTAATTTTTTTTCATTCAATCAGTGGTACGGAACCCTACGTGCGCGAGTCCGACTCGCACTTGGCCGGTTTTTTGAAAGGTACTAATAAAATGCGAATAAGATATGTGACTGTCTGAGCTGATAACGTCAAAATGTAATAGGGTACTGCTGGCTTGATAAAAGTATCGTAGGTGCATTTCTCATAAAATAATAATATGAAAATAATATCGATATAATTTCATACCGGACCAATTGCAAACTGGACCAATTGAGAATTGAACGAACAGTTAACCGAAGTAACAGGTCGGTTGCCACCGCCGTGCCGGCTGTACTCGTTTTGTTGAGTTGACTCTCTTTAGATCTAGGTGTGCGATTTGTGTCGTCCGTTTGTCGCACTCTTGTTGTTTTTGTCACTGTTTTTTTTGTTCTAACGCAAAATGATACATCACTTATTTCTTGTCTAGTGAAATCTTAACAAACCGTGGCTTTTATTAAATAAATTTCAAACAGCTGCGTCAGAAACTATGATCTATAAGATAACATAATTTCAGTGAATATCTGACATTCGATATACCTATAAATGTCATTTTAATCTTTGTTATGAAGCCCTTTTTATCAGGGCAAATGCGGTTATGCATCCCTGTCGCTTGGGGTAGTGGTAGTGTATGTAGGACTCCCTTGCCTTAACATGGTGGTGGGGCAGGAAATACCCACTTAAAACCTTGGGCCCTCCCTCAAACGTGGTGATGCCATGGGACCTCAAAAAACTAGAACTGTCTTAACACCCACAATTGCTGCCCGCCGAAGTAGGCTTATCTAATAATAATCTAGTTTAGTGATGTATCTTTTTGTCGTTTCATTTTTTGCTGTAAAGTAAAAACACAGGCAATTTTGCCATTTGACACCGATTTTAGTTTTTTATACACTCAACGCATTTTTTGTTATGGTGGGTTCACATTATAAGAATATTCTCATGATTACAAATGGAAGTACATATGTCTTTATGCCGTCGCTATGTTAGGCTCAAGAGTAACCAGCCTGCGGTCTTCTAACCTTTCAGCGGCATATCGTTCGATCAATGAGTATCGAGTGAGCGGCGAACTGAACATAAGCCGCAAACCCGCCGCTCACTGAATGAGGCGGCATACGAAACGCCGCAGTCTGTGTACAGTACGCCGCTCACTCGATATTCAGTAATAGAACGTATGGTCGCTCCATTTAAAATATAAAGCGAGAGGAACTGAAGGCAAACAGTTAGCCGCTAACTATGAGCCTAATGTGGACACGGCATTTTTGTTTGATGAATTGTGTAAAGCGTTTGCCTAAAGCGGGTAATATCATTTCGGGTTTGATACTCAGTCGCAACAATTTAGAAATAGGACACTTTATTCCTTAACTTACAACATCGTTCCAGTCGAAAATTCACGGTATTTTTCGTTTCCCGTAACTTTGGTAAAAATGACTTAGTTGTTAGTTAAGTAAGGGACGATTTCTAAATTGGTTTTGGCGCGAGTTTCAATATCTCGCACTCAGAATGTGTGGGAAAACCTTAGTTCATGGTTGCTCTGGTGCATTTTTAAACCAAAATCCATCACATATTTGGTCTATGTGTGGACATAACCGACCATATGCCACTTAATATAAGGTTCGTTTTGCAGCGTTGTCGGCGATGCTGTCGCGGGTCTTCGAGTCGTCCAAGAACCTTGACGACGTGGCTCTCCACCACCTCATAGACGCGCTGTGCAAGCTTTCAAACGAAGCTATGGAGTTGGCGTATTCTAATAGGGTAAGATATATGAACAGTTTATGTAAGACCCCTCACCTGCCCGACATTCATCCTGCCGTATAACAAACGAGGCTCTGGCAACCGACTGGCGGCGGTATAACCATCACTATTGAAGGCGTAGCTAAATACCACGGGCCGATGACGGGCAGCAGCGTCACCGGAGCGAGGAGCTACGCCCTGCGATACCCAACCCAGCTCAGCGTGGTAATTATGGCCAAGCCCTATAGCAAACAATTGGAGAGGCCTATGTCCAGCAGTGGACTGTGATTGGCTGATGATGATGATGTAGTGCCCTAGCCACTCGCAGGTGTCGTAGAAGACTACTAAGGGAACTTAAGAGAGGTAGGGAATAGCTAATCTGCGCTCGAATTGAGCCGCCCGTCCGGGAAAGGACCTCCACCCTATAGAATACCGTACTCAAATGACCTCTGGGTCGTGTTTCTGCCGTTAAGTAGGGTTTCCGGAGCTAGTGGGGGGTTTGGGATGGACCGACATGGCTGTGGCAACTGACAGGTAACTGACCAGTTACTTGCCCGTTGTCACAGCGACTTGGGCTTCTCTTTCGCTTTCCATCAGGCGTAGGGAAGCCATTATGTCGAGCCACTATAAAAAAAAACCTTACCTGGGCACAAACAACACCTCCTGCGGTCGCCAACCCACTTGCTAAGCGTAGACGCATATGACAATTGTCGTTCTCTTTGCAGGAACCATCGCTATTTGCAGTCGCCAAGTTACTGGAGACGGGTCTGGCCAACATGCACAGGATCGAAATCATGTGGAGGCCTATCACCAACCATCTACTGGAAGTAAGCGACATGAAATGTCGTATGAGATAAGAGATAACTGAAATACTTCTTCTTCTTCTTGGCTCCTCTATTCTTCTATGCTCTTTTTTTTTGACATTTAATTTTGCGACATATTTTAATATTGACATTTGTGATGATAATCGAATTTATGCATGTGTGTACATTATTTTATTGTGTTTGACTTATTGTTGCATTCTGGCGCTTTGGGAGACTGTGAGCCGGGATGTAATAAATGAATGTATAAATAAATAAATAAATATATTTTTTTTTATCTAGAGGACTTTGTTGTATGATGTAGTGATGAGTATGAAATTCAACAAAAGTTGTCTCTTATCGTGTATTTCAAAAACATTAGGTTTAGGATTTATTTATATGTATTCGTATGTATATGTTTGTGTTAATACAATTTTTTTTTTTTTTTTTTTTTTTTTTTTATATTGGCTCAGCATAGTGGCTTCCTTTTGCCTGATGGAAAGCTAAAAGGAAGCCCAAATCGCTCTGATAACGGGCGGGAAACCTCAGTTTCCAGTCAGTTACCACAGCCATGCTGGCCCGCGAGATGCTTCTTCACGCTTCGTTTAAAGGATCCCATACTGTGTACTGTGTACAATGTAATAGTACTGGTATATTTATGTATGTACCTACTTAACAGTAGATAGTTTTGCACCAGGGTACCCATCTCTTGTGAAGCTGGTTTCCTCTACCTGCAGGTTGCCTGGAAAACCTCGCTACAAGCGATAAGACCGCCTAAGTTGTACCATGTTTTGTTCGTGATATTTTTTTACTGTAGTGTCTGTGTTTGTACAATAAAGAGTATTGTATATCTATCTACTAGCTGTGCTCGCGACTTCGTCCGCGTGGAATAGTCATTTTTCCCCCGTTTTTTTTACGTTTTCCATTATTTCTTCGCTCCTAATCGTTGCAACGTGATGTTATATAGCCTAAAGCCTTCCTCGATAAATGGTCTATTCAACACAAAAAGAATTTTTCAATTCGGACCAGTAGTTCCTGAGATTAGCGCGTTCAAACAAACAAACAAACAAACTCTTCAGCTTTATAATATTAGTTAAGATTGACATTTGTGATGATAATCGAATTTATGCATGTGTGTACATTATTTTATTGTGTTTGACTTATTGATGAATTCTGGCGCTTTGGGAGACTGTGAGCCGGGATGTAATAAATGAATGTATAAATAAATATATTTTTTTTTATCTAGAGGACTTTGTTTTATAATGTAGTGATGAATATGAAATTCAACAAAAGTTGTCTCATAAACGTGTATTTCAAAAACATTAGGTTTAGGATTTATTTATATGTATTCGTATGTATATGTTTGTGTTAATACAATGTAATAGTACTGGTATATTTATGTATGTACCTACTTAACAGTAGATAGTTTTGCACCAGGGTACCCATATCTTGTGAAGCTGGTTTCCTCTACTACCTGAAGGTTGCCTGGAAAACCTCGCTACAAGCGATAAGACCGCCTAAGTTGTACCATGTTTTGTTCGTGATATTTTTTTCCTGTAGTGTCTGTGTTTGTACAATAAAGAGTATTGTATATCTATCTATTAGGAGGTCTTCATACAAGTTAACTACATATTTGTTAATAGAGAGCGCTGGTAAGATATTTGGAATTCGTTGATAAGAAACAATTGTTTTTTTTTTTTTATAGTGGCTCGACATAATGGCTTCCCTACACCTGATGGAAAGCGAAAGAGAAGCCCAAATCGCTGTGACAACGGGCAAGTAACTGGTCAGTTACCTGTCAGTTGCCACCGCCATGCCGGCCCAACCCTAACCCCCCACGAGCTCCGGAAACCCTACTCACCGGCAGAAACACGACCCAGAGGTCATTTGACTGCGGTATTCTATAGGGTGGAGGTCCTTCCCCAGACGGGCGGCTCAATTCGAGCGAATATTCGCTATGCCTTACCTCTCTTAAATAATATAGATGTTTATTTGCTAATATTGTTTTTAGGTATGTCAACATCCGCACATCCGGATGAGGGAGTGGGGAGTGGAGGCCATCACATATTTGGTGCAAGCAGCCTTCCAGTATCATCACAACAACCCAGATTTAGTCACAGAGGTAAATACATATGAACTGAACTCCTATTTGGCTACTGTGGGGACAATAAATATATAATTCTTATATTTGTTTGCCTTACCTTTACCTTTACTTCATTGTGCGAGCGACCATAGAGCGTCACCATACCTGTAGCGCAAAGTTATCCTAAATCTGGTTAAATAAGGTCTAGTAAGGTATAGGTAATGTATTTATTGACGAAATGTATCTAAGTAAGTTGATCAGTTGTCTAGAATCTTACACACTTCGGCATAGTTTAGGATTCGATTGCGTTATGCGGCATTAATTTTTGGCTGTCATTGTTTCAATTGCATTCATTGTTGGAAAAATATATGCTTGCTATACGAATATACACGGCATAAGGCGATATTGCATCTGCGGTCGCCGCCTAAAAAGTTGATCCGGCTCGAAGGACCAGCTCGGAGAATCATCATCAGCCTGTAAACGTCTACTTCTGATCATAGTAACTTTTAAACTTTCCCGTTGTATCGTATAATATATATAAATAGCGGGATTTAACGGCGGCCGAAACGTCGGGTTCAAAAACGTATTCTGGACATAGGCCTTCCCCACTGACACTTGTCATTTGGGAGATTTGCCTAGTTACCACGCTCGGTGACCGCAGTATGTTTTGTTTGTTTACGCACTGCTCTTATACGCTTGTAATATCTCCACAGGCCCGGCAGCGTCTCCTGCTCGAGCCTCTGTCGGAGCTGTGCGCGGTGCGGCACTGCGACGTCCGCGCGCGGCAGCTGGAGTGTGCGGCGCGTCTGCTGCACTCGCTGGGAGACCAGCTGGGCGCCGCGTGGCCGCTCATGATGGAGATCATCTCGGCCATCTCCGCACACCACAGGTGCGTCCGTCTGTCTGTCGGAGACGGCTGCAGCAGCCTCTGTCGGAGACGGCTGCAGCAGCCTCTGTCGGAGACGGCTGCAGCAGCCTCTGTCGGAGCTGTGTGCAGCGGCTGCTGCACTCGCTGGGGACCAGCTAGGCGAGCGTGGCCACTCATGATGGAGGTCAAGACGCTCATGATGGTCTCCTATAGCTGTCTCGAGCGAGCGAGGAGCGATACAGCTATAGGAAACCTGCTCATCGCCGCGCCTAATGAATTTTACTACTAAAATTAATGTTAACATAGTATCTGTTATGATACTGTAACAGTTGACACAGTTCGTGATGCATAGCAACATCATGAATGTTACATATGTGACACTCGGTGATTCCTGGCAGCGGCACGAGGGGCGCCGACAGCGTCGGGTCCAGGTGTCGTGTCCACGTGGCGCTGGCGTCAGTTAGCACTTAGTAATGGAAGCGCATGCGCATCGTAACTGTGGCCAACTCCTCACCCTGTCACGAACGTGGAAACTCCTAGGCTATGATGATCTCCAATCAGTTGGATGGAATCTGAACCATTGCATACAGGGGATGTAAGGGAGCGACCTATCATCTTTTCGCTCCAAGCCAACCTGACCTGCCCGTGGTGCATCTGCCGAATAACAAACGAGGCACTAGCAACCGACTGGTGGCTGTATAACCATCACAATCTGAGACGTAGCTAAATACTACAGACCTATGACGGGCAGCAGCATCACCGGAGCGAGAAGCTACGCCCTGCGATCGCTAACTTGACATTTCCACTTACCTCTGCTCCTATTTGACAGCGAACAGCTCATCAGATCGGCGTTCCAGTGCGCCCAAGTGGTGGCCGGGGACCTGCTGGGCTGCGCGGGCCCTCGCTGCCTGCGCAGGGTCCTGGCCGCTGCCGCCGCATTCGCCTCGCAGACCAAGGAGCTCAACATCAGCCTTACCGCCGTTGGACTTATGGTAAAAAAAAACTTTTCAACTTCTTTTCTTCTATTCTTTTTTTTTATAGTAGCTCGACATATGGCTTGTCTACGCCTGATGGAAAGCGAAACAGAAGCCCAAGTCGCCGTGACAACGGGCAAGTGACTGGTCGGTTACCTGTCAGTTGCCACCGCCATGCCGGCCCAACTCTAAGCCCCCACGAGCACCGGAAACCCTACTCACCGGCAGGAACACGACTCGGAGGTCATTTGGCTGCGGTATTCTATAGGATGGGGATACTTCCCCGGGCGGGAGGCTCATATTGAGCAAAAATTCACAATACCCTGTCTCTCTACACTCGTATATTGTCTAAATTTCAAAAAGAGCCTTTTAGATAACTGATGTTAATATTCGTTTAGTCGCAGAATGTCCAAGTTGCAGAATGTTCAATTTTCATCGTAACTTACTGAACTGTACGTATACGACTGATTGAGCGAAAAAAACCAGGAGCGTATAAATACATAGGAAGTCTATAGGTCTAAACTGGCGTTTTGATCTGTGGGTCTGGTCAAAACGGTTATTTTTAACAACAATTTTTTTTATCTAAACTTGCCGTCATCATCTATATATATAAAAGGAGAAACTGACTGACTGACTGACTGACTGACTGACTGACTGACATATCAACGCACAGCCCAAACGGCTAAACGTAGGCACTTGAAATTTGGAAGGGACGTAGCTTAGGTACCGTAGGGGTGCACTAAGAAAGGAATTCCCGAAATTCCCACGGGAACGGGAATTAGCGGGAAAATCCTTTTGTATGAAAAATCTAAACCGCTTAAGTTAGACGCTTGAAATTTGGCATGCAGGTACCTTAGTAAATATAAAGTTTAGTTATGGCTGTATTTTGAGAAATTCCCACGGGAACGGGAGTTAGCGGGAAAAAACTTTTGTATGTATAAATTTAAACACGCGGACGAAGTCGCGGGCAAAAGCTAGTTACAATAATGTACCTTGTTGACAGTGGAACATATCGGACTACCTGTACCACAATCGGGACAAGCTCGTGGTGGCTCTGGCGAAGGACGCGGCGGTGTGTCCCGAAGTGCCCAACCACGCCGAGCTGCCGCCGCTCGACAAGCTCTGGATGTGCCTCTACATACGGCTCAGTGAGTAGACCGACCCTAGGACACTTGTGCCACAACTGGGACAGGCTGTGCCATAAATGGGACAAGCTGTGCCACAACTGGGACTCCAAATTTTGTCTTAATATATGAAAATATCTAAGGACGTAGGTGATATTAAAGTGCACAAGTGAAGCACACTCTATTTCTTCCCCTATATCAATCATACGATCACCATTTAGGAGTTCTTTAGTTTGACATTAGGTGGTTGATCACCTGTAAATCTCACAATATATGTCGTTTTCAGGTGAATTGTGTACGGAACCCCGAGCGCCCGTGCGGCGGGCGGCCAGCCAGACCCTGTTCAGCTGTATTGGTGCCCACGGAACCCTACTAAGCAAACCCGCGTGGCGCGCCCTGCTTGCCGTTCTGTTTCCCATGCTGGAAGAGGTAAATATGGTTTATACGGCTCGAAGGACCAATATATTTAATGACTTCATAATAATGTATATCAGAGAACAAAAGTGACCGACATAGCCTCTCGAATAAAAAAGCTGAAGTGCCAATGAGCTGGCCACAGCAGGAAAGTTCTGCTGTGGGTACCACGCACAGGTAAGCGCAGTATGGACGGACTTGCGCAGGGCGGCCGGCAGCAACTGGATGAGTGCAGCTGCTAACCGAGCAGAGAGCTGCATTTTGGGAGAGGCTTACGTCCAGCAGTGGACTGCAACGGGCTGCCGATGATGATGATGAATAATCTATATAATTACCATCGGTAGAAGTGAGCGTAAGATTCATGCCACCATACTGGGGGGTGCCGTGTCTCTACATGAGATCCTGACTCCTCTAGTCTTGGCTGTGATGCTGTGCAGCCGCCGTTGCACGAGGTCCGCCCGGAGAAAACTGTATTGCTCCCCGGAGCTGGGGGGAGGGGTTCTTCGCCCCGCCCAGGCTAGGAGTGCCGGCCGCTTGTCATCTATGGCTAGCCAGGGCAAGGATGCGGCCGTATGCTTCAACGCTACCCGTGTCACTGCAACATGCTGCCCATCGGCAACACAGGGGGGTTTATTGGCGGTGATGGTGAGATTACCGACAGCTTGTCATCTGCGGCTGGCCAGGGCGTGCATGTGGCCGTATGCTTCGGCCTCCTGTCCCTGCGACTTGTTGCCCATTGGCGACACAGGGGGGTTTAGTTGCGGTGATGGTGAGATCACCGTGGTGTTTAACGAGTTAATTCGGCACCGCACACCAGCATAACTAAGCGATCTCTTTCAGACAACCTTCATAGTTTCTTCAACGTCATTTCTTTCTAACTACAGGTTCAGAAACAATCAAACATAGCCAGTTCGGAGAAGGTGGACACCGGGGAGCACATACTGATACATCACACCAGGAACACGGCGCAGAAACAGTGGGCTGAAACTCAGGTATGTGTAGCATCGAAAACTTAATTATTCCATTGGTTTTTCAACTCTATTTAATAACTAACTAAAACTAATAGGGTTGAAAATACGATTTAATTCTCTAATTAATTTGTACTGTGCCACAAGTGGAACAAGTTGGTCTCGTGTTCCCCAGGTGACCAGTACCCGAAGCTCTTGTGCCATAAATGGGACAAGTTTGTGATGACCTTGATGATACGAAATTAATGTCTAACTACTACTAAGTCTATACTAAAATGACGCGCCCCATTACTTATTATTTTATTTGGTGCAAAGTAAAAGGTGCCGAGTGCAAATATTAATAACGGCACTTCACCTGTGTGGGTACGCCTACTATTCGATGAACCATGATTTGTATGTGCACATGACAATCAACTAATCGGGTGACAAATCCGACAACCCTCGCACTGTGGCGTAGCGGCCGTTACATTGAATAAAACAAGACGACTTTTCTGTATGGAAGTCAGTTGCATTGGTGGTTTAATAACACTACATGGTTATGAGTTATTTTTCTTTTAATTGGTACAATAATATATTAGATGTTCTGAAATACGCCGGCAGTCAGTCGTCATATATGATAATCCATACTAATATTATAGATGGGAAAGTGTGTCTGTCTGTATGTTTGTCTTTCACAGCAAAATTGACGTGATTTTTTAAAAGGAGATAGTTGAAGGGATCGAGAGTAACATAGGCTACTTTTTGTTCCTTTCTAACCCCCCACTTCCCTAAAATGGGGGGTGGAAGTTTGTATGGAGCATTCACCCCGAATTTAACGCGAGGGAAGCCGCGGGCAAAAGCTAGTCATAGTATAAATGTAGACTTTAGTTGCTGTTCCTCCACTAGGTCCTGACCCTGTCGGGCGTCTCCCGCGTGTTCCACTCGCGGTTCCAGCTGCTCGCGACCGTGGGCGACTTCAACAGGTCCTGGGCGGCCCTGCTGGACTACATCACGGACTTCGCCCTGAGGAGGAGCCATGAGGTATGACTGTCCATCATCATCATCAGCCTATCACAAACCACTGCGGGATATAGGCCTCTCCAGCCCTCAGCAGTCCATTATTCTCTCAAAGTTCGCCAATTTCTGCAGAAGGTTCGATTTGTATTCAGGTAACTGCTGCTGGCCATTTCCTGGTTAAGGGTTCTTACTGCAACATATATACCTACCTAATGAGTTTTTTTTGTTCATTCTATTTTTATTATTTGTTTAAATTAATTTTGTTTTTTTTTATTGTCTTCTGCTCGCCTGAAATATCCTAATGTTGAAATTAAAAACTACCCCCATTACATACTATCTCGTTGGACATCTGCAGAGATCATGGGAATAGCTGAAAATCAGCGCTGTCCGGGACATGGTTCTCCCTTTGCTAGTTGTAAAGTACATACATGTTATTATGTTAAGTTGTTATAGCTGTCTAGAAATTATTATGTATCTACCCAATTACCAATAAACATTATTTCATTCATTCATTCATTCATTCCTGATATTTTCTTTGTTAATTTTTACGACACCCAGGGGACGACTTTGTTTTTGCGATTGCAAAGAAACGACTTTAACGGGGCAGGATAATAACAAGTTCTGGTTGTTTGTAGGTGTCAGTGGCGGCGCTGAAGTCGTTCCAGGAGGTGGTGAGCGCGGCGGGCCGGGCGGCGGAGGGCGCGGAGGGCGGAGCCCTGCAGCGGCGCGTGTGGAGCGCGGCGTGGGCGGCGTGGGCCGGCATCGCCGCCGCGCTGCCCACGCACCAGCCAGGCGCGCCGCCAGGTCAGTGTACGCACAACGCGGCTAGAACGAGATTAGTCAACTACGTAGGCGGTGTTGCCAACCCCAGCAGGGAGAAAAACTGCAGATATGCTTGAAGAATACTCTACGTAAAGTTGGGCCAACATTTGACGTCTGTCAGTTTTAGCTTCATAGTGAGGTGACCTGCTTAAACACTTCGGTTAAAATGAATTAACTGGACATAGAGCCCCTACTTTTGACTTAGATAATAATAATATATAAATTTATTTCTAAATAATACAATTTACATTATAAAGCTAAGAATTTAGCAATGGGCCCCAAACTAGGAAACCCTGTATCTTGGGGAGCCTAAGCACGGAAATGAAGTTACATTGATAGGATTAGTTCATTAATACAACACAATCACAACTATTGGAGTAGAACTCTATAAGTACACAAGATCACTTTTTGGCACATTAACATTTCTCTATTTCTCTTCTCAATCTCTCTTTTCTCTTCTTTATCTCATCTCACTGTATGATTTAGGATGCTGGCACTGCATAACTCGATTCCATATAGTAGATACCGATTGTATATGTTTGTATATATTATTTGTGTATGTATTATATGTATATGTTGTATGTCTGTATAATTTAGTATATTATATTGTATATGTTTATGTTTTAAACCTATGTATTTATTATATCTGTATTTTACTTACGTATAAATAAATGTACGCAATACTATACGTATTACGTACATTTATTTATTATTATGTATTTATATTTTGACTAAATCTGTTTCATCAGTCGATTGCTCACCTCACCCCTTCTGTTTAATTTATCCTCTACCTGAAGGTTGTCTGGAAGAGATCGCTTAGTAGCGATAAGACCGCCTAAATTTTACTACTAGTTGTCTGTGATACCTTGTCTGTAAATGTTTGTGTTTAGTGCAATAAAGAATATATCTAATCTAATCTAAGATCGATGAGCTGTTGAGTAAACAACGCAATGTAACGTTCATTCCAGCGGTGGAAGACGGCAAGCCGGTGGAGATGTACGCGCCGTCTCTTAACTTCCTGACCACACTGTTGCAAATCTTCCCGCTCATGTTCCAGCATATCAGGCCTACGTAAGTACCATTACAAGCCCCGTTACCAAGTGTGAGCAGCTAAGCTATGGAACACTTTGACAGAGTCCGTTTAGATATATTTTTTTTTATTAAATAAGAGGCAGACGAGCAGACGGCTCACCTGATGGTAAGTGATAACCGCCGCCTATGTACATCTGCAACATCAGGAGTTACAGCTGCGCTGCCGGCCTTTAAGAAAGAGGTACGCTCATTTCTTGAAGATGTGAAGGTCGTATCGGTCCGGAAACACCGCTGACGACAAAGCATTCCACAGTTAGTTATAAAGAAATAAATATAAATAAATAACAGACATCACATACGTTGTTCCTATATACCAAAGTAAGTAGCTAAGCACTTGTGTCATGGGCATCAGAACAACGGAGGTGCCATAAATATATACTTGTAACACAATGACAGGCTCGATGGCTCATTTTGTAGTGACCTCTGCCTTGTGAGCCAAGGGTCGTGGGTTCGATTCCCGCACGGTACAAACATTTGTGTTCATGGACATGTCTGTATTGGTCTGGGTGTTTACTATGTATAATATGTATTTATTTACAAAAAAAAAAAGTATTTAAGTAAGTTTATCAGTTGTCTAGTACCCATAGTACAAGCTTCGGCTTAGTTTGGGGCTAGGCGGCGCTGTGTGGCCCAGCGTGGCATGTCTTGGGTTATTTATTTATAGTTATACCGTCACCAGTCGGTTGCCAGCGCCTCGAGCGAGAAATGGGTTTTAACGGTAACAGTTATACCGTCACCAGTCGGTTGCCAGCGCCTCGTTGGTTAGTCATCTTCGCTCTTCATCATCATCATCATCAGCCCACATCAGTCCACTGCTGGACTTAGGCCTCTCCCAATACTCGCCACTTCGCTCTTACTTGTCATTAAATATCACATACTGTCCACAGCTTCACGGCATCTGACGTCCAGAAGCTAGGCGAGTGCCTGTCCAACATATGCAGCGTGGAGCCGATGTCGTCCGCCCTGGACGGCATTGGTTCAGCCACGCCGGTCAGCCTGCACGCGCTGCACTGTCTCGACACCGTGCACAAGGTGAGCGCACACCCATCATTAGCTGTATAGGTAGCACTAGAAATATAAAAGATAAATATATAAGATCCTTTAACTAACTACACCAAAAAAGTCACAAGATAGATACATAAACTCATATAGTTATATGTTTTTCTGATAGTAATAAAGCATTTTTCATTTTCATTTTTTCATAAGATCCTTTAACTAACAACACCAAAAAAGTCACCAACTTTACAGAAGACGTAACTAGTTTTCGAATTACGGCTTCCAATTGGCTGAAATCTATATCAAGTGACCAAATGTTATTGTTTTGTAGCGGCCTACAGTAGCAGTTTTGCAGCGCACGCAGTTTTGTATTGTGCGCTGCTTAACAGGCAGTCGTTCCCCGCCACGCATTCCGACCACTCGCTAGCAACATGTAATATTATAAGGTGCACCACCAAAATATATATCTCTACTGGACTTTGGACATCTATCATTTCACCACACCGCACAGAGGAACCTCCACTTCTTCGTACCCCATAGTGGTGACTCCCCGACAAGAACACGCAGATGGAGCAGATAACGGATTTTGGGGACATAGCTGTGCGGTGTGCAAGGGGCGACTCACATTGCAGTATCACGGTCGGATAGTGCGCGGCAAGCAAAATTTCATTCAACATGTAAGAAACACGTGGAGAATTTCATCAGTAATTCAGAGCAGAAAAGTAAACTTCGTTCAGGCGACCGACGAGGAGCAGCAGAGAACCAGCAGCGAATCGGAATTGGAGTCATATCACGCAATGAGGTGAACTACGCACATGGTTGTCCTATTGAGCGAACATAGAATTAGCGACCAGGACAGACCATCATCATACGAATCGTAGAGGAGACGTCGCTCATGCAGTTTTTCTCGCCTTCATCGCCATGCCCCGTTTGGTCTCACGGCTGTACCATGGGATGATGAGCTGGAGTTATAGACGCCGCAGACGGAAGCAGAACCCATACAAAGATGAGGTACACCGTTCAGATGCGCAGCGTACGTAAGGCATTGGAGCTGACTTAACTGTTTTCGCCGCGTGACTTCGGATGACGCAATCATGTTCCATCGCAACAAGCTGGACTCGGAGAAAAAAGTGCAGTGCAAAGTGTTATACGTGAACATGGTGTAGAAATTAAATTGAGCGTTTCGCGTGTTGTCAAAACAGCCCGTTCAATATTTCGCGACCTTTCTCGTTTTTGTCTCTATCTGTAATTGTTGTATGTAAATAATGAGACAATATTTTAATGTACCTATTTAAAACATGACGTAACGTCAGTACTTGTGAATTTTGAGTAATTTAGTATGAACCCATGTTGTTGTTTTTTTGTGTCCTAACTTGTGTAACTAATTTAAGATTTTTCAATTGTTCTAGAAATTTTTATTTTAAAAGGCACTTGAAACTGTTATCGCACTGAATGTAATTTGAGCTATCATGCGCCGACGCAGCGCCGGTATCGTGCTCAATATCGAGAATGCTCCTTACCTCGTCAGCATTTTTACGCTTGTCGCCAGCTGTTTACAGTGTAGCTAAATAACAGTAATGTAACTCTGAACTAATTATTTTTGTACAACTATTTTCTGTAATTTTGTGTCCAAAATTTTTTCAAAGGGGAGGAATGATGTAGCGGCCTACAGTAGCAGTTTTGCAGCGCACGCAGTTTTGTATTGTGCGCTGCTTAACAGGCAGTCGTTCCCCGCCACGCATTCCGACCACTCGCTAGCAACATGTAATATTATAAGGTGCACCACCAAAATATATATCTCTACTGGACTTTGGACATCTATCATTTCACCACACCGCACAGAGGAACCTCCACTTCTTCGTACCCCATAGTTTCAATGGGCAGCACCATCTAATCTAAAGGCAATTACAAACTCAAAGCAACTTGAGTGGTGTTATTAGTATAAGGGACGATAAGCGCTTTTTTAAAGAAAGATAGAAAAAATGTTTTGTATCAAAAGAGTAAGAATACTAATCTTAGGAAAACGCTTTCCATAGTCACATTATTTTTTTGATATTTCAAATGCTTTTGACAATGTCTGCAAAGCAAGTTTGTGTGGAAAGTTCGGAAGATATTAACTTACTGAAAACCTAGTCATCCATTTACAAGATTTCTTGTACGAACCACGGAACGAATCATTAGGGCTTTGAACCATAGTTCAGAATAATTCGGGTGTACCTCAGGGATCCGTTTTATCTCCTATGCTTTTTTATTACATTTAAACTCGCGTTCTGCGAGTAGTTATCAACCGATCAGCCCTACTATTCACAGCGTAAACGGATCTGAATTTTCGATTCCAAAAGGTATGCCTTGTTTTTATCCGACTAAAACGGTTGTACTGCGTCAAAGTATGGACTTCCCGTGGATATTGTAGGAGACGACTAAGGGAATATCAGGAAATGAGCAGAAGCGTTTACCTGGGTACAAATAAAACCTACAAGCAACCCATAAGCATTTCATTTACTGACATATTTAATTACATATAATATGTATATTTTTGAAAAAAAGGCAGAATTGATGAGTTTCTTTCGGCACTTCTTCTCATCAGGCCTCATCCTTATCACGTCGAGGTGCTAGAAGGGAAAAAAAGTTTGACGTGCAAAAGAATTTACTTGTGAATCTATTTGCAGAAATAATTTTTTTTTATTTTTTATTTTTAATAAATCTCATCCAATAAACGTCTCGCTGAAGGTCGTTGTATAGCGGGATCCTCTACTATTGTGTGCAGGAGGCGCTCGTCCGGCACGAGCTGCTGCCCGGCATGTTCCACGCGCTGACCGGCCTAGGGGCGGCTTGTTCGCGCGACCCGCCCGCTGCCGCGCGCTGCCTCGCTGCCGCTGCCGCCCTCTACCGGCAGGCGCCGCGGCCTAGTCGCGGCGTGCTGCCGCATCTGCTGCAGGTACATAATACTCGGGCTCGATGGCTCATTTGGTAGTGACCTCTGCCCTCTGAGCCAAGGGCCGTGGGTTCGATTCCCGCACAGTACAAACATTTGTGTTCATGGACATGTCTGTTTGTATTGGTCTGGGTGTTTTCTATGTATAATAGGTATGTATTTATTTACAAAAAAAAGTATCTAAGTAAGTTTATCAGTTGTGTAGTACCCATAGTACAAGCTTCGGCTTAGTTTGGGGCTAGGTGGCGCTGTGTGGCCCAGCGTGGCATGTCTTGGGTTATTTATTTATTTATTAATCTTTGTTACAGGCACTCCACTCGTCAGTAAAGAACTGCTCCACAGACAAAAGAAGACGAAGCATAGCTGTTGAACAGACGGACGAAGCGATGCAGATCGCTTCTTTATTATTACAGGTTAGACTGTAAAGGATTCTTATACAACTGTACAATACGATTGTATTTATACTTATTATTTTATACCAAGGCCTTTTAGAACTAGAAACACATAAAATGATCATCAGCCTGCAAACGTCCTCTGCTGGATATGACCCTCTCTCATGTCGAGTAATTTATTACTTGTTAATTGATGTGGTCCTTCGAGCCGTATTCGCTATGGCCATCATAACGTGACCTGTACTTTAATAACGCCAGTGATCGCAAGTTCCTCACTATGTAAGTTCGTCCGAAGGTATTGGCGACTAGCCTGCCTCTGGCGAGGGAGGAGCCCGACGTGTACCAGGAGTTCTGGGAGACGCTGCCGACCGTCCTGGAGACGTTCATGTTTGAGCCTCCGTGAGTACTTTGCCTAATTCTTGAATCTTAGTACTCTAAATCAGACCATTTTGACTTACTAGTCAATATAATAATTTTCTTCCCTTGACATCATTTTATTCATGTAATGATCTTGGATGTTAAAATAAGACGATAGGATAGCCAGCAGGAACACTTGTATTGTAAGACACGAAACAGCAGGATGAGTCAGATAAATCAGCGTAGACGTTATGACACAGACACATAGACATTGTCATAGACAAAAAGGTTTCGGAAGGGTATTTAAATGGTGTTCCCACAGGGTGGGCGGGTCCCGACTGGCCCGGGAGCTGGTGCTGCTGGTGCGGGACTCGGTGCTGCTGGGCGCAGGCAGAGGCACCTTGGGCGGTGCGCGCGGAGCGGCGGTGCGGCGTGCGCTGGCGCTGGTGCGCGCCGGCAGCACGCATGCGCACGCGCAGCACCAGCTGCCGACGCGTGAGTACATGCATGTCGCTGCAGCTGCTGCTGCTGCTGCTGGGCGCAGGCAGAGGCACCTTGGGCGGTGCGCGCGGAGCGGCGGTGCGGCGTGCGCTGGCGCTGGTGCGCGCCGGCAGCACGCATGCGCACGCGCAGCACCAGCTGCCGACGCGTGAGTACATGCATGTCGCTGCAGCTGCTGCTGCTGCTGCTGGGCGCAGGCAGAGGCACCTTGGGCGGTGCGCGCGGAGCGGCGGTGCGGCGTGCGCTGGCGCTGGTGCGCGCCGGCAGCACGCATGCGCACGCGCAGCACCAGCTGCCGACGCGTGAGTACATGCATGTCGCTGCAGCTGCTGCTGCTGCTGCTGGGCGCAGGCAGAGGCACCTTGGGCGGTGCGCGCGGAGCGGCGGTGCGGCGTGCGCTGGCGCTGGTGCGCGCCGGCAGCACGCATGCGCACGCGCAGCACCAGCTGCCGACGCGTGAGTACATGCATATCGCTGCAGCTGCTGCTGCTGCTGCTGGGCGCAGGCAGAGGCACCTTGGGCGGTGCGCGCGGAGCGGCGGTGCGGCGTGCGCTGGCGCTGGTGCGCGCCGGCAGCACGCATGCGCACGCGCAGCACCAGCTGCCGACGCGTGAGTACATGCATGTCGCTGCAGCTGCTGCTGCTGCTGCTGGGCGCAGGCAGAGGCACCTTGGGCGGTGCGCGCGGAGCGGCGGTGCGGCGTGCGCTGGCGCTGGTGCGCGCCGGCAGCACGCATGCGCACGCGCAGCACCAGCTGCCGACGCGTGAGTACATGCATGTCGCTGCAGCTGCTGCTGCTGCTGCTGGGCGCAGGCAGAGGCACCTTGGGCGGTGCGCGCGGAGCGGCGGTGCGGCGTGCGCTGGCGCTGGTGCGCGCCGGCAGCACGCATGCGCACGCGCAGCACCAGCTGCCGACGCGTGAGTACATGCATGTCGCTGCAGCTGCTGCTGCTGCTGCTGGGCGCAGGCAGAGGCACCTTGGGCGGTGCGCGCGGAGCGGCGGTGCGGCGTGCGCTGGCGCTGGTGCGCGCCGGCAGCACGCATGCGCACGCGCAGCACCAGCTGCCGACGCGTGAGTACATGCATGTGGCTGCAGCTGCCGCTGCTGCTGCGAGACCGAGCCAGTCAGTAATGCAAAGCAGTAGATTTTACGGATATAAAATATGCGAATTTTAGATTAAAAAAAGCTATTTCAAGAATCATGGTTTATTTTTTTAATTAAAATAGTTTTCTTTTATGATTTGAACCAAAAAAATTTAAAAACTTTTGATAAAAATATAAATTCTTTTTTATTAACATTTCGATCTCTTACTTCATTGAAGTAAAAGTTACCATAGCATTTTTATTAACCTACTCTACTTACTTCAAAATTTCTCCAAGATTTTTTTTTGTTATCTAGTCTACTGCGGTATATAGGTAGTAGTCTGTAGTAGGTAGATAGTATAGACGGTATATACTTGTAAATTGTTTGCAGAGAACGAGCAAGAGCTTCGCGAGCGCGAAGAGTTCGCGCGCACGTGCTTCGAGACGCTTCTGCAGTTCTCCATGCTGGAGGACGTGGACTCCTTCAGCGATGTCGACGGTAACACCACCCTGTGTCTTGTCATGTCATCATCACCAGTCTGTCGCAGTCCACTGCTGGACATAGACCTCTCCAACCGTTCGCCTAATACCCTACTCGTTTTCCTGTAATGTCTTGTGTGTTTGTGCAATAAAGAGTTTCTATCTGTCTATATTAGTAAAAATTGTTGATGTGGTATCCGAACTTAGAATAGGACCACCCCATCTCATCCCGCGGGTGTCGCAGAAGGCGACAAAGGGAATATCAGGAAACGAGCAGCAGCGTTTTCCTGCGAACAAATAAAACCTACTACCCATAGCCTCACGAACGACTCCTTAATGTCATAACGCCCCTTTCTGCCTTTGCCGCCTCCCCCTAAAGAGCTCCAGCGCCCCCTAGGGATCAGTACCGCCCCCTTTTTTATAGTAATAATAATAATAAGCCTCTTTATTTCCAGTAAATCTTACTATTTTTTTTTTTTTTACAACTTCATAATATCATTTTTTTTATTTTTTCTTTTTTATGATAGCTCGATATAATGGCTTTCCGTGAGAATATATTTGTTTATTTATTTAAACTTTATTGCACAAAATGGTACAAAAGGCGAACTTAATGCTAGGATCATTCTCTACCAGTTAACCTTTGGGTCATGCAGAGAGTGGAAATTGTGTGCGGTGAGTGTACATAGAGAATATAACAATAATATATGGTTTATAATAATATATTTGGTATATTTGGTAAACAGATGACACAGACCCGCTGGCCATCGTAGCTCTCCTGGACAGGTTTCAAGAGGTCATCTCCAGGTACACAGCGGACGAGGACAATACGGAACCACTGCCTAGGTAAGGGTCTGCATAATGTCTTTAAACCCCTAGTTACAGCTTTGACTGCCGAAAAACTAGACACAATAGAAAACTTTTGCTAAATAAATATTATATGGTTAAATTTTAAGTGTTACAATTTTTCTTATAGCCTGCAAGCAAAAACTTTGCCCATGCGATTTATTTAGGGACAGCGCCTTCTATCGGCCGCCAAAAGAATATCCAAGTGCACATATAAGATTGTGATAGAGTATACAGATCTTTAGAATTCTAAACGAGTTTGCGCTTGCCTGCAATTCACCTGATGGTAAGCGATATCACTGTCTACAATGGAGAGCTCACCCAGCAAAAACCGATTCACTCACGCTATGAACATCGACAGATATATAAGACTAGCTGCGCCCCGCGGTGTTACCCGCGGTTCCTCGTTGCATTTATTCAATTTTTTCCGCCGTAAGAACCATCCTTGGACTTCAACGAATATATTTAAAAAAAAGAATTGGCCAAATTGGTCCAGGCGTTGTTGAGTTATGCGCCTACCAACACATTTTGCGATTCATTTTTATATTATAGATATAGGCATCTCATAATACTATATGTATATATTCTTTGTCCTGTCTTAGGCATCAATTGTCTGAGATATCATTCGTATTGAAAGCGGTAGCGACGTTGGCGGAATCTATGAAGAAAGCGCCCCCCGGGAAGGTGGACGCGCTCGCCTGGCAGAAGTTAATAGGTGAGCGACCTTGGAACATTAGCTTAAACTTGTTTATTTTTTTACAAAGTGTAACATACTCGAACATAACGAACATACAAACGGACACACATAACCATACAACTACATACACTGTCAAACATCTGACAGTGACATTTGTCGTCTTGTTCCTACACTCCACGCAGGGTGCGGGGCGGGAGGGCAGTCTGCGTCCCACCGCCGCCGAGTAAAGACGTAGTAAATAGTTCATTATTTTATTATTCATGGTTATTTCATAATTATGTAGATTAGTGTCTACTACACAAAGCACTATTTTTAACTTATTTTGTCTCCAGAACAATCGTGTTATCTGTCTATTGGTCAGCATTTATTTATTTATTTAATCTTTATTGCACAATTAAACTGTGTACAAAAGGCGGACTTAATGCCACATAGGCATTCTCTACCAGTCAACCAGCATTAGACCATGAAAAAATATAAGTGTAAAAATGTCTCCGTAAGCATGGAAAGGCACAAAAAATTCACAAATCGGAACTCGGACGAACGGTTACCGACAGGTGGCGACACCTGACCTTGCTGCATTTTGTTTTTTCTTCTAAAGCTCGGTAGATGTTTCTTACGGTTCTCAAACTATGCTCAATAGACCCCAACATGGGATATCTTTGAATGAACGATGTGAATTCACGTTCACTGATAAATTTTTAGTTTTCTATCGTTGATTTGATCATATTTAACTGTATTATGAACTTGTGCTGAATATGGTATCATCACCGTAATGGAACTTCTTAATTTATAGGGTTCCTTAGCCAAAGGGTAAAAACGGGAGCCGATTACTAAGACTTCACTGTCTGTCTGTCTGTTACCAAGTTGTATCACAAGAACGGTCATAGCTAGAGAGCTGACATTTTCACAGATTATGTATTTTTATTGCCACTATAACAACAAATACTAAAAGCAAAATAAAATAATTATATAAGTGGATTCCCGTACAACAAACACGATTTTTTTGCCTATCTTTTCCGTTATTAGTACGGATCCCTTCGTACGTGAGTCCGACTCGCACTTAGCCGGTTTTTCGTGTATGTTACGTGTAAGGTATCCTCGTCCACTGATACAAACCGCACATCGGCAGGCTTATACCCCGAACTGGTGCGTCTGGCGGCGTGCGCACGCGCAGCCGGCGCAGGCGCAGCATTACGCGGGGCGCTGCTGCAGTACGGCGCGCTGCTGGCCGCGCCGCTATAGCGCCGCGTGCTCTACACCATACACATATAGAGCACGCGCCTCTAGCCGCCCCGCCCCGCCTCTGGTACGTACACTTGACACAGGTATGTGCGGCGCGCTGCTGCAGTACGGCGCGCTGCTGGCCGCGCCGCTATAGCGCCGCGTGCTCTACACCATACACATATAGAGCACGCGCCTCTAGCCGCCCCGCCCCGCCTCTGGTACGTACACTTGACACAGGTATGTGCGGCGCGCTGCTGCAGTACGGCGCGCTGCTGGCCGCGCCGCTATAGCGCCGCGTGCTCTACACCATACACATATAGAGCACGCGCCTCTAGCCGCCCCGCCCCGCCTCTGGTACGTACACTTGACACAGGTATGTGCGGCGCGCTGCTGCAGTACGGCGCGCTGCTGGCCGCGCCGCTATAGCGCCGCGTGCTCTACACCATACACATATAGAGCACGCGCCTCTAGCCGCCCCGCCCCGCCTCTGGTACGTACACTTGACACAGGTATGTGCGGCGCGCTGCTGCAGTACGGCGCGCTGCTGGCCGCGCCGCTATAGCGCCGCGTGCTCTACACCATACACATATAGAGCACGCGCCTCTAGCCGCCCCGCCCCGCCTCTGGTACGTACACTTGACACAGGTATGTGCGGCGCGCTGCTGGCCGGCAACGACAACGGCCAAGTAACTGGTCAGTTACCTGTCAGTTGCCACCGCCATGCCGGCCCAACCCTCCAGAAAAGCCCTCACGAGCTCCAGAAAGCACCCTGCAATTACCGATGTAGGGTGTTGCGTACTTTCGAACGCTTTAAACGCCGGAAAGATAGAAATTTACTTTTGTCATTTGTGAAATAAAAAAAACGGGTCAAGTTTTTATGAATTTTTGCCTACGCAAGTTTCGGGGGTCTCGTATAATTGATGCGACAGATACGGCAGTATCAACTACCCTGTTTAACGTCTATGTTTCTTGTTGACAGAGAGGCCTAGCTGTCATAGTGTGGCGTGGGCGCCGGCGTGCGTCTGCGCGGCGAAAAAAATGGGTAAAGTAGCCAATCACAATCACTAATGCGACCAGGAATGTGTGAATGTCGACTTGTACTCTTAAACTTAAGGTCTGTTTTCCTACTCCCTAATAAGTTATGTTTACATGTTTGTTCTAATAGCCTGACCACGGCTTCAAGATCTCAACAGTTTGAGTGCCAGTGACCGTCTAAAAATATATTTTTTTTGTTTTACTATAGAATTTCGGCCCATTTGTACTATATATATTTTGTATATCTAAAAGTTTTCATCTTAACTAATATTATAAAGCTGAAGAGTTTGTTTGTTTGTTTGTTTGTTTGAACGCGCTAATCTCAGGAACTACTGGTCCGAATTGAAAAATTCTTTTTGAATAGACCATTTATCGAGGAAGGCTTTAGGCTATATAACATCACGCTGCAACTATTAGGAGCGAGGAAATAATGGAAAATGTATAAAAAAACGGGGAAAAATAACTATTCCACGCGGACGAAGTCGCGAGCACTGCTAGTGATTAAATAAAATACAACTCAATACATTCTATTTTTTATTTTAAATGTATAATTCATACATTCCTGGTCCCAAATAGGTCACGCTCATTATCATAAACAAACTCGTCTTGTGTCTATAAGAGGCCTGCGTCAGTGTTGAGTCACCGAGTGTCATACTCTGTTATGATTAAATAACACCTATCTGTTTGTATAAATGTATTTTCTGTTAAGTTATTTTTACATTAGTAATACTTGTTGGCATACCTCTCGGATGTGTAATTAATTTAAATAAATAAATAATTATTGGGATAACTTTGTCAAATTAACTTAATTATAAAATTACAGTTGATTGAGTGAAATGTCCTTCAGACGTGAACATTTCTTTGCTATTATTATAATGTGTTGGTATAATTGTGTTTAACAGTAATACCTTACATAAATCTTTGTGATTTAGACAGAATATTATAGTTGCTGAATTTTAATCGTAACAAAATCAGTGACATGTTGAGTGAAAAGTACCAGGAGCGCTTAGACACGTAGGAAGTCTATAGGTTGCGTTAACATACCTAATTTGATGGGCAGCAGCGTCACCGGAACGAGAAGTTACGCCCTGCGATCGCCTACCAACCCGCCAGCCCAGCGTGGTGATTATGGGTATATACTCCAGACGTTTGCCCTAAGTGGCGAACAACTGGAGAGGCCTATGTCCAGCAGTGGATTGCAATAGGCTGATGATGATGAATTTACCTGATGCTGGTTCATTACTGCATATTCTTAAAAACAAAAATGTCTTCGACTTCTCAACCATCTGTGCTCTCCTGGTACTTTTCGCTCAATCTGTCACTGTTACAATAAAAAATTGGGGCATTTTGTAACTTGCAAGTGGCGATGGCGGCAGACGAGCAAATGTGATGCCTGATGGTAAGCAGTCGACACCGCCCATGGACACCCGCAACTCAAATCGAGTTCTGGGGTCGCTGCCGGCCTTTTAAATATGAGAATACGCTCGTTTCTTGAAGGTTCCTAAATCGTATTCTGCCTAATCACAAAGATTAATTAATGTATTTTTACTATTAAACGGACTACTATTAACGAAACTTGGACATCGCATACATCAGCCATTTTGAAACTTAAAGTATGAATATTATGAGTTCCTTTTTATGACGATGAGCGTGTGTGACATTAGACAATCAACAAGTCAGATGCTAGCTAAAATCATTCCTGTTTATAGCACGATTAGGTTTTAATTTGTATGTATATAGTGACGAAATTATTTAGTTAGCATTGTTTAGAATCTACATTATTATGTTATACGGACAAAGTAAATACTATTAACTGTCATTGGTATTTTTGTTAATCGTGGAATGGTTTATTTGGACGACCCTGCCGGTTCAGAGGTAGTGAACACTGCTTCTGGCACAATGGTTACGGGTTCGATCCCCACACAGTACAAACATTGACGTGCATGGACAATATGTACATGTCTGTTTGTATTGGTCTTTTTTTATTTTATTTTTTATAGTGGCTCGACATAATGGCTTCCCTACGCCTGATGGAAAGCAAAAGAAAAGCCCAAGTCGCTGTGACAACGGGCAAGTAACTGGTCAGTTACCTGTCAGTTGCCACCGCCATGCCGGCCCAACCCTAACCCCCCACGGGGGTCTGGGTGTTTGCTATGTATATATATGTATTTACTTACGAAAAATGTATGTAAGTAAGTTTATCAGTTGTCTAGTACTTATAGTACAAGCTTCGGCTTAGTTGGGACTAGAAGGCGATGTGTGGCCCTGTGTGGCATGTTTTGTTTATATTTATTGAAATGAATAAAATTATTGAATGTGCAATATTTTTATGAACAAAGCAATGTTTTTAATTTATTATGAGTTGTACTACTGATGGCGTAAAAGTTTATTTTTTAATGTTACCTTCTGTATTTTATTAACTCTACATTAGATTAATTTGTATCCATATGTTTGTATAAATTCCACGATGAATAAAAATGTCAAAAATAACACTTTAATCATATCTCAAATGTTCAAATTTAATATTATCACCGAAATAGGCCTGATCAATGATCTAGTTACGCCGATAGCACTTAACCGGGTAGCTTACTAGCTGTTCGTCTATGGCTTTGCCTAGGCAATATCCTAATGTTTGTAGCGACTGCTATTAATAAGTGAATTTGTACCATCCACTCGTACATAGACCCATGGGGCATGTAAGAGAAGAATAATTGACAATCTCAATGCAATTATGACGCATACAAGATGCATGTAACAAGTTATTCCTCAATCAAATAAGAATTATTATTTTTCATAGAGTGTACAACTATTGCCCATTTTAGACGGACGATCCGTTGGTTCGAGTCAATGATAAAAAAAAAATGAAAATAAATTTATTGGAGCAAATACTGAGTTGTCCTTCCAACTAAGTAGGTATTTCTTAGAAATAAAATAATGTATTACATTAAAACAGTGTACCTACTGGTTGAAATAAATATTTTGTATTTGTATTTGTAAATCTACAATTTGGTAGGTCATTTAGGACGTTATATATAAATTAGTACCTCGGCAGGGAGCTGATTCTATAAACGCAGCGTTCGCGGGAGGTTATTCCTCTGACAGAGGAACGTGCGTGACCAGTTAGGCCTCAGGGTGCGAGGATGAACAGAACACCCTGCAGATATTGTGAGAAATTTTAATTACAAATTTCTTAACGCATAAGTGCCCCACGAATGATAAAAAGTTTGGGAACCCCTGTCATTAATAGGTACTTAAGAGACTAAGTTACTAATTATAAACTCTATTGGCTGTAGTAAATAGGGAGACACTTGATACTTGCATCTTGTGAGCTACTTATTCCTAAAACATTTAGAAATAGAATAAAGCTAGCTAGCACCCAACCGGCTCCGGCTCCTAGTATCGCCAGCTAATACACAAAAGAAACACAGCTAATAAAAGTTCCATATTAAATTAACGAATTTCAATGCATTAGTGTGTTTGACAAATAACGTAGGTAGATATTATAAAATTTAGCCCCGCCAGGTGCGCACGAGTTTTGTAAAGGAATATTTGAGTGGAGCTGAACTTTTTTCTGTTACCGGTATTTTTAATGCAATAATTTGTTTACTGTAAGAGATTTCCAACAGATGTCCTGCTACTTTTTCGGATATTTGTAAAAGAAAACAGATTTGTTGTATGGTTTTAAAAAATCAAGTTAGTTTGTATGGATGCTGTTCAGTGAATGTTGTCTGATGACAATTATGTCTATATTATTATAATTAATCCCAAATAACTTAATATAGGAACAAAATACAAACAAAACAATATTCCATCTGATTCTAAAATAGATATAAAAATACTATTACTCAAAAATATCCTACATTGTAATTGTAAACATTCTGATGAAATATTCGAAAAAGTAACCTAATATCTAGGCTATAAAATAGTTTATAAATAATTTAATTTATGTATTATTAATTATTAAATTACATTAATGTAATTTGCGATGTTTATAGTAGCCATAACTGTTAGCTTTACCTCAGATATATAATTATGATTATATTATGAGAGCCCCTGATGATAATTATGCTAATATTACTTCAATAACTACTTATAATTAATAACTTTGTATAGTTTTATACTACCACAATCCAATATTACCTACTATATGCTATGGTCTCAACTTTTAATGGTATCAATGTGTGTTAGCGTAAATTTTAATTAGAATGGATATAAGTTTATAAATGAATATCGATTAAATAATTAACTTCGAGTAAACATCTATCAGGGGCCACTCGAATAACATTATCAATTTTATGGATTATTGTTAACGTAAGCTTCCATTTCTACAATATGATTAAAAATAAACTACGTACGTATTTTGAAATGAGTTCAATTATAAATCTATGCTTGATGGAGGGATTTTTCAATCACCGGATAAAGTTGAGCAGACTTGAAAATGGGTAATACAGATCGCATGTATTGGTACGTGGCCCAATTAGGAACTAAAACATAATTCAAAACGTCACTTTTGACGTTGGTTTTTGACGTTTTCATGACTCATGTCAGCATCACTTAGGTGCCAAAACATATTTGTCTGTCTGTACGACTGATTACAAAAGTAATGACATTATCAGTACTACTGATTGAGTTAAAAAAAAATCAGTCGAATTATTTTAAAATGACGTCCTGTCATCATACCTTTTAAGACACTGTTATAGTTTTTCCGGCCATTGAAAAATCACACATTAATTGGCACCCTATCAGAAGGTTTGACAAAGAATTATTTGGCAATTTAAACTCCAAAATGTATTGTTATTTGAGCGTCGTTTCAGAGTACAATTTCTTAGCGTTTATTATCGATCTTCTTGTTGTTTCGATGTAATATGATTACATCTGTCGCATGCGGCGACTATCACAATTGTGTTTTAATTGTGCGGAAAGTTTAGATGTTTTTTAGTGCTGGCCCGGTATTTACACAAAAACAATCTTTCGTGTATTTTGTTCAAAGAACCTCTTTTTTAAGACAGAGGGGAAGGTCACCTGATGGAAAGTGATCACTTCAGCCAGGGGAGTCACAGGTGCGTTGATGGCCCTTGAGAAATTTATAGATTCGCTTTTTGAAAGTCCCTCAGTCGTATCCATTCTGAAAAGTAACAACTGTAAACAGATTCTAAAGAACCGTTACACGTGTATATTGTCTATTGACTAATCTCGAATACATATTCAAAAGTATATCTAGTATTGAACAAGTCTGATTTTATTAAGTAAAATAAATACTTGTGTAAAACAAAAAGTTGTGCGGACCTAAAAATAAATTCTATAAAAGGATGATTCCGTGTGGCAAGCGGCCAACTATGCCGCATTTCCTACAGAGATGCGACCGTGTTTTACGCAGTCAATATGAAAGTGAAATTATTAATTAAATTAAGTAGCTAGGTATAGCTACCTAAAGTACATAGGTCTACTTTGAAATTCAAAATTTCATCTAAAATCACATCAAATTTTCATTTTATTGATAAGAAATCTATTACACATATCTACCTATGAGTTTCTAATACTTTTGTGAGTATTTAATGCAATCATTATTCTAGGAAAAAGTGACAATTTCTTGACGAACGAACGCTCACAGTCGGAAGCATTTTTTTTATACCACTATGGTGGAAACCCCCCGAACGCCTAAAACACAAGGGACATCGCATGCGCTTTGTCGACCCTGAAACTATATTATTTGGTGTAAACAATGCCTTATCATTTAGATATTCTGTCTTATCATACCTACCTTAATTTACCTTGTATGAAGCTTTGTGTGAATATTTGGCCAGCATATTGAATGGGAGACATCACGCGGCGTGGCTCGGAACACGTTTATCCCATTAAGGGATTATCCATAAATGATTGTATTATATTTAATGTTGCGTTGTGTTGTTAATCAATAAATAAACGAATTTGTATTATAAAATATTTACGTATTTCATTACATTTAAAAAAAAATATATAAAAAAAATCTCTGTTAAATTATTTCCTACAACATTGGGCCATCAATGTACGCACGGGCAAACATCAATTAATTTTAAGTTGAAAATAGTTTGGAAACATTTGACGGATGGGCAGACCCCTCTTTCCCAGTTTGCACTATGAGCAAGTGCCCAGGGCCCCGCGATCGATGGGGCCCCTCAGCTCAAATACAAAGTGCCTAGTTCCTGCCAGGGCCGACGAAATAGTGTTCTTTCAAAGACAATAGGGGCCCCATTATCCTAATATGTCCAGGGCCTCCAATGGGTTAAAGACGGCCCTGCCTACAATAAACTTGCAAACAGATTAGGTATTTACGAGCCAAACTGATCGTTGAGCTAGAAAAGAACTGGACTAGGTATAAAGAACCCATAAAAATTAGAGGTGTACATAAACATTTAGAGCGAGAGAGTTCAGATGGTTCAGACAAGTCGCGGTTAAAATTAAACGGCGCGCGGTCAGCGACCCCGGCGCACGCGCATCCGAGTCTACAACATTGGACTGAAATGTTATGAGCGGCTAAAGGGGCTTAGATACGGTACGATTCGTCTGTACGATCGATCTGATGAAAATCGTGACTATTGATCGCATTACTTTTAAAGTACTAGTAAATCGTTAACGATCTTGATATACATTATCGATTCGTCGTTTCGATCGGGCTGAAGCGACGGATCGTACAGACGAATCGTACCGTATATGGGCCCCTTAATAGTAGTTCATGTTTTGTAGGAATGTTCTGTCACCCGTGACTTATTGATAATTGTGTATGTTTAATGAATACATACAACATTATATCATTACTATAATGTTATGTTTTTTTTTTTTTTGTTTATAGTAGCACGGCATAATGGCCACTCCACGCCTGATGGAAAGCGAGAGAGAAGCCCAAGTCGCCGCGACAACGGGCAGATAACCAAACCAGTCACCTGTCAGTTGCCACCGCCATGCCGACCCATACCTGATGATATTGATTGATAAAATGAATAACCATTGAACCTCGGTAGCGCAATGGTTAGAGCGCCGAGCGTTCTCGTCTGAAGCTCGGACCGGACCGTACGAAAATTTTGGGTTCAAACTATTCAAAATTTTCTCTGGTTGGGTGTTATAAGATGCTGATTTCTTGACTGGCTCATTTGGTAGTGACCTCTGCCCTCTTCTGAGCCAAGAGTCGTGGGTTCAATTCCCGCACAGTACAAACATTAGTGTTCATGAACATTTCTGTTTGTATATGTCTGGGTGTTTTTTGCTATGTAGGTATAATATGTATTAATTTACAAAAAAAATGCATCTAAGTAAGTTTATCAGTTGTCTAGTACCCATAGTACAAGCTTCGGCTTAGTTTGGGGCTAGGTGGCGCTGTGTGGCCCAGCGTGGCATGGCTTGGGTTATTTTTTTTTTTTTTCTTTTTTTTTAATTAGACCCAACATCCATGTGTAGAACATTTAGGTATTTGGTTCCTATTCTATTAGCAAACTTCAGTTACAGGTAGGTATTTACCTACTTATTGTTGAGTGCCTTATTATAAGCGACAGTGTATTAACTTGTATCCAGGCATACGGCCCAGCCTTTATATGACCTAGTTTTACTTCAACCGTGTCGGCTGGGCTCAGTCTCACGCACTCGGCGAGCGATCAATACAACTGTCTAGAGGTTCAGAGACCTTCTCGTTTTGCGTATTGTACCTATGTTGGAGACTAGCTATGCCGGCGGCGTCGTACGCGTGTATATCGGGTTTTAAAAATAACGGACTTCCATGCAGTAGTTTTCGCGTGGTGTGCGATCAAACATACAGATAAAAAATTCTCCCGTTTTCCCAACACTCTATTTATTGTAGCGTGATGAAAAGTATACTATATGAAAGGCCGGCAGCGACCCCCGAACTCGATATGTGTTGCAGGTGTCCATGGGCGGTGTCGACTGCTTACATGACATTTGCTCGTCTGCCGTTCTAGGCTTCTCTACGCCTGATGCGAAGCGAGAAAGAAGCCCAAGTCGCTGCGATAACGGGCAGGTAGTGACCTGTCACACACCGGCCCGTGAAATGCATCATCGCGCAACATATCGAAGGAAGGAGGAATAGGACACATGTAATGGCAAGGAATTCCACATTTTAACGACGCGGCAAAAATTTTGACGCGAGAAGAGGTCTTGACGCTTTTTTTAATAATATTTTTCGTGATTTTAATTTTTTAGTAGTACCTACCTACCCTATTTGTTTTCAGACGTTTTGCATATAATACCTATTAATTAATTATTAATTTATAATATTATAAAGCTGAAGAGTTTGTTTTTTTGAACGCGCTAATCTCAGGAACTAGGTAGTTACTGGTCCGAATTGAAAAATTCTTTTTGTGTTGAATAGATCATTTATCTAGGAAGGCTATATAAAAAAAAACTGGGAAAAAATAACTATTCCACGCGGACGAAGTCCCGAGCACAGCAGCTAGTAATACCTATAAAGTTTACAAGTTGTAGATAGATACCCTCATACAGAGAAAATTTATATCCATGTAGGTACTCGATGGCGCTTTATACTCGTATAACAATTTATGTAGGTAGGTATAAAAATAAATTGACCCCATTTGAAGAATTCTATGAAACAAAAACAAATGTACCTACATATTTTAATTTATGCTTTAATTTAATGAACATTAAAATACGCCAATTATCCTGCTCCTATTTTAAACCGTTGAAATAACAGGAAAACAACAACTTCAATGCCTTATTTATCACAACGCGTAAACAACGAAAGATTTGGCGCCTACAGTTCAACTGAACACAACCTTATGTCACCGACGAAACCAAATATGGTTGGAGACAGAAATGATGTCATCTCACCTACCTACGTGTTGTAGTTAAGTAGTTATGCACACTCCGGGCGATCTTGGTCTCAATTTTATTGCTGGAAGTGATCCTCTCGGCAAGGCTGTTAGTCAAACTGTATGTAGGCGGTTGGCAGTTAGCGGCCTCTAACCGTTTATGGTCTATAAGTTTATCTGCATCCGGCAGAATGCTACAAGTCTAGGTACCTACCTACTTACATGATATAGCATTCACCGCTCCTGCGTTTCATTATAATTTTTATCTTGAAAAGTTGGCATTGGAAGTACCTATTGGAACTCGCAATAATATGCAATTTGACATTTTGCTAAGTGGAGCATTCTGAGCTGTGAAAAGAGCTAGGTAGGTAGGTACATAAGGTAACATTGCTGAGTTTCAATAGATTGTTGTGCCTATCAAAGAATAAAAAAACCGGCCAATTTGACAGTTGAACGAGTCTTAGGTGCAACGCAGACGGCACACTTTTTGTACGATAGAGTCTGTGTCTGAGACATTTAAAAAGAGTGTCTTGGTCTGCCGACAGAATGATTTAGACTAGGTACCTATGTAGTCATTTTGCAAATCGGTCATTCTTAGACTAAACCGATCCGAAGATGTGCGTCGTGTGCGTTGAGTCTGTGAAATTCCGTAGCCAAATCCAAAACGGGTCCCCTATAGATTCGACATGTCTGTCTGTCACAACTAGTACCTATATTGTCGTAGCTATTATAAGAGAAATTTGGTGCGTAGGTGTATTCAGTAAACCGCATTATGACTTTAAAATAAAATCAGAAAAAAAAAATTTTTGGGGTGTTCCCCATATATAGAACTGAACTACCTACAGCTTGAACGTCAAGCTAGAATCCTCACCAACCTATAGCTATAACTCCGAAACTATAATGCGACTATTTTTTTTACTTGGCGACTATTTATGACTATTTTTTGGCATAGTCAAAATTCGTTTTCATGCAGGTTTCAGAGATGAGGATTCCAGCTTGAAGCACACAACTGAACCTCAAAAACAACTACCTACCTAGGTAGGTACCTACCTACCTAAATTGGTTTTAAATGAGATCTAAACAGTAGGTGAGTGCGTTCGCGCAGCAGAATTTGTTTTTTCATTTGTTTTGAATTTTGGTCGCTTCAAGAATCTAATGATGCAGATTTGGTACTATTTTGGGGCGAACATTATTTGACGATTGCTGTATATCCGAAACGGCTGAACGCAGCAGTCATGATTTTTTGGTATGCAATGCAGGCAGATGCAATACGTGTGTGCCCCCCTGTGTGGCCTAATTTTCATTGTCATGACTAGGTAGGCATGGTTCAGGAGTTATTCTATTATTAGGTACCTACCTATATTATGTTCATTTTTCTACGTTTGATAATAAATTCCTGAATAGAAGAAACACTCCTAGCTAAATGTATAGTTCATTCGCGTTAAGAAAATAGTGACTCGACAGGTCACTGACAGGCCACTAGCCAATTAAAACGCTAGAAATTATAATTTCTAACTATAGATAGGTACATAATTAGGTATTTATCCTAATTTATGTATAGAGTACCTACCTATGTATTAGTGTACTAATGTGTCTGTAAAATAGGTATAGGCCTAGTATGAGCGGAAGGTGATATTTTCAAATCAAACAAAGAAATCATCATAATTTTCTTTTTATTTCATTTCACCGCGGAATGTATCGGTGTGAGTGAGCCGGAAGCGAAATAAATAATCATCGGCTTAATATTCCTCGGCGCCCTCGCCCTCTCCCTCGGCGGAGTCCATGCCGACCTCTTCGTAGTCCTTCTCGAGAGCGGCCAAGTCCTCGCGCGCCTCGGAGAACTCGCCCTCCTCCATACCCTCGCCGACGTACCAGTGCACGAAGGCGCGCTTGGCGTACATCAGGTCGAACTTGTGGTCCAGGCGCGCCCAGGCCTCGGCGATGGCCGTGGTGTTGGACAACATGCACACCGCGCGCTGCACCTTGGCCAAATCGCCTCCGGGCACCACCGTGGGCGGCTGGTAGTTGATGCCCACCTTGAAGCCGGTGGGACACCAGTCCACGAACTGGATGGTGCGCTTGGTCTTGATGGTGGCAATCGCCGCGTTCACGTCCTTCGGCACCACGTCGCCTCGGTACAACATGCAGCAGGCCATGTATTTGCCGTGGCGCGGGTCGCACTTCACCATCTGGTTGGCGGGCTCGAAGCAGGCGTTGGTGATCTCCGCGACGGAGAGCTGCTCGTGGTAGGCCTTCTCGGCGGAGATGACCGGCGCGTACGTGACCAGCGGGAAGTGGATGCGCGGGTAGGGCACCAAGTTGGTCTGGAACTCGGTGAGGTCGACGTTGAGCGCGCCGTCGAAGCGCAGAGAGGCGGTGATGGAGGACACGATCTGCCCGATGAGCCTGTTCAGGTTCGTGTAAGTGGGCCGCTCGATGTCCAGGTTGCGCCGGCAGATGTCGTAGATGGCCTCGTTGTCAACCATGAAGGCGCAGTCGGAGTGCTCCAGCGTGGTGTGCGTGGTGAGGATGGAGTTGTAGGGCTCCACGACGGCGGTGGACACCTGCGGCGCGGGGTAGATCGCGAACTCCAGCTTGGACTTCTTGCCGTAGTCCACGGAGAGGCGCTCCATGAGGAGGGAGGTGAACCCGGACCCGGTACCGCCTCCGAACGAGTGGAAGATGAGGAAGCCCTGCAGGCCGGTGCACTGGTCGGCGAGCTTGCGGATGCGGTCGAGGACCAAGTCTACGATCTCCTTGCCGATGGTGTAGTGGCCGCGAGCGTAGTTGTTGGCCGCATCCTCCTTACCAGTGATAAGTTGTTCTGGATGAAACAACTGTCTGTATGTGCCTGTGCGGACCTCATCTGTAGGCAAAGAAAAAGGCAAGTTAGAAATTGTTCTCAAGGAATAATTCATTTCAATCTTCTTTGATATACCTACTCAGTTAATTATCTAGGCCAAATTCACTGGACTGAATACTAAAGTTTCTGAATTTGAAGTTATTTTTCTAAGAAAATATTCAAATAAGTGTTTATTGACATACTATCCATTGTCAGCTAAATTTTAGAGTATTATTCAGAGTTAAAATCCATCTCCAGCGATTTGAATAATTTATTTTAGCTTTGCTTGCACATTTGAGTAAAGGTGCACCTTTGCGGGTTAACCAAACCAACTTACTAGATGGTGGCGCAGACAAATAACTTTAGGATAGCTGTAATAAAAATGTCAGATACTGACCTACTACAGTAGGCTCCAAGTCGACAAACACAGCACGAGGGACGTGCTTGCCCGCTCCGGTCTCGCTGAAGAAGGTGTTGAAGGAGTCGTCACCGCCGCCGATGGTCTTGTCTGTGGGCATCTGGCCATCGGGCTGGATGCCGTGCTCCAGGCAGTAGAGCTCCCAGCAGGCATTGCCGATCTGGACTCCGGCTTGGCCAACGTGTACGGAAATGCACTCACGCTGTTGGACAAAAGATAATGTTAGTTAGTGATTGAAATAATATAGATAGTAATTCTTAATATGGATATTGATGATGGCTAGTCGATAGGGTAGGTGACTGTTTCCACCTATTCTCCAGTGAGTTTGAACTTAAGAAAAAAAACCAAAATATTTAAGATGAACATATTTTATTTCAAGACAAAAAGTTACGCCTACCTACATCTGTTTAATACCTACATTAAACAGATGTAGGTAGATGTCTGTAGAGGTAGGTACCTACTCTACACTTTCTTTGTAAGTACCAAGAGAAAGGAGAAAGTAAAGTTTCAATAAAGTGTATTGATGAGAACTGGGTCAAATTCGATACAGCCGATTGTTGAGAAGAGAAGGCTTCACAATTTTCACTTAGTTCTCGCTACATAGTTTCTAGCCTTGAATGAGGTCACTCACTACCAAAAGGACACGTCACCGGCGCGAGATAAATCAATACCTACGAAAAACATCCGATGAGGTAATACGCTCATATTGAAGTGTCAAATAATCAAATGTATGCCGAAACTTTGAATAAAACAAGCAATACAGTTGTAAGGGAAGAAATTATCGGAAAAATAAGGCGTGGCAAGCCGGCATGGCATCCTTGAAAGAGGTCTGCACCGAAGCAGTAAGTATTGAATGAATCTGTCGCGAATTTAGAACAAAACTGTTATTAAATCTTTTGTTTCTCTTCTAAATGTGATAGAAATTGAATTCAAATAAATGAAAATCGCAAATTGAAAGGAAATGCTGCTAAATTATGAAGGTTACAATGATGAAGTACGGGGTAGGGAAGTCGTTACATTTTGAACTTGGTCGGGTAATACGCCGACAAAATGGTGGCGTGACCACCCGGCACTATTTTCGTAGAAAATCGATGAAAAAGGGATATTAATTAGAAAAGTAAATAATTTATAATAAGAATAAGAAGATCACTTACCATATTGAATTGAGTTTTGTAGTCTTATCGTAGAAAATAAATTAATGTCAGTCGTCGTTCAGCGCGACCGGTTAAGTGGTTTGCCGAACGAATAGTAACGCGAAAATTCCGTTAAACGTGCTTTTATACCATCGGCGTCACGGGGGAGCAACGCTTCAAACGACGCTATCCCATTGGCTGGTTCAACTGCCGCATGGGTGGTTCGGCCAATAAGGTCAAAGCTGCATTATATCACCATTGCGGGAATATGTGGGTTGGTGATTCATTCAAGTTAGTTCACCTTTCGGGATGTGTAAATATCGATATTTCAGTTCAGTAAATTATACGATAAGGATGCACAAATGTATTAAAATAGAGTTTTCGGGAATTTGACGTATGAGAACCTACCCTTGGGTTAGTTAGTTACACCTGGCTGCCTAAGTGCCTAGGTTAGGTACAATATTAGGCGTAGACGGCCACAGATCCTAACGTGTAGCCGTCTACATCTATAACAAGAGTTGGAGTAGTAATTTGCACTTAATATTATCCATCACGGCTCGAATATGTACAGGTAGATTGGTATATGTAGGTATCTGTGCCTAGAAAGATGTGATGGAAGACATTAAAATCTGGGGCCTAAAAGGGTCTTACTTTGTAAATATGTATCTTCAAGTCATAGGTAACATTGTCTAGGGTAGATGAATATGTTTAATTTTCCATGTTATATAATGGCTGTCTTATAAAATCTTATTGAGAAATCACAACAAAAATATTTTGCAAAATAAGAGCGCGATAAGTCTTCAAAGTTGAATGGGAAAGTCAATTTCAAAAGCATAAAATTAAACTAAATATTATTATAGCACTCTTTAAGATATCTATGTAATTTAGAACATTTGAACAGAATTATCTGATATGAAACAAATGCTATAAATGCAATATTTAAAAAAAATATTAAAGAAATAAAAATCCAACTGCAGACTGAAAAGAGGAAACCCAGGCTTGTCAACAGTCCAGAACTCAGAGGATCTTTTACAATTGGGAGCTAATTTATTATCAAGAAGATTTGTGCTGGTTTCGATTTTAATAGCTCTCGACTGTGAAAGGTCCCATGACTTCTTGACTGTTGACAGGGCTCGTTTTCCTCTTTTCAGTGAGCAGTCAGGTTTTTGTTTTTATTTATAATATTTTTTTGATTTATAACTTATCAGTTGTTTTCTTGAAATAAATTTGCCCACTACCATACCGCTAGAGGTGCATGGAAGTTGCATAATAAGTTATTTGCTCATTGCTTGCTAACGCGTTTATGAAGAACTAGCTGTGCTCGCGACTTCGTCCGCGTGGAATAGTTATTGCTTCCCCGTTTTTTTTTACATTTTCCATTATTTCTACGCTACTAATAGTTGCAGCGTGATGTTATATAGCCTAAAGCCTTCCTCAATAAATGGTCTATTCAACACAAAAAGAATTTTTCAATTCGGACCAGTAGTTCCTGAGATTAGCGCGTTCAAACAAACAAACTCTTCAGCTTTATAATATTACTAGCAGTGCTCGCGACTTCGTCCGCGTGGAGTAGTTATTTTTTCCCCGTTTTTTTTACATTTTCCATTATTTCTTCGCTCCTAATAGTTACAGCGTGATGTTATATAGCCTATAGCCTTCCTCGATAAAAGATCTATTCAACACAAAAAGAATTTTTCAATTCGGACCAGTAGTTTCTGAGATTAGCGCGTTCAAACAAACAAACAAACAAACAAACTCTTCAGCTTTATAATATTAGTTAAGATAGTTAAAGTTAAGATTAACATGTTGTCCTATAGGAATTTCAGCAATTCCTATGACATTCCCGTGGTCAAGACGAATCTAAAGATTCCTCATACATCAAAATCCATTAAGCCGATTAGGCTACAGGAGGACACAAAGAAACAGACTCCTTTGGCAGTCAGGTAAAATACATATATTAGTCACCATAAAATTGTAAATACCGTTAGATTATGATCTATATCGCGAGATTGTAATATTTTGAAATATTGTGAGCTGTAAAATAATGCTTACATTTTAACTATGAGTTAATTTGGGTTAACATAACATGCAACGTATTATCGATATCGATACTTTTAGTCCTTATTTGACGCATCACTAAAAATCGTTACTTGTCGTCGAGCCGGGCGGACGATTCGCACACATAGACATTTTCTCACTAGGACCGTCTGGATTTTTTATATAACTTTTTACATATCGAATTCAAAAATTTCTTTTCCCAAATGCAATTATGAAACATATTTCAGAAATTGCTTCACCAGTTTGTATGTAAAATGTGAAAATAAATAGTACTTAGAGCTATCTTTTGAATTGAGCGCTTTTACGCACACACATACAACGTCGTGTAGAGACACGGGACCCGCGCGTTACCTTATATGGGCGACTGCAGTGGTGCTAAAACTATTTTTTTTATTCTTACTTTTGCCAGGATTGCATATTGATTCTCGTTATGTAATAAAATTATGAATGTATGTAATGTAACGTTATTATTACACTTAAGTAGTACAGGAATAAGCTATCCATTAGGGTTACCGGCTATCTGCCTACCTACCTACGAAGGTAGGAAGATTATGAACTTATTACATGATTTTTTAATATTAATAGCTCTACATTTATTTACCAGTTGGTGCAAACATTCAGTCATTAGAATTCTTGGATTCCATGACATCATCTAGATGAGTTAATGATAAGTGTCACTTTTAATGGGATGTAAGGGAGCAGCCTATCATCTTTTCGCTCCAAGCCAACCTCACCTGCCAGTGGTGCATCCTGCCGAATAACTAACGAGGCGCTGGCAACCGACTGGTGGCGGTACCTATAACCATCACAATCACAAATGTAGGCGTAGCTAATAGCACAGACCTGACAGACAACCAACCCGCCTACCCAGCGTGGCCATTATGGGAACTTGTATTATCTCCCCATCAGATTATCAGAATGAAAGAACAGAGAGTGCATCTCTTGCATACTTGGCCAATAAATTAGTCTTCTTGCGTTATTAGCACTACAAAGTACAAAAATTAACAAAGTATTTGTAAAGTAAAGGTCTGTAAGTTTGGAAATAACGATTTATAAGAGAGGAAGTAATTGTGATAACGGCATGACCTAGGTACTTACTGCTGAAAAAAAGAATCAATATAAAAACAACCTTGGCCAAATTTCAGATTAGGTAAAACATTATTACCGACTTAGGTATGTCGCGGTTCGAATGAATAAGTAATGGCATGGCATGGAAGAACATAATTTATTTTACCCGGTCACGCTCACGTGGGTTATTTATTAACATGGTTAGGAAAATACCGGTAAGAAACAAAATGCTGCTAAAGTAACGCTTTTTATGTGTTGAGTGCTCCTATAGCACCCAGTTAGTTTTAGTCATCTCTCTTTTCATATTATGTTTATCTGTGGGTAGTACTTTGAATGAATGTACAGATTGAGTGCCAATGAGATTTAGAAAAGTTAACGTAAATGTCGGGGTACCTATAAAAAAAAAAATATATACCTATAAAATTCTTCCAAACACAAAAGTAAGAAAGATTTTTTTTTATTATTTTCTTTATGCATATATAACTGTCTCTTTTTCTTTGAAATGGTAAACAGAAAGTTTAACTTTTAGGGGAACCGATTATGTTTTTTTTATTAAATTTGTGAGTGCAGCGCCATCTAGTAAAATACTTCTGAAATACCTACTTGACGCGACTGTGCGTTAGACGTGAAAGCAAAACGGTTTTATTGAAAACCTACGCTTGAAGTTAAAAAGCACAGGTACACATAAAAAGCAAACCAATGTATTAGTAACCGCTTGTAGTGACACCTATATTTTTCCATGCATTTATTTTTTACTTGTGTAGATTTTCCAGATAAAATTCTTTAAAGTTATTTTTGAAAATTATATGCTTTAACGATAAGTTTTTATACTGTTTTATTTTAACGTATATTTACATAGTTTTATCTGAAGCTTTAATTTTCACTTTATTTATAAATGCAGTAATGATATCAGCTGAGAATATCACCCATTCATTAAAGTTCAATAAGTAGGTAGGTACGAAAAGTTGGGCTGCTTGTTGTAGTTGTTGTATTCCATAATTATAAATAGTGAATAAATAAATTGTATGAATCAATAAATACTAACCCACGTAAACTATCAATAATATAAATATCTTTAACTAAGTAGCTGCTAAACATTAATTTAACAAAATGATTCATATGATGTGTTAATCATCTTTTTGTTTATTTTCAATAAAAATTGCTACATTAAATGCCTCTTACTCATACAGAAAACTTTCTCTATCGGATGACAGAGACAAACACATGTTTCTCCGTTCGCGCCACGACATTTGATATTTCCGTTGAAGTTTTCCCGCGCTCGTTCAACAAGTGCGCGCCAACTCAGTCCGCGCGCGAACGTAACTTCTGCCGTTGGCACACGATTCGAAACTTAAAAAATTAATAATACGAGAAAAAGTGATGATATAATGAAATAATAAAACAAATCAATTGTTATTTGTTGAAATTCAGTGAGTTTGGTGTTGTGTTTTAAAGGTGTTGGAAAAGGATCATTTTTAAAAGCAGTAAGTGTGATTTTACATTTTTACGTGTATATTTTCGCGACCTTCGTAAGATTTATAGTTCGTTTGCCACTGAAATGCTATTTTTTTCTGAGATGCGTCGCCTAACCTTGTAAGGTTGTGTGTTTGCCGTTATACACAGATAAGGCAAGTCTAGATCGGATGTAGGATCTAGGCGATCTAGCTAGGCTGTCTCGAAAGTACGGTATTGTACACCGTTGATTTATCTAGCTATGTTAGGGCAACTTTCTATATTAGTACAACTGCTGCTACCTAACTACTAAGGAAGCCGTGTATACTGCATATTATATCTAGTATCGGTTCTTAGTATCGGTTCTAGCTACAACTGGGTCCAAGTCACAGGCTACAAGTTTTTGGACAACTAAACTACGAGGTTAAGAACTTTTCGCTTGAAACAGTAACAAACTTCCATCCTTACATTCAAACAAACTGTCGCATTTATTATTTATTAGGTATATGGGTATAATATAATAAGTAGGATTTACCTACTCCCATTAATTAAAAAGAAAAATCTATTGACCAATATGCACCTATTATTATAATCGATTGTAGCTATAAGCTATATTACTGTAAACTTTCATTAAAATCCGTTCAGTAGTTTTTGCGTGAAAGAGTAACAAACATATTGATGTTTTGTTTCAGTGTATTGACACTGAAACAAACTTTTGCATTTAGAATTTTAGTAGAAATAGGACTTAAAAATATACTTACGTTGTATCACAGTTTATGTGCGAATAATTCTGATACTGATTCTGAATAGTTTTTTAATACAACGGACCTCTTGTACTTACATCTATAATTTTTTTAGTAATTTTAGTTATAGGTAGGTACTTTAAGAAATGCTCAAATAACTCTATCGCAGACATAGCCAAAAGTCGTAAAAACAGTCTCTACAATCTGAAGGTCTCCAGTCTCTACATCATCACTTAGGTCACGTTAGAGCTAAGAACTAACTTAAAATGTAGATATCAATTACTTAGCGTTGGGAGATTTTATTTTTGCGAGGTTGGGAATTTGAAACGTTTTAGGCGTGGAATATGCGGGATTCTTTCGTTATCGCGGGAGATATTTAAAAAGTTTATAATCACAAGTTCGGTTAATAGGTTTATCTTGTGACTAGCTGTGCTCGCGACTTCGTCCGCGTGGAATAGTTATTTTTTCCCCGTTTTTTTTACATTTTCCATTATTTCTTCGCTCCTAATAGTTGCAGCGTGATGTTATATAGCCTAAAGCCTTCCTCGATAAATGGTCTATTCAACACAAAAAGAATTTTTCAATTCGGACCAGTAGTTCCTGAGATTAGCGCGTTCAAACAAACAAACAAACAAACAAACAAACTCTTCAGCTTTATAATATTAGTTAAGATTTGACCACAATCACAAGATGTTGATCACATGATAATAACCCAAGACATGCCACGCTGAGCCACACAGAGCCACCTAGCCCCAAACTAAGCTAAAGCTTGTACTATGGGTACTAGACAACTGATAAACTTACTTATATACTTTTTTTTGTAAATAAATACATATTATACATAGAAAACACCGAGACCAATACAAACAAACATGTTCATGCACACAAATGTTTGTACTGTGCGGGGATCGAACCCACAACCCTTGGCTCAGAAGGCAGAGGGCACTACCAAATGAGCCACCGAGCCTGTCAAAATTGATAAACTTAAAAAAAATGATGCTGTCTTATAAATAAATAAAAAAATTCGGCTAAGGGAAGATCAGCATACGGAGAGTGGCGTTTACCTGGGTACAAATAGAACCTACTGCCTGCCAAGCATGCCGACTAAGGCCATCCCCACGAATGACAATTTTTTTTTATAGTTCTCGTAGCTCGACATAACGGCTACCCTACCCCTGATGGAAATGAAAGAGAAGCCCAAGTCTCTGTGAAAACGGGCAAGTAACTGGTCAGTTACCTGTCAGCTGCCACCGCCATGCCGGTCTAACCATAATGCCCACGAGCTCCGGAAACCCTACTCACCGACAGAAACACGACCCGGAGGTCATTTGGCTGCAGTATTCTGTAGGGTGGAGGTCCTTTTCCGGACGGGCGGCTCAATACGAGCGAAGATTCGCTATGCCCTACCTCTCTTTCTACTCTCTTAATAATTGAAGGACTTCGATCAAGTCGAACTTGACCGGGCGCCTACAACACCCAGCCCCGGCCCACGGGACAGATGTTGGCTGCACGTGGGCGTCGCGTACATTCCGACCATCGGATATGACAACCGCTGTGACCATAAGAAGGCCATAATATTGACTCTGTCCCGATGGTGTGGGCTTCGTATCACTGCCTATTATGGATTTTATTTTATACTTACTTACAAAAAATATTGGGTATGATTTATGGCTTAATTTTCTTTTTTAACCCTTTCTCTGTCCACGGTCCAGACACAATAAAATTTCAATTGTTATCTTAACTAAATATCTTAACTAATATTATAAAGCTGAAGAGTTTGTTTGTTTGTTTGTTTGTTTGTTTGAACGCGCTAATCTCAGGAACTACTGGTCCGAATTGAAAAATTCTTTTTGTGTTGAATAGACCATTTATTGAGGAAGGATTTAGGCTATAGATCATCACGCTGCCACTATTAGGAGCGAAGAAATAATGGAAAATGTAAAAAAACGGGGATAAAATAACTATTCCACGCGGACGACGTCGCGAGCACAGCTAGTGTATCATATAATGATACACAGGACAGGGAACCTGTTCAGGGAACATCGAGAGAATATACCCATAATCGCTACACAGGGCAGGCGGGTTGGCGATCGCAGGGCGTAGCTTCTTGCTCCGGTGACGCTGCTGATTGCTGCTGTTGACGGTCGAATTGAGAACCTCTTCCTAAGTTATATACTACTATACCTTAATTTACCTGTTTCAAATAGCCCATTCATTGCCTCTGGCTGGCATGGCTGGCCCTGTCTTGCTAGATAAGCAGGCATCTGATTTATTTACCAATATAACACCGTATTGGCCCTTACAAGCTTTTAACTACGCCATATTTCACGGCAGTAGTTTCATACATCTGCGCAATAAAGCTTTTGAAGACTGGTAGGAGTAGTGTATCTAAAGGGTTATCACCTGCATGTGTGTAGAATACGAGGAAATGGATATTTATAATTATGTGTTCAAATGTTCAAAAGCTCTTTAATGTAGATAGTGTACTTTTATTACAAGCTTCGGCTTACATATTTTGGGACTAGATGGCCTTATATAATCCAGTGGGGCATGTCTTAGTGTGTTACCAGATCGATGACATCGATCGATGGAAGAATCGATTGGTCGACGTCGATCGGTCGGTCGGTCGGTAGTATCTTCCATATTGATCATATCGATCCATGTTAAACAATCGATTCTTCCATCGATTTATGTCATCGATCGACGATTGGTCTGATATCACCCTTAAGATTATTAATTCTAGTAACTAATAATAACTTTTGAGAAATAAACGTATTTTAGGTATAAATGGCCAAATCATCAACACCCACTTTTGCGGACAGAACGACCTTTTTATATAGTTTTACCTTTTTAATACGTTTTGTACATAGTTTTATATTTAGAAGTGTTTTTAAGAATATTCTAGTTGCTATGGTTTTTATTGTTTATTGTTTATCTAGTTGTTGAGTTATACAGTCCGCCTGCGGCTGGACCATTAAAGTGTTTTTGTGGTTTCCCATTACTCGTTTGATTCCACACCCCCGGTTCCAGCCGTATCACCCACGTAAGATGACTTCATATTTTCTGTTTTGCAAGCATTCAACTTCAGAGACGAAAACAAAAATGACTGCATCGGTTCTGACGCATCCTGCGGTTTGAGATCACGGAGACCGCTGAAATAGCGCCAAGGATTGGGCGCAAGGTCCCGAAAGATCCTGGAATTGTTTACTTAAACTGAATCACTTTGATTTGTCATTGTAATTATGAATGGGACTTATTACATCATCTTGGTGTGGGGTATTTTGTGTGATGCGTGCTGTGGCTTACGTTATAATACAATATAATAACTGATATTGTCTCGATCTTTGAATTATGCAATAAAGAATGAGGTGATAGGTGAAAGAATTATCTTAACATAAACAAAATAAAAAGATTACACTTCATATAACCAGGTACGAACACTTGTATTCGACTCTTTTTATTTTCAAAGGCTGTGTTGTGATTCCTGACCCGACCACGATATGAAACTGAGTTTTTATTTTGGCAAAAAATAGTAACTTTACTTAAACTGGTAGAGAATGTTCCTAGCATTAAGTTCGCCTTTTGTACCATTTTGTGCTATAAAGTTTAAATAAATAAATAAAATAACTTTAATTGTGTTTGTGCCACTTATCCCAAGAATTTGTGCTTTATACTTTTTGAGTAATAAGAGTACGATTGTGGTCGGGCTAGGGTTTACGGTTCCTGACCCGACCCCAACCAGATCTTATAAAATATCAAGAATGTGAAGCTACTAATTATGCCCAAAATATGTATCAAATTGTGCCTAAAAGCGAAACGAATTAATTACTAAGCCAAGATGTGAATGATCTTGACATCTTGGCTTAGTAAGTAATTCATTTCGCTTCATCATCATCATCATCAGCCTATTGCAGTCCACTGCTGGACTGCCTCTCCAGCTGCTCGCCACCTAGGGCAAACCTCTGGAGGATATACCCATAATCGCCACGCTGGGCAGGCGGGTTGGCGATCGCAGGGCGTAGCTTCTTGTTACGGTGACGCTGCTGCCCGTCATCGGCCTGAGGTATTTAGCTACACCTTCTATGGTGATGGTTTTACCGCCACCAGTCGGTTTGCCAGAGCCTCGTTAGTTGTTCGGCAGGATGCACCACGGGCAGGTTCCAGATTTCTCCTTATTTTGCAATCTCCTCGTTCTTCCCACACTGCAGTGAGCAACATCCGCAACATTTAGGTGTAAAACATTAAAATTCCATACTCGTACTGGTCAAACTCACCGCAGTATCGTAATCTCGAACAACATTCGGTTGTGCGAGGTAAACAGTGCCGATGACATCACGTATCGACTTCGGCGCTAATATTAAATCTTGGCTTGGTTCCACGCGTGGATCATAGCGTGGCTGCCGAGGAAATATTGCACGGAACTTGGGTCAACGGCTCGGTTTAGTGCTGACACGAAATGTTTTGTCGTCGAAAGTCACAAACAAATGTCTTTTGTTGCTTGCGTAATAGATGGTTCAGAAAACTAAAGAACATTAACCTATCATTTGGATGCCCCAAGCTGTAGAAGCAGGGGCTATGTGCGAAAATAAGAAATGTTTATACAGACTTGGACCTCACAATATAACATACATACGATATTAACATTGAAGAAGTAGGTACAAAACAAAAGATAAAATGCTCCAAAAATCCTCGAGACAAATTGCTCAAACCAAGAAAAGCGTCTACCATAGATACTTAGATATTCTTTATATAAATGACTCTTTACACATAGCCAACATCGTTTCTGTTCCATTCTAAACAAAATTGTCCTGATTAATTCTTAAATTTTCTGTTACTGTTTTTCTTGTGAGCCTGTGTGTCTGTTTTTGCAAATAAATCCTTTAGCGCCTGTTCATACTAGCGTTTATTTTCGTTCACACTAGCGGTTGATCCGCCCGGCGGCGACCGCAAATCGACCGCCGATCAACCGCAAAACGGCCGAGGTGTTCACACTAGCGGTCGCGGTTTTGCGGTTCGGCAGCTGGTAGTGTTGTAGATCGATGGTCGGCTATAGGTAATTGTTGATTCTTTAGTGAGAATAAATCGATTCAAGTACCAAATGATTTACAATCTAAACATCGATAATCGCTTTAAAGATAATTTATGTGTGACTTTAGTTACTCTGTTTTTGGGAATAGGATACACGACTGTTTACTGTTTTATATTACTTTCTGGTCACCTTAAGAAGAAGTACAATTTAACTTATTTGAGAGCCATGAGTACTAAATTGATTGCAAATGCGAAGTTTATTGATGACTACAAACTTCAAATATTATTACAAAAGTTAAGTTTTGATTATATTATAATATTATCGTATTTTTATCTATAATAACATCTTCATTTAAGAAATAAATTTCATAAACTCACATTTAATATAGTTGTCACAATTGTCTAAAGCGAACAGCAAATTATAAACGATTCCTAGTGATCGTTTAACTTTCTGGTGTCCAATGCTCATTACAATTTGTACTATTTACATATCGATTAATCATTATGATCCATTAGCGTAACGATTAAATTGTAACAACACTAAAAATAAAACAATTACGTATCTACTAACAGAACGTAACCATTTTTGAAGCGCGTTGCGAAAATAAAGAATTATTGTATTTACTTACTTCATACTAAAATTATGTTGTATTATGTTGTTCTACTACTGTTTTTACGGTAGATCTAATGGGAGTTTTCGTCCCCACAATAGGTACTTAAAGAAATTCTTATCAAATATTACAATGCTTCTTGTTTAGAAATTGAATAATTTAAACTTCCTATGTGATATGCACTCCTGGTACTTTCAATTAGAGAAGCACACATCAGTCATGTCGGTGCTATCGTCGACACGCACACAAACAAATCTCACAGGGTCGATACCGGTTCAATTGGGGATTTTCGCTAACAAATAAGTTTATGAGAACACAATAAAAGATGTGTAATAAGAAACACAGTTTGAATATGGATACCACATATGTACCGTATAAGTATTCATGAATTAATCATGTTCAGATTTCCATTATTTCGTATTTCATAGAAAATAATGTTTGATTTTTGGTATAGAAAAATGCTAACTAAAAATGTATCCATAGTTTAATAACCATTTCTAAATAATTAGTGTGGCCTCATTGTGTACTTATATTTTCCACCATAATTTATAAATTCAAATAAATTTGTTTCATATTTTATTTTAACCGTGTAAAGTTACGTTCTATAAAACAGAAGAAGAAATGTCACTAGCTAGTGATGGAGGTATAGTGCTATTAAAGTTTCGATAATATCTAAATATAATAAGCTGAAAAGTAAAATAATTTTAAATGGAAATGGATAGCTTCTTGAGAAAATATTTCGACAAAGAGTAAAGAAAGGTAATTTTTTTTATAGTGCAAACGGGCCATTATTATCACTTAGGAAATAGTTAAATAACTTTCTCCTTAGCTGTTGTGTAATGGTCGTCGTGGCCTCTCTCATCCTTTCTTTCCTATTCTATAATACCTTCGAGTACTGTTTTATGTAATGGGATTTGAAGGCACTGGCGGAGTTCAGGGAGTGTTGCTCACCCGACAAGAGCAAACCTCTTTAGAATTAATGAATATGAAATTTTGCGACATTGACTTGTGGTAGAGTATATCTTCTAGCTAAAAATATTTAGTAGTTGAAAATTTTACCCAAAATATGGATAGTATTGCTGCCCACCAATTGTGAACCATTAATTACGAGAGTACCTACACTAAAGAACTTACGTCGGCACTAAGTTATTTTCCTAGTGACACTACGTAGTGCAGATACGCTTACTTTGCATATGTAAGATTCGCGATGGGCATTTGTCTTCTACTTTCATCGATATTCACAATTTGACTATAGAGCAGCCCTAGCCCGCCGATGTCTAAACGCGGCCGCCGCCGCCGATAGTGTGCGGATCAACCGCCAAACCGCAGTTTGAACGCCGCGCCCCGCCGCGTTCGTAGTGTGAACAGGGGTAGCGGTTTGACGGCGGTTTGATGGCGGTTAAACGTCAATCTGAAGGAAGCCTTAGTGAGTGATGGTAACATGACACATTGTGAAATTGGTAAGTCTATAACAGAATGCATCTAAGTTACTTAACATAGATGCATTCTGTTGTAGACTTTGTTCCGTTATCATAAGAATGCGTAGTCATCTCTTTTGTATGGCGTCTCGGAAGTGAAAATTGGTTTTTAATTTACAATCCATCTTTATTGTCTGATAATGTGGAATAATTTAATTGTTAGCCTGGGACGTAGGTACCTACTTCAAAGGAATTTTGAATATGTTGGCTTCTTCCGTTTCCCGTTATTTATATCCGCCATGACAAACCATGGCTTCTTCATCCATGGCATTGCACGTCTTTTCCCACTACCTTGCCAATAATTATACACACTTTTTATACGGAAAAAGTGTGTAAAATGAAGTTTTGAATGACTACCTACTTGCTATCAGTAACGTTATGATAGAGACGTAGTACTTACCGTACTAGAAACTACTATTAACTATTACTTAAATAGCTGGTGCCTATTTCAGGCACCAGCCCTCACTTTTTAGGCAACAACATGTAATGTTCTTATTCTTATTTGTTCTTACTCTAGTAAAGGATCTAAATAAACTCTAATAAACGATTCACGCTTGACTAAATTTTTTCTTCACCTCAAGTCATCTACCCATCGTCCTTGTACGTCCTTGTACCCGACTTCTCTAAAAACTGATCAACGAGAATCGTTCTAATTATAGCGTTTACTATAGTATAGTGTATTTCGGTCTCACCTGCTGGCAGATCACCAACTGGGCTTCCTCACCGCGCTGACTCACGTCAGGAAGTGGTCCAGGTCTAGACTAGGAGTATGACCTAGATTTTGGTTAAGATTTGCTTCCGCGCTGCTCCTTTCCGTTGGTTGTTGAATATTGGAGAAGAAGTATTTTTTATACCACATACAAGTATAAGACCCACCTGATAAGCGGTTACCGCAACCTATGGGCGCCTGCAACACCATCATCTTGATGGATCCCCCTACGGTGCACACAGCAGATCTCTCGAGGCATCCGCGGAAGACCAGCGTCGCGGCGTCCCAGACACGCCTCGGCACATGCTGAGCGAGATGCCTTTTTAGTATCAGCGCAATTGATTGTTTCTTGTCACTTTATTATGTAACAAAACGTGTGATGCTAAATAAATAACTATTCTATTCTATTCATCACATCCCACAGCGCGTTGCTGACCCTAACCCCCCGGCTGCCGATGCAACACTCACCCCACGAGTTCTGGAAGTGTTTATTCTTCATCATTGTCGCAAGAAACCGGAAATACATCTAATCAATGAAAAAAAAAGATTATTTCAAATCGGCCACAATTCTCGAAGATATGATCGTTCGTTATGTGGTGACAAACATACAACAAAAAAAAAACAGTCAAATTGAGAACCTCCTTTTTTTGCAGGTTAAAAAGACGTGTCAATTTAGTTACAAAAGATCAAACATAAAACAAGAACAAGAACAATCGTTAACAACTACTTATCAGTGTTTTTCTTCAAATGTTGTTATACCTACTTAAAATTAATGTCGTCTTATGACCCGTACCTACATCCGAATTCAAGAATAAACATAAACTTCAAAAACAATGCAAATGATCTTATTCACCTGGGTCCGAGTGAGCCAGACTTGACGTGATGCCAAATGGTGATTTTAATAATATCTCCGTTTAATTTAACTGTGTCAAACAAAAGAAGAATTGTTGTTTAAACTGTCGATTAAGCCCGAGAACGTGTTAGAAATGGCGGGTTCTTAAAAGTATATGACTATATAAATTTATTTATATATGTTTTATATCATATCGATTTTTTTTATGGTAGCTCGAAGGAATAGCTTCCTTACACCTGATGGACAGCGAAAGAGAAGCCTAAGTCGCTGTGACAACAGGCAAGTAGCTGGTCAGTACCTGTCAGTTGGCACCGCCATGCCCGCCCAACCCTAAACCCCCACGAGCTCCGGCAACCCTACTCGCCGGCAGAAACACGACTCGGAAGTCGGAAGGCTGCGGTATTCTATAGGGTGGAGTTCCTTTCGATGATGGATGGGCGGCTCAATTCGAGCGAAGATTCGTTATTGCCTAAGTCGACGGGGAACGCTCAAGAGGCCCCAACCCTATCGCCATATCTCAAAACATCGCAACAAATGGCGCAAGATTGTCAGGGAAAAGGTGGTATTAATCCCGAATCCCGAGCGAACCCCACCAGGAGGCGTCCATAGCTATGTTGCTTCTTTTCCTAGGGATGAGAGCCTTCCACTCCACGGCAAAGGCCGGCTTGGTTTCATCGTAGCCATACACATACATAATACATATTATGGAGGTATCGTCTTCAGGTTTTCAAAGCGCCAATGAATCTGTTGACGGGCAGCAGCGTCACCGGAGCGAGAAGCTACGCGCTGCGATCGCCAACCCGCCTGCCCAGCGTGGCGATTATGGGTATATCCTCCAGATGTTTGCCCTAAGTGGCGAACAACTGGAGAGGCCTCTGTCCAGCAGTGGACTGTGATAGGCTGATGATGATGATGATGAATGAATCTGTTTTTGTTGAATGTGTGCGGTCCATCGTAAGTATACTCTTCGCTTAACATCAGGCCAGTTGGGGTCAAGCGCTGCCCATTCATTTACTTATAAAAAGTCCATTCCTCTTACAGGAAAGTAATAAGAAGTAAATTAATGGCTATAAGACTATACCAGTTTTCATACCTTTATTAACGCGAACCGTTTTACCTTGTATACGGTTTAAGAGCACCTTGACACACTAGCAAAGCGTATGTTATCGAGAGAATAAGCTGAATTTACAAAAGGCATTTTATTTATTATTCCTTGTTCACGTCACGCCATATGTTAAGGTGATTAGTATGTAAACTTCAAACTGAGCGTAGGTAGGTATGTAACGAATGCTACTTAGATAAATCAATCATCTATCAAGCAAGAAAAACAACAGATTTGCTACTTTTTAAAATAATAACTTACCCTTACCTATTTGTGTGGGTCAAATCTTGGAAGCTAAATTGGTTCCACTGTCCTAGTAGGCCTCATACAACTTTCCTAGTATCCAAATGGGGCTTCTATCAGGATATACAGATTCCAGCCAATTAAGAAAAGTAAATTTCCAAAATTGACCTGATCGGATCAAACCTTGCAATAGTTGCAATCCTTGTTTATTGCAAAATTACTGATCCTTGCAATTTATGTGAAAGATTTGCAAGTCTTAAGCTAAAGACATCAGATTCAGGATCAAATTTTTAACATGTTTTGTATGGAATTTTCTAATTTCAGAAATTGTAAACGTGTAACTTTTGCTGCTGAGTAATTTCTTGACACAAAAACCAATCTTTTTGGACCGAATCGAACCTGGATTCAAACCTCCAGCTTCTTAGATAGTACCTGCGACCTCAATATCAACAAGGCATTTAGTCTATCACAGTGCATTGCACATGATGCAAGTCCTTATCTGCGTCCTTTATCGTGAGCGTAATGTCTGCGTCCATTGTAATTCAGCCAATGTCAGCCAAGTTATGTCAGATGTAATTTAGATCTGAAACAATCATTTTACTTCTGAAACGTTTAATCTTAATTAAACATCGTTGTTTTTCTGTTCTGAAAGATTTCAGATGTTAACTATTTAATTGCTATATTATAGAGTAGCTTTGCCTGCGCCGTCGTCCGCGAAAAATAGTGATTTGGGTAACGTTTTTAATTATTTAGGCTTAATATAAACCTTTTAGTCGCCATATTTATTTATAACGAATCAACAAACAGCCTAAAAGTAAGTATCAAGCTACAGATCTACAAATTACCTACGTGGCTTCTTTCAAGGCTTCCATGCCAGATATGAAGGAAGGATCCTGACCTGAAGCAAATCTTGTCGGTGCCATTATAAATGTGAAAGTAAGTTTATTATACGGCCTTGTATGGCCGATATACTTACTTATTCATTGATTGACTAATATCAATGAATGCAGTTTTGCATAAACTTTGTCATGGTCACCAAAAAAACGCAAAATGTTCAATCGATTGTAGGTAAACGCTAACATGTGCATTTTGCTAAAGCTTTGTCTCGCGGAGGTGCGGCATAATTTGGCCTCTTTTATTCAGTCTGTGTCCAAGAGGTCTTTCGTCACTTGTCACCACAAAAGTGCCCTAAGAGCTTCATGGTTTTATTTTAGATCTTTGATTTTCATCTGTTACCTTTGCTTTATATCAGGCAAGATTGCAACCAAACGTTTCCTTTATAAACAAAATTTCTTTGATCTTTAAATATAATATCTACAAGAACGTCTGCAATATCTCGGTCCTTTTTATTATTCCTGTTAAAAAATACCCAGCCTTCTAAGACACGACCAAAGTAAAAAAACCTCTTTTGTTCTAAACTAAAAAACCTCCCCACAGCAAACTATTTTTGCTCCTTTTTTAACCCTAAATCTTCTTTTACGAGGCCACTTTGGCGAATGTGGTGTTTGAAACAGGTCGGACCCGTCTACATACACCAATATTTTGTATAGCAGCCAGACGAGGTGACCTTGACAAAGCGTTTGTTTGTGTTCATTTTAACTTCGGCACTATTTACGATTTTAATTAGCGCGGGACGTGATGTAAGGCAATTTAGAATGGCGTTAAATGGTAATGAAACTCACTAAATATGTGTCACGTTAGAACAGTTTAGCTTTTGGTCTTGTTCAGTTGTGCAATTAAGTATGAAATTTCTAATTATTCAAATCATTTGTAAGGATTACTACCATACACTCGGTGTAACACCCCCGTGAAATGACACAGTTAGACCATCGTTATCATCATCATCAGTCTGTCGCAGTCCACTGCTGGACATAGGCCTCTCCAGGTGTTCGCCACTTCGGGCAAACATCATCATCATCAGCCTATTGCAGTCCACTGCTGGACGTAGGCCTCTCCAGTTGTTCGCCACTTAGGGCAAACATCTGGTGGATATACCCATAATCGCCACGCTGGGTATCGCAGGGCGTAGCTCCTCGCTCCGGTGACGCTGCTGCCCGTTAATCGGCCTGTGGTATTTAGCTACGCCTTCAATCGTGATGGTTATGTCGCAGTCATCTGGTTGAATCTGCTATTCAATTGAATGACTAGCGTGTTCATTGAATGACGACATTTAATTGAATGCCTAAAGGACAACTCGTCAAGTAATTGAATGAAACGTTCAACGTCTTGACTGAACGTCATTTTAGCATAGTCGTTGAATGGGTAAAAGCCGACTATTATTTTAATTTTAGTTTTTAGTTTTTAATTTTTCTTTAAAAGTATCCGGAGGCGGCATATTAATAGGTAAATCCATGCTGTCACACTATTTTATTACGTATGTTCATGTTCGACACCATATTTGTTTTAGTGACTACTAACGCCGCGCGGGAAAAAAATGAACTAAATTACAATCACTTGACTGCTTCTACGTCCGCTCTTTTCAAAGGGCTATGTTTCAATCCGCTACCTAGTTGGACGTTAAGTGACGCGTGTTTAGTCAACGTTCGGTCTAGTCATTCAATTGAATGTCGTCATTCAATGAACGCGCTAGCGATTCAATTGAATAGGAGATTCAACCAGATGACTGCGACAGTTATACCGCCACCAGTCGGCAGCCAGAGCCTTGTTTGTTATTCGGCAGAATGCACCATGGGCAGGTGACGATGGCTTGGAGCAAAAAGGTGATACTTCGCTCCCTTAGATCCTTAATCTCCCTTACATCTAATAAACATTATGTACTTACACGCAAATTTTAAATTTAAAAACTATAAGTAGGTACGTGGCTTGGTTTGAACTGCTAAACCAATGTGACAACAAAACTATTAAACTACGTTTAATCAAGAAACCTTTACAAATGCAAATTATGAACTATGAATTATATTTGAACAGTAAGCCGTTCATTCATAGTTTTACGAACTGAATCTCCTTGAGTTTCCCGTGTAGGTGTAAGAGCGAGAGGCAAAATATTTCTGAAGAATAAGAGCAAACGTTGGAAAGGGAAGACGTAGAGGTGACTACCGGTTTTGTATCGATATAATATTCAATAGTTTGAAAGACATAATTGTTACTATCAATAATTACACTCAAAGATCAATAGGTTGCTTTGTTGAGAGATTCTTTTTTATTGCATAGTGCATATCATAGTGTCTTCCCCTCCCCTGATGTAAAGTCACACGACTAGTATCCAAGTCAACCACTTTTGAATTGCCGCTGTCATGTAAACGGATTCTGCCAGTTTTTCACAATTTTCTACCTAGTGCTTAGATACTTGAGAGATTTTTATAGATAAAAGTAGATTGATGTGTAGTAATGTAGCTAATACATAAGTATTTACCGAAGATATGCCACGCTGCGCCACACAGGACAACTCCTAAGCTAAGCCGAAGCTTGTACTATGGGTACTAGACAGCTGATAAACTTATACCTATAAGTACTTTGTTTTGTAAATAAATGCATATTGTACATACATACCAAATACCATACATAGTAAATGATCTATCGACACGTTGTCAATCGACAGTTATACAACCCTAGTTGATAGATCTACGTATACGCGTGTAGGTGCGCAGGCGCACTTTGTAGGCACATCCGTCGGACTATTTTCGTGAGTTCATAGAAATAGTCCATAGCAACTGATATTTTAATGATCTTTCGCGTGACTGATGGGAGGCGTGATTTGTCGCGTTGTTCATTTGTTTATTTTCTAGTCGCTACACGTAATTCGGGTTTCAGGGGAGCTTATTCACGGGCTAAAAGGGGGGAGGTGTGAGGTCATTGTAATATACGTATTTGCTAGTAAGTAAATGTTGGAAAACATTGATTCATTAGTCTTGGCTAGTTCGTAAGAACTTGTATAACTGCTCGAACGGCTCTCTGATCTGTAGAAACCGTCTGATCTGCTTGTCAGATAGTCTTTGGAGCTGATGTAGGTATAACCAGAAATATTGATGAAAAATACAAAAGACTCCTTTATTTTCGCTATAAATAATGTATTATGTTTTATCTCATTGGCCATGGCTCCACGCCGTTAATTAACAAACCTAGATAGCAAAAAGTCAAAAACACACATTTTTTTAAGTTGCTTAAAACAAATTCTAGTATTAGGTACTTATTTTATCAATACACATAAAATGAAACTACTTCACCTAAAAAAACTGGCTTGAAATAGAAAGAAGCAATATTAATAATTCCCTAAAAACGGCATGGCATGTGCCAAGTCAGTGTCTTATGTTTTTGAAATGTTTTGCATTCGACGCGCCTTGCTATTTTTAATCGGAATTCAGACTTCGCTTAAAGTGTAATCTGGAACAAACAATATTTGTTAGATATAACACCACTACATATACCTAAGTCTTGGATTTGGTATCCATCCGAATACACAATCACAAATGTTCAGCAATTCTTATGTTTGCCGAGTCATTACAATTCGTATGCCTATCATTGCCGATACTTGTGTTTTCTTTTTTGATATGGCATCCTTTAAATGGGGCATGATGAAGCATTTTACGGGCCGGCATGGTGGTGGCAACTGACAGGTGACTACTTAGTTCAATTTGTTCTCTATGGCTTTCCATCAAGGTGGGGAAGCAAAAGTGCACGTTCCATGTTAGTATGATGAAATGGTAGGTAGCCACGACCGGAAAAAGATCAGACCTTTTCTGATGCGTTTGTTGTCGTTCTGGGACTGTTACTGACCAATTTCTTGAGAGAAAACCCTAAAAAGATTTGACCCAGCAGTCCCACGAAGGCAATCGCTATACTGTAATAGATGCTGAAGATGATAGCAATATCTTCAGCTCGCTACTTTTAATACGATTGCACAGAACCGCATAAACAGCTCAACTCAATCTAAACCAATCGTTTCAAGCAGTTGCATTGGTTTTACGAAACACGCAACGCTAATAGTGAATCGTAAAGGTGTGTTGTAGTGGCGATGTGGGGCAGCGCGGTGGGCGGGCGGCATTTTGAGCGCCCACGCTGCGCCTGCGCCGGTCGCAACGCAAGTCTCAGATCTTGAGACAGGTTCCGGCGGTGGTTGGGAGGAAAGATGACTAAAGGCTATCGTTACCCAATAGGTTACAGCCAAGTGAGCAAGTGAGCCAACTGCAAAGCAAGCTGCTTTTTACAGCTGTTAAACTTTGCCTGAAGATATTATTATATCATTAGTATAATAATGTAAGAACAGGGTCTATACGTATTTGACATAATCGGAATTGTAGGCCTTATAAGAAAGCTCAAGGTCACTCAGTAAGAGAGGTATGAAGAGGTCTATTCTCGGCGCTTCTCAACGAGATCCAATCTGAAATCAAAAGCAGTAGCGAAATCCTACAATCGCTAGGACCATATGCTGACTCAGAGGATTGGATGGCTGAAATGACAACGGGCAGGGAGAAAAACGGGCAGAACAATTGGCCGTAGTGCCAAAAAAAGTTCAGATGACTAGATAAAAGACTAGAAAAATGCGAGTTTCTTTTAACCAGCTATTTTGGAAGTTTCTGTTCTGCGAGGCCTTCACCAATAGAGGGTAATAAAGCTACAATTATATGAGATCTAATTGGTAGGATAAAACTTGCCAAATGGAAAATACACGCGCAGTTGCTATGGGCATGATTCTCAATGTTTGTTTTGAAGAAGTAAGGAAAGCGCATATAATCCATAGATTCGCCTTATGGACCAAGATCCCTGCCTGAGAATACAATCATATCAGCTCATTACTTATACGATCATCTATTATTCAAACATTACGATGAGAATACAACTAGGACCATAAGGTCAATCAGTAAATCAGCCACACCTAATATCTACGATTTAGCTCGACGGTTCATTACTGACAATTCTTAGGCAACACTCGTAAATGCACGTGTAGCCTTTATTCTCAAAGATACAAAGCTCATTTTCCATTACAATCACGAGATGCAATGCGTAGGAAGTTAACGACTAGACAACCATTGACAAGGACAAAATGAGTTTTAATATTCATATAAATATGTTAAAAATAACAGACGTTTTCCTTTTAGCACAAATATGGTAGATGCACTGAATTATAATGTGGTTATCAATGAAGATTGTGAATAATTCAGATGCATTATGCTTGATACGTCGTACTGTATGCACAATGATATTGTTTTAATCTTTGTAGACAATAAGAAGTTAAAAACAGACTCTATTGATGATAGACTTGCCGCTATCACAATACATGCGCTCACTCTGAGGATAATTTGTTATTACAGGGGTCGGGATTTTAGCTAGTGGTGAAAGGTAGTAAAAAGCGTCGTCCTTTGTCTTGTTGCGAATAATAACTCCAATCAAGGGTTTGACGGCAGAAGATTATACGAGTAATTAATCTTCTAACAGTGTAGAATAAAACATAAAAGAGTTTTTTGATGACCGTCACCTTCTTGTGTCTTCTTCTTCCTCTCGGTACCAAAAAAGAACCAAACCAAAACCAAAGCAAAGGTCCCACAAAAACTTGTGTTTTGACATACTTCTTGGACTTATGAGGCAGCCACAATCTATCTAAAAATCCACAACAATTGCTGTAAACTTATAGGCTGATTCTTGAGCAAACCTTTTTGTAGGCAGTAACAAATTTTGGTCGGACCTTGAATTTTCAAACTTTAGTACCTAAAAGGAAGATGTCTGCAAAAACCTAAAATCTAGTTGGCAACGTTCCTTTGTCCAAGGTCAGCGAGTTGAGGCAAACATCGTATTAGCGAACCGATAAGATAAGGCTTGAACTTGACCTGGCTCGCCACGCACATCTGTCAACCTGCCTTGCATTTGTGTACAAGGACTATAAAGATGACTGCTTTAATATTAGCCGTTAACTGCCGTGAAACTATTAGATACAAGATGAAACTAGTGCTCATAGGTTCCATGAAAGTGCCTTTCCCAAAAGACCATCAGGAGGTCTCATTGGAATAAGACCATGTTTGTTGGCCATGAAACCATGAAAGTGGAATTGAACTCACAAATGAATATTTACTTGAAAACTATCGTTTGTCGAATAGGTATCTTTTTACCTAATAATGATCTCGATAGATCTTTTTCCAAAATGGTCGTGTAGACAAAAGAATACCATTCTTAACTCAACAATTTGGACGTCAACTCATTCTACTGTAATTTGTTACTGATAAGTAGTAGGTATACTATTTTACAAATGTGTCGACAGACACGGTCCCAGCAGCAGAAACAGGGATCAGGAATTAATGGGCACTCTATCCCTTTTAGCGGTTCCACCTTCAAACATTTTGTGACAGAGTGCCCCTTACTTGGACATGCTCTACGTTGCAGTTAATTCCAATCATTGCGATGACGTAGCAGCTTTCGTTGGAACTAACCTTGCTTGCATTGGCCAATTATGGTTGATTTACATCCTGCGCCGTGTTTGTAGGTGTTGTCATCGCCAATTTTGTATATCTGGTCATTATTAGTCTCCTGGTGCAGTCAAAAACCAGTGATACTGATAGTATTGCTACTTTTCTACCTAGAAGGACATTCCTTAAAAAAAAGGTAAAATACTAATTAGTCCAAACCGACAAGCATGTATGAAGATTGATGAAAGTGGACGAAGCAAAAGTTGTGTGCCAGGATCGTAGCAAATGGAAGGACGTGGTCTCCTCTGCCTACCTCTATCCCGGGAGAAATGTTTAGATTTCATTGTCAGGTTCTGTACTCTGTAATTAGGGTTCCATCTCGCAAATCTATTGCGTTTTTAATGGCACTGCATTGTGGCTTCTTTCGCCTGATTAAAGGTTTAAAAGCCGCTATGACAACTATACTCGTATATAAGTTTTCAGTGCCCTAGCCATGCAGGTCCTATAATTTTTGTTGAGAGTTAGGGGCGACATAGTGCTAGCGAATAGTCACTTTTTAAAACTTAATTAAAGGGACTGAACGCGATATTATTATACCTAGGTAAGTACTATTTTATATTACGTATAAGTTATGCTTGTGACAACTGTTATTGCGACACAGCCAAAACGTCAAGGGATTATGTACTGACGTTTTGAATGGCTGTGTTGGCTTGGCTGTGTGCTTGTGCCATTAATTACGTTTAATTGTAATCCAACGAAAGTTTAGAACCACTTTTAATGGATCCTAAATCAATCTTGGGTTTCTTTTCCCATCCACCTGTAAGGCTTTCATCTCACGGTCTTTTTCAGGCAAAACCATTCCACCTTGTCTTGACCCTTCTTGCAAATTCTTGCCAACATTTGTCCAATTAACCTCTACAGCGCCAATGTTTGCAAGGAAACCTCTCTGCAATACCCGACAAGACAAACTACTTCCCATTTACGTGGAGAGGACAGATCGACCGGTTTTGACGACATCGCCCGTTTGCTATTGCGTAATACGCAACTCATGGACGTAGAAAATAATTTATTTCCTACGTCCATGACGCAACTGTGAATATAAATAATGCTTACTTGTAAATGTGTTGTTTTAATGCGGATGGTCTGACCTCCAGTTTTGACGGTATCGCTGTGAAATGAATCGTGAACTTGTATCGCTAATACCTAGTAAAAATAAAGTCGCTTTTTTCTGTCTGTCCCCATATATGCTTACTTATATCTTTAAAACTACGCAACGGATTTTGATACGATTTTGTTTAATAGATAGAGGGATTTAAGAGGAAGGTTTAAGTGTATAATACTCGTATTTGGATATTGCACCCGAACGAAGCCGGGATGGCTCCCTAGGTATATTTTTCTTCTATAGATTCTTTAATGGGATAGGTATGCTTCGTGAAGCGTGGACTTGATCCTAGTGTCCCCTCCATTGTCGAACATACCTCATTAGCATCGTCAGCCTGCAAACGTCCACTGCTGGACATAAGTAGGCCTTTCTCAATGACATTTATCATTTGGTTCGGGTTACCAGGCCATAAAATGCAAAGGCCGGACTGCGCACTGTATACATTTTGCCCTAAAAGCCGGACATATTTTTTTTACAGCCAAACAAGGGACAAATGAGAGGGATTATGGGGCAAAAATACGCGATCCGTTCAACGAACGATCGTTTTCGTTTTTGGTAAACTAAAATTTTAACTAAGATTTTAATTAATTTAATTCATATATTATGTATAAGAACACGGAAGGGACAAATGGGAGAGAATTATTTTGCAAAATTTCGCGTTCCGTTCTACGAACGATCGTTTTCGATTTTGTTGGTAGGGGCCCTGGTACTATTGTAAATCCCGAAGCCACACTTTTTAAGCTAGCTACAGTACATATAATGTATTACGACGTAGGTACAGCACAAGCGCAATTAATGTTAATGGTTTCTTATCATTCGCTTGCAAACCGTTATAAATGCATTACATAAATAGCATTCTTGGGACTAAATTACTTTGTCAAGATAGGCATTGTGCGATTAGTGCAATGTAAATAAAAGAATAAGAACTACAATATACCTACTATATTTATAGAATCTTCTACATTTGTAGAACGTTTGAAAAAAAAAATCCACAAATCTTCTACATTTGTGGATTTTTTTATTACCATCTGAGTATGGTAGACTAGTATGCAGTCCATAATACCTAACTCTGCAAGCCAGGGCATAGCTAAGCCGTTGCCTGCTGAACTAAAGAACTCTTTAGGCCACGTTTAAAGAAGGACTAATCGTAGCGTAGTCGTAGGTTGAGCAAACACCTCATTCCAGAGTTTACATGAAAGTTGGAAACATTTCTTGATCAGGAAAGTTTCTAATTACTTAGCATAGTATTCTATGCTATGGCGTCGGTATTTAAGTTTTTTTTTTATAATAGCTCGACATAATGGCTTCTCTACGCCTGATGGAAAGCGAAAGAGAAGCCCAAGTCGCTGTGACAACTGGCAAGTAACTGATTAGTTAACTGTCAGTTGCTACTGCCATGCCGGCCCAACCCTAACCCCCCCGAGCTCCGGAGACCCTACTTACCAGCAGAAACACGACCGGGAGGTCATTTGGCTGCGGTATTCTATAGGATGGAGGTCCTTCCCCGGACGGGCAGCTCAATTCGAGCGAAGATTCGCTATGCCCTACCTCTCTTAAATAATATAAGTATAATTTGATTTGTTACATTGTATGCCTACCTATCCACATACAGTACCTACCTATGCTTTGTATAGTAAGCTAGAGTACAGATTTGTTATACAATCGCGTCCCATATATTGTTCGGTTGGCGCCAGACCACATAGTAACTTCTGGGTGGCCGTTTCGTGAAAGCCGAATGGGGCCATCGATCACCAGTACACATGCGAACTGTGTGGATACATAATTACAGACGTTCATTATGTTCAAAGACCTCACAATGCGATCTTAAACTTCATTGGAAGGAACGTATTATGTTTAGTTGATGAATGAATATGTAAATGAGATTCTTGTGAGATGTAAATATCAACATGGCAGACATTGCTCCGAACCCAAAGTTACACTTGTGTTATGGGTATTGGAACAACGACCACAAATATACATATAATTCAATAAATATTATACCCAGACGTGGAACAAACACAAATATTCATAAATGGGGATCGAATTCCCGACCCTTGGTTCAGAAGACAGGGGTCACTACCAATGGGCCAAAGGTTCAGCATAATACCATTTTTTTAAATATGTGCCAAACCACTCGTGCCAACTACAACAGACCACTCTTTACAGACACATTGACATCCTATAAGTTAAAGTTTAGTTCAGTGTTTGCGAAATCCTCCATTAATATCTGTCAAAATATCTCAATCATTATTTATTCGTCATCAGCCTATTGCTGAAATACCTATCTCAACATAGATGCCTTTATACTCGAAGCAGAGAAGGGAAAAGACAGACGAAGTTAGGTTGAAGCGTGGCCGTACACGTACAAACATTTGACAATATTTCGAGAACATATTGACTCAAACCATAAGCGTCCCAAATAAACAATAACCTAACTAATCAAATTCGATCAAAGTTTGGCCGGTCAGGCGAAATGGTCTCCGGTGAATCATTAATTAGAGATGAAAGAAGCGCTTGTTAGAAGCGTTAATTGGCCGACCGATGACCCCCGAGCAGGGGTCGAAAAGACAACGTTGTAAAATTAAAATTTCGATACGTTTGTTAATAGCTGTACAGGTATTTTAGAAACCACAAAACCGTTGGTCAGGACAGGAAAGATGTCAGCTGGCCAAGAATTCAAAATATTAGGTTTTCGTGGAAAAAAGAATTGGCGGCGATGGTGGGTCACCGTGGGGTTTAGAGTGTGGACGCAAAACAGATGAGGATTTAGATCCTCATTGCTGACGCTGAAGGTCCGAAGGGACGAAGGTCCGAAGCCACGTAAAGAATAAAGGTTCGTTCTCACTTTGAAAATAAATATCTATCAGGCCTACATCTCCCTCAGCCCAAGCAATGAACACTTTGAAAAAGACTGATCTACTGAAACTAGAGTGCCTATTGGAATTTAATCAATGTATGCGACCTCTAGACCAATTTGTATCCGTCAGCTAATAAAAGAAACCTAAATTAAAACAAAATTGTAGGCTCAGTCTTCGATCAATATGTTTTCTTCTTCCATTTGTCTATCAGCCGTTATGGTTGGTCCCATTCCCTCCTCTCTCAGTCATAACATCCATAACGCATTCCATCGCATCCATCTTTTCTTCGGGCGGCCTCGCCTCCTCCACACAGTCATATCATAAAAAGGATTTAAAGATTTAAAGTGTCCTAAAAATGGGTAAAACACTACCCTAAACCGACGAGCATGTAGGTATGAAGAGATTGATTCAAATTCAAATTCATTTATTCGTCATCATAGGTAATAAATAGTTGACAGGGTGAGTATTATGTAGGTACTCCATGATGCGCCTCAAATGGCATACGAAATTATTCAATTAATACAAACATTCAGATTTAAATTAAAAAGAAAAATGTGTATGTATAAAATATGTCAAATAATATTACAATTAATTAGAAACAATGCCAATGAAAAATATTAAAATAATGATGAATGTGAACGAAGCAAAAGTTGTGTGCCAGGATCGTAGCAAATGGAAGGACATGGTCTCTGCCTAACGCTCTGAGAGCGTGACGTTATGTTTGTATGTACAATGTATTTAAAGATGAATTTAGTAGGTACTATAATGTTAAATCCGCACCCCAAAAACTGTTGTCTGCAAGGCCGAAGCGTAACTCAATTTGTCCAAGAAACAATGCAGTCTTCAATCCTCGAACCGGTGTTCTTAATTACCGATGTACGAGCGAGAGCGTCCAGAGGGAAAGAGAGGGTGCTATGCAAAAATAAAACAAATCCGGCGAAACTGCACGGTGATGTCATGCAGTAAGGGCGCGTTCTCACTGTGTCGTAGTGATTTATTTATCGTTTTTTTTTCTAAGTGACTACGATGATGGCAAGGCCGGCCTTGTCATCATTACCGGACTGTTGGGGGAGCGGAAGGCTCTCACCCCTAGAGCGGAAGGCTAGCTCACCCCTAGATTGATTTATCGTTGGACGACTGTCCTCCCTAGCTGTTTATTTATTTACTAGCTGTGCTCGCGACTTCGTCCGCGTGGAATAGTTATTTTTTCCCCGTATTTTTACATTTTCCATTATTTCTTCGCTCCTAATAGCTGCAGCGTGATGTTATATAGCCTAAAGCCTTCCTCGATAAATGGTCTATTCAACACAAAAATAATTTTTGAATTCGGACCAGTAGTTCCTGAGATTAGCGCGTTCAAACAAACAAACAAACTCTTCAGCTTTATAATATTAGTTAAAATTTAAACTTTATTGCACAATAAAAACAGTATTCAAAAGACGGACTTAATACCGCATAGGCATTTTCAAGTCACCAATTGGGCTAAGCAGAAATATAGTGTAGGTAGTGTGCTGCAAAGTTAATACCATTATACATTATTTTAAATACACATACTTATATAAACGCGACATTTTATCGTTTCAGGGAAGGGACACAAAATGTGGCTACGGTAGATTTGCGGTCACGATTTAATCGTAACGAGCGTCACACTGTTACTGGATAAGAATTTTTTTCGCAACCAGTCACAGGGTGACACGTTTGGGTGTGACTCGTTGAGAACAAACGATTTTGTATTGTTTTACGACTGCCATGCTACCCGTTCTCACTGTCATGTCATGACAATCTGTTGTCACTGCAAAAAATGTCGTTGACGACAGTTAATAGTATCATTCTATGTGTGAACACCTCAATTTTTTTACCCAAGAGCATGTCTTCGGTTTTTAACTCAAGCTGGGCCACACATCGCCATCTAGCCCCAAACTAAGCCGAAGCTTGTACTATGGGTACTAGACAACTGATAAGTAAGTGCTTAGTTACTTTTTTATTATAAAATAAAAATACATAGTACCTAAGCATTTAGACCAATACAAACAGACAATTGCACACAATTTTTGTACTGTGCGGGATTCGAACCCACACGACCAATAAGCCACGACACTTAAAACTACACGATGATCTGTCGTCACGACAAAGTGGGAACGCGCCCTAAGTCGTATAGCGGTCAAGGGTACATGAGATATGCGCTAAAACGTCGATAAACACTGAGCTTGGCGATTGTTTACTTATATTGGTTCGGTTTGGTCTATTTCTGGCGAGTGCGGTTGAGAATTTGATCGCTTTGCGGTTGCATGAGTACTTAGCTACTTCGCCGAATTTGTATGGGAGTTGATGTGTGATTGTGTGAAGCTTTGAACTTTCTTAATAAAAGCGCTTGGTTTTTTGTTACACGCTCAGAATTAGGTAGGTACTTTTTCTTACTGGCTTAAATTATCTCTGTCATCGCCCCGTGGTATTTAGCCGCGCCTTCAATAGTGACGGTTATACCGCCACCAGTCGGATGCGGTTGGTCGTCGGCTATTCGGCAAAATACATCATGGGCAGGTAATGGTAGCTTGAAGCGGAAAGATGATAGGTTGCTCCCTTACATCCCAACCTAATATACCTATAACGCGTTCAATAGTGATGATTTTGTCGCAGTCATCTGGTTGAATCTCCTATTCAATTGAATGGCTAGCACTTACATTACATTGAATGACTAGACCGAACGTTGACTACACACGCTTCACTTACCGTCCAACTAGGTAGCGGATTGAAACATTATCATCAGCCTATTACAGTCCACTGCTGGACATAGGCCTCTCCAGTTGTTCGCCACTTAGAGCAAACACCTGGAGGATATACCCATAATCGCCACGCTAGGCAGGCGGGTTGGCGATCGCAGGGCGTAGCTTCTTGCTCCGGTGTCGCTGCTGCCCGTCACCGGTCTTTAGTATTTAGCTACGCCTTCAATTGTGATGGTTATACCGCCACCAGTCGGTTGCCAGCGCCTCGTTTGTTATTCGGCAGGATGCACCACGGGCAGGTGAGGTTGGTTTGGAGCAAAAAGATGATAGGCCGCTCCCTTACATCCCATTGAAACATAGCCTGTACCTATAATCAAAAGCCAATGTTTACTGTTATTTGGAACCTCGTGATCTACAATCGGAGCTTCTGTGTCGCCCGGGCGATACCGTACGCGCCCACGCGGCCGGTGAATGGGTGACGCAATGCGCCCACGCAGCTTACGACACGCCGCGAAGCCTTTATTGGTGAGGCATTTGTGATGATGGCGATGGCGGGTAGGGTTGGCAGATAGTCAGAAGTACACTCAGTCACATACATACTTTGCGTTCCGTGATCGGTGGATGTATTTTATAGGTCGGCATGGCTGTAGCAACTGATAAGTGTTTGATTAGGTTTCGTGCAAAGATTTGGGCTCCTCTTTGGCTTTTTACTAGATGACGGAGGGCAGGTGCTGCTGAAAAAAATAGAAAGCTAATTTTACATACCATCATTTAAAGCTGCTAGCGAAATATAATAATATGCCTGTTGCCGTAAAAAATCTAATTAGTCCGTCTTTTAGACTGTTCAAAAACAAAAGACACGTATTTCATTTGTAAATTAGACCAAGAATAACAAAGATACAGCCCGTTAAAATTACGCGTGACGTCAAAGAGTGGGAGTTTTATCGCCTCTGAGTGACGTCAAAGACCCCCACTCCTAAATTTTGATACCTACCTTGTATCTTTGTTATTTTTTTATTAAATGAAAAGAGGAAAAATACGTGCCCAATATATTTTCATAATCTAAAATATAGACTAGGTAAATAATTATAATGTAATTATTTTGACCCTGGAAACATCCCTAAAATGTCAACAATGAGCGATCATTGTAACAAGATCCTTCTTTTTTTTTTATTTTTTTTTTTAGTAGTGAATGGGTAGCGCTTGACCTCAACTAGCCTGATGTTAAGCGATGTTGAGGCCTAAGATGAAGCGTGCTTACCCTTCTTCTAGCTATATTTTCAGTAAATACCAAAATTATTGTGATTCTAAGACGAAAATGAGACTCTTAATATTTGTTTTTAAATAGATGAGTAGAAAACTATTCTGAATAACTGTTTGGTTTCTGAATATACCTAGGTAGATATGTCCCTGAACTTAGAACTTCGGCGATAGCTTCTTGCTGAGTTACTTGCTCTTTTACCTCCTCTCTCCATCCTACGCTTAAATCTTAATCTTAGGTTTAAAGAATATTTATTTCCTCATTAAAAAACCATACAGTCACTTACAATGAGAAACTTAACTACTACTACATACTTTATTGCGGGTACGTGCATAATCCGTCGAGAAGGTAACAAAATTATTATTTATTATTCGGGAACAATCCACCAGGTCGGTATACTTACATACACAATAACAGGGAGTATTTAGGTACATACAAATGCACATCGTTGCTTATTTCTTGCTATCTTAACTAATATTACCTATAAAGCTGAAGAGTTTGTTTGTTTGAACGCGCTAATCTCAGGAACTACTGGCGAAAAAAATTCTGTTTGTGTTGAATAGACCATTTATCGAGGAAGGCTATAGGCTATATAACATCACGCTGCAACTATTAGGAGCGAAGAAACAATGGAAAATGTAAAAAAAAAACGGGGAATAAATAACTATTCCACGCGGACGAAGTCGCGAGCACAGCTAGTTTAATATAAAAGTTTTTCATGTTTCACAGCCACCCCTATAATGGATTTGTATTTGTATTATGGTAATAGGCAATACTTTAGGTGTATCGCGTAAGTGTTGTTGACGTTAAATAACGACATGCAAATGAAGTGAATTGCTTAGAGCGACCAAATGCAAGTATTAGCTGCTTAACAAGCTATAATGCGTTTACATTCTTGCACCATTGTCCAGAGATGCTTAATAGGTACCCAACACTCATTCATTTATTGCATCTATAATAATATAAATAAAAGTCCTAGAATATAGAAATACTCAAACCGAATATATTCGGCACTAAAACCGAATAATTCGGCCGGATACAAATAGTGGAAAAGATGCCGAATACGCCGAATACCGAATACCAAACGAATATTCGGCGCATCTCTAAATAAAACAATTGAAGACATGGTATTAGTCCGGGCGTTTGCTATGTATAAATGTATTTACTTACAAACAGAAAGTATCTAAGAAGTTTAAAAGTTCTCTAGTACCCATAGTACAAGCTTCGGCTTAATTTGGAACTGGATGGCGCTGCGCAGTGTGGCCCGGGGTGACATGGCTTAGGTTATTATTATAAATTCATGGCTACCTGGCAGAATGACAGGCTTGGTGGCTCATCTCGTCAACCCCTGCCTTCTGAATCAATGGTCGTGGGTTCAATCCCACCCGAGACATACATATGTGTGATAAACACTTATGTTTGCTCCGTGTCTGATATACAAACACGTCAAAAGTCATAACACTGTGTCAATAGTCACTCGACAATGCAAAAGTAGACCAAAAGAGGCTGGTTGCCATTAATTTAAAAGCCCTCTTTTGCGTTGTAAGTAGTTAAAATAGTACAATCAGCAGTTCCCACAAAACAAAAGACTGTATCCTCATTTCACAAACCACTAAACAAGCTATCCTTTAATCTTACAGTTAATTCCGTCTATAAACTCCGCCCAAAATAGCCCTCGGAACAGCCGCAGGCGCATCATAGTGGTTCCGCCGACGGCAACCCGTCCCTATTCTCGAGTGCTCTAATTAGTTTTTAAAATAAACCCTTAAGTATCAGTTTTACGGCTGATTTTAGTGATATAGGGCTGTTGAATGGGATCTTCGTACTAAAGGGTGATCAAACTTAATTGAATGATTGTAATGTTACAGAAGTAGTGAGTGACTTGAAAACTTTGTCACATTGAACCTTAAAATTTTTCTCACTTCCTGTTATAATGTTGACATGTCATTTATTATTGTGACGAGGTTCTAAAGTGTACATAAATACTTACAATTATTGCTTTTAACTATAACATGATGAGTGATTCGGCCTGTGTTACATAATGATGATGAGTGATTTCATCTCCTCGTAATACCGAAAAATTGCTAGCTTCTTTAAACAAATGCCTAGTGGAGATAGAACCATTTCAGTCATCATCATTATCAGCCTATTGCAGTCCACTAGTGGACGTAGGCCTCTCCAGTATCGCCACTTTGGTCAAACATCTGGAGGGCAAAGCCTCCTTAGGGTACGCTTCCAAAGAAGTGGGAGCTTCGCGGAGTTAACAAAAATTTACCAATGATATTGTTCTACTGGAGACTGAGAGGCCTATATCTAATGATTGGTTGTTTGTTCCACTTAAGTACTCGTATAGTGGAAACGACGTGTGTGATTCGATCAATAGTGTAAGTTTTTCAAACGCCGTTTCACCTCACGGGGTCACAGGCTCACAGGTCACAGATTGCAAAAAGCAACACATATTCGGTCATCAGCCTTATCGCATCCGTTTCCAATTAACAAGAAGCATTACTATTCTAGTCTTTGTTTACTTTCAGAACACGCACGGTCACAGATGAGATCTCCTCAAACGACGTGTCTTATTTAATTTTTGTACCAGATAACTATCCTTAACTTGTTAAGGTTCCTACCTTAACCAGATCCCTCTTTCCCAGTGGGCACTATGGGCAAGTGCCCAGGGCCCCGCGATCGATGGGGCCCTGCTCATATACAAAGGGCCTAGTTTCTGTCAGGGCCGACGAATAGTGTTATTTCAAAGACAATAGGGGCCCCATTGTCCTAATATGTCCAGGGCCTCCAATAGGTTAAGGACGGCCCTGACCTTAACAAGTTACGTATAGTTATCTGGGACCCTTTTTGCGGACAAAGCGATTACACGTGTAGTGTGAAAGGAGTTATGATGATGAGGACATTTAATATAGTTGGATAAATGTGGATATATCGTTGTTGATTGTAGAACACGACTACGGGAATATCAGGATAGGAGCGTTTACCTGGGTACAAATAAAACCTACTGCGGTCACCAACCCGCCTGCCAATCATATCATATCATATCAGACAACATCACATACATTGCCCCGATCCCAAAGTACCTAAGTACTAAGTAGCTTAAGCACTTGTATTATGGGTATCAGAACAACGAAGGTACCACAAATATATACTTAAATACAAATATAGGTAGGTATACACCCAGACACGGGACAAACACAAATGTTCATCACACGAATGTTTGTCCCGGCTGGGGATCGAACCCACGACCCTTTGTTCAGAAGATAGGAGTCTACCAAATGAGCCACCGAGCCAGCCTAACTAAACTTCAAGAAATTGTTTTCATTTCGTCCGCGTGTATTAGCACACTCGTGTGGTCTTTTTATGAAACACTAGCTGTGCCAGCGGCGTCGCACGCGTGGATGTCGGGTTTGAAAAATAACGGACTTCCATAAAATACCTATCTACACATAGTGCCTAAGTTTTAAGTTAAACCACTAGCAATACATTGGTGAAAACAGTATTCAATTTCATGCAGTAGTTTATGAGGGATGCGCGTTCCAAAAAATTCTCCCGTTTTCCTAACATTTCCCTTCACTGCTCTGCTCCTATTGATAGTAGCGTGATGAAAAGTACCCTATAACCTGCCCAGGAGTATGAAGAATAATTGTACCAAGTTTCGTTAAAATCCGTTGAGTAGTTTTTGTTTCTATAACGAACATACTGACAGACAGACAGACAGACAGACAAAAATTTTACTGATTGCATTTTTGGCATCAGTATCGATCACTAATCATCCCCTGATAGTTAATTTGAAAATATATACAATGTACAGAATTGACTTCTCTACAGATTTATTATAAGTATAGATTATGTGAGTCACAGACAGATGATGCCATTCCGTTCGTGCAACACGTTTTGATATGTTAATTGTTCTGGGAAATTCAATTAGTCTGATGATATTGAGGACATCATCACCAAAATTGACAAAGTCTGAATGAATGTTCTTATTTGGGATACACGTAGAATTTATCCAGTGGTTTAATTTACATTTAATTATTTTACTAATTCAATGTATTTGACCTCCTTGTTGAATGGTTTTCAAAGAGTACAATACAACAAAATAATACACAAAAACTCAAAATATTGTAAATACTTAAAATAATCTTATTATTTTGATGTTTCTCGACATTTTGTCCACCTCAAAACCCGTCACAGTGATAAGAATAAAAAACATATACATATATATATATATAGGTATGTGCATATCCAGAAGGAATAAATTCCTTCAGTAGGTATTTTATATTTGTCTTCTCTGCGTAACGTCGAGTGATGTCAGACACTATCCATCTCTAAGTATTAAAAATAAAAAAAATCAGACAGCGTCATATAGGTATCTATGTTGCTTCGATCCCAGAGAAAGTAGCTTGATCACACGTGTTATCAGAACAACAAACTACAGCTACATACCTACTTGAATACAAATTTAAACACCCAGACACGGAAAAAACACAAATGGTCATCACATGAATATTTGTCCCGGGTGGGGATCGAACCCACGACCCTTGGTTCAGGAGGCATGGGTCACCACCAATTGAGCCACAGGGCTATTGAATCTGAGCTCCAACGTTTCGTTTCAAAAACCAACCAGTAAACAATAATATCAGAAATCCTGCAACGCGCTATCAACATTTTTGCCTTCCCTACGACAAATGCCGGTCATCGACACAAGACACCGGGGTCCATAGCGCCGAAGGTCGCCAGTGTTGCGAGCTGGCCCAAGTCGTCACGTTTAGATGCGCCCCTCCGGGCGATGGTACGCCCAAATCAGTTCAGTAAACTGTCCTTCCGATGACCCTACGGGGAATCAAACTCGGCAAGTTTACTTGCCACCACCACCTCTGGCGCAAAGTAATCTCTGGTTAATTGACCCTAATTTTATTATGTTTGGGGTAGAGAAAACGCTTACCTCATCTTATTTTTTTAATCCTGTCACTTTTTTTAACCGACTTCCAAAAAACTTTCTTTGGACACAGTACCATAACCAACCCGGTGGCTAATTTGGAAGTGGCCCCTGCCATCTGAAACCAATACCTATACATACAATTGTTCACCCAGACACAGAAGGAACACCAATTTCATTCTTCTGTGGGTTAATATTGAATCTAAGTAGGTAACTATGGAATTCCATACCGGATACTTGTTTGTTTCCCGTGCTTAATCTGAGGGTGTTCGACCTCTGAGTCGTGTTTCTGCCGGTGAGTAGGGTTTCCGGAGCTCGTGGGGGGTTGGGGTTGGGCCGGCATGGCGGTGGCAACTGACAGGTAACTGACCAGTTACTTGCCCGTTGTCACAGCGACTTGGGATTCTCTTTCGCTTTCCATCAGGCGTAGGGAAGCCATTATGTCAAGCAACTATAAAAAAAAAAAATAATGGAACCTGCATCGCGCTGTTAATTTTTTCGTCCCCGCAGCACAGGTATGTGCCCGCCACTGGTTTGCCCCCGGGGTCCGACCGTCTAGAGGGAACAGTCTGACCGAGCTGCAGCAGATCGGTCGCCATCAGATGAGCCGTCGAGCTATGATATGGTGATCACCTTAAGGCGACGTAATGATCATAGATTATATGGCGAATTCGACCCCGAACTTTTATACGTATTTTATTTTATACATATTTTCTATTTTATACGTATTTTATCGCCTTTTTAGGGTTCCGTAGCCAAAATGGCAAAAACGGGACCCTTATAGATTCGTCATGTCTGTCTGTCTGTCCGTCCGTATGTCACAGCCAGTTTATTCCGAAACTATAAGAGCTACATTATTGAAATTTGGTACGTAGATGTATTCTGTAAACCGCATTAAGATGTGAAAATAAAATCAGAAAAAAGTTCAAAATTTTTGGGGTTCCCCATACATAGAAATTTTTTTTCATCAAACCTATACGTGTGGGGTATCTATGGATAGGTATTTGAAAATGATGTTGAGGTTTTTAACAAAAATTTTTTCTAAACTGAATAGTTTGCGCGAGAGACTCCCCCCCCCCCCCGTAACTTCTAAAATATGGCCATGGTAAAACTGAAAAAAATATATGATGTGTATTATTATAAAAACTACTAACGATATTTGGTTTGAATGAAATCTAGACAGTAGTTTTTTTTAAAAATCATAAATCAAATTACCTAATTTTTTCATTAAATCAGTGGTACGGAACCCTACGTGCGCGAGTCCGACTCGCACTTGGCCGGTTTTTTATCTAAATATTTTTTTGTATTTTTTTATAGATATTACACAAACCTTGACCTAACAATAACGACTACATAAAACAATATTATACGAAAAATAGTAGGTAGTTATATGGCCTATGTCCAGCAGTGGACTGATGTGGGCTGATGATGATGATGATAATAGTTTTTAATTTTTATTTTTTTATTTGTAATATCTATACTAATCTGTCTTGGATCGGTCTTTTCTTAGACAAAAATCTTTATTCGAACTTAAGACTTGGGACCACTGGATTCGAAATGTTTCTATTTACGTCCAATCAAGAAGAATCGACAAGAAACTCGAACCTTTTAATTGCAGTTCTTTTTACATCATTTCACTAAAAAATTTAAATCAAAGTAACATTCAGAAGTTAAAAATTAAGATATTGTCGTTCAGGAAGCCTTCGACTTCATTAAACCTACATCGCGCAAGCAGTGTTTTTACCATGCTCAACTAATATACGCCCGCCGACACTCCGCCCTCGGGGTCAGCGTCTCGGGGGCACCAGTCTGCCGGCCTGGTCTGCTCGGCACCAGTCAGACGGGCCGCAGGGCCAAGTTACAAGGATTGTCGAGTGGAACATTGTGTGAGAGTGATAACCTTGAGGCTGCTACATCCGGCAATGCCAGATGGTATTCTCGACCCTACTTTTTGCATTTTTTTTTATACTAGCAACCCGATATATCGATAACAGATTGTGTTTTGATCCAGCAAGATCTTAACAATCTCGTATCTTTTTACTCCAAAAATAATATAACAGTCAGTATTCCCAAGTGTCAATGTATTAGCTTTACTCGTAAAAAGACACCGATACTATTCGATTACAGTTTTAATAACATTTCCATACAAAGGGTCGAGCTGGTTAGAGACTTGGGAGTCTGGCTGGATTCTAAGATGTCATATTCGAACCACATTGATAATATAGTCGGTCGATCGTATCGCGGTCTGGGCTTCGTAATGCGCACATGTAAACCTTTCACCGATTTAATTAGCATTAAAATTGTTTACTACGCGTATGTGCGGAGTATTCTGGAATACGCTTGTCCCATATGGTTCCCATTTTACGCTATACATAAGAATCGGATTGAGAGTATACAGAAAAAATTTATTCGCCATCTTAATTATAAATTTAAGGAAAAAGACACTGCATCCTATACCGACAATTGTCGCAAATACCGTATGCTAACGCTAGAGCAACGGCGCGCAGTGATGGATATGGGGCTCCTCCACGACGTGGTGTGCGGGCGCTTGGACTGCTCCGAGCTGGTGGCGCAGCTCGCGCTGCGGGCGCCCGCGCGCCGCACGCGCCACACCGCCCTGTTCGCTGTCCCGGCACACCAAACCAATTATGGTTGCAATGCAGTGTTAACTAGAATAGCTCGTAGTTATAACAATGAGTTTGGCTTTATAGATCCATTCATCGGTAGCAGAAACACATTTCTAAATAAGATCAGAGACTCATATAATATATTGTGATGAAAGTAGATTCAAACTTTTTGAGTTGCCAACAGTTTAGTACTTAGTACTACATGTTGGTGGTTCTAAGAAAAAATTGTAATTAGTTTTAATCAATTAGTTAAGCATAGTAATGTTAACAAGTTGTGAATAACGTTTTTGGCCTAAGTAATTTAATGTAAACAAATTGGTTTAAGTCTCAATTGTGTGGCTGTTGTTATTCCTATAATAAATAAATAAAATAAATAAATAAATAAAAAACCCGCTCGAATTCGCTTCAATATTGTACATATGTATAATAATAATAAATAAAAAAATAAAAACGTTTATTCAGTAAACAGCTATTTTTACATAATAATAATGGCTGGTGCCCCCTTTTAAGCTTATAAAAGCCTGTGGCAGGGCGCACCGCTCCTCAGTAACACTTACATACACTAACGCTGACTTATTAAATATAAACATACAAATATATAATACAAACAAATTCACACTTTTGATTTCATTAAAACCAATATTGATAAATATTCGATCACTTGGCTAGCAGAATTCGTGACGTAAATAAATCCATAAATCCCTCTCATTTGTCCCTTGTCACTTAGGGCAGGCGGGTTGGCGATCGCAGGGCGTAGCTTCTCGCTTCGGTGCCGCTGTCGCTCTTCCAGATAGATAGCTAGTATATAAAAACCGGTACCACTGATTGAATGAAAAAAAATTAGGTAATTTGATTTATGACGTTTAAAAAAAAACTACTGTCTAGATTTCATTCAAACCAATTGTCGTTAGTAGTTTTCATGGTAATACACATCATATATTTTTTTCAGTTTTATCATGCCCATACCATAGTCCAGTCATTATAGTAAGTTCACCTCGGAATTCGAGATACCCAGCTGTAATTCTGTAAATACTTATATATTGACACCCTAAAAGTTGTCTCAAAACCTACATTTTTTTTTTATAGTGGCTCGACATAATGGCTTCCCTACGCCTGATGGAAAGCGAAAGAGAAGCCCAAGTCGCTGTGACAACGGGCAAGTAACTGGTCAGTTACTTGTCAGTTGCCACCGCCATGCCGGCCCAACCCTAACCCCCCACGAGCTCCGGAAACCCTACTCACCGGCAGAAACACGACCCAGAGGTCATTTGACTGCGGTATTCTATAGGTACATATGGTAGGGTGTGCGCAACTACTAAATTTCGAGGTCAAAGGTCACAAAAATCGGTTATTTGCGCTTTTTTTGTAAATATCTCATGTTCTATGGGGTTTTTGCTATTTGTATTTACTATCAATATTGTAGAATACAAAATTCTCTACAAATTTTGTTTAATAATTTTTTTCATACGGTGAACCGTTTTCGAGATAGAGGGCGGAGAGCGCGCGGTCACAGCATCACTTCAGGTCAACCGGTGCTTCCGGTCAAAAACGCGCCATATATACTTGATGAACGAATCTGTGAAAAGTCTCGATCATCTTCGTTATATGTGTCACCGGAAAAAAAAAACAAAAAAAAAGAAAAAAAAAATTATTAAACAAAATTTGTAGAGAATTTTGTATTCTACAATATTGATAATAAATACAAATAGCAAAAATCCCATAGAAAATGAGATATTTACAAAAAAAGCGCAAAAAACCGATTGTAGGTTTTGAGACAACTTTTAGGGTGTCAATATACAAGTATTTACAGAATTACAGCTGGGTGTCTCGAATTCCGAGATTCTTGCCTAATTTAAGCTTAAATGACTGGACTACCAATCTTAATGCGGTTTATAAAATACATCTACGTACCAAATTTCAATAATGTAGCTCTTATAGTTTCGGAATAAATTGGCTGTGACATACGGACGGACAGACATGACGAATCTATAAGGGTCCCGTTTTTGCCTTTTTGGCTACGGAACCCTAAAAAAGAGAATTTATTTAATGCGCTCATTAATTAAAGTAGATACGTTATTGAACAAGTTTATTTTTTTTTATATAACAAAACCAAAAAGTGGGGTCAAGAATGCCTCCGGCAATGCAGATGTTATTGCCTCAAGGTGGTTGGGTCTCACACAACTTTTGGCCCTGCGGCCCATCTGACAAGGACCGACTTAGTCCAGCTCGGCCAACTGGTGCCCCTGAGACACTGACCCCGGAGGTCTTACCGTCATAGGGGTATATTGGCAGCGCGGGAACAAAAACTCTGATTGCGCGATGTAGGTGATAATGACGCATCGAAAGGTTTCGCCGTTTATTTGAACCCTCATTGATTTCTTTCAGATATCCTATAAGAGTATATCGCCAAAAAAATTAAAAAAATAATAACAAAAAATAGAATAAAGTTCGTAAAAACAAAATTAAAAAAAAAAAATTGGGGTCGAGTTGATCAGATGTTGATAGTGCTTCACCTCAGAGGTATTACTCCGATAAAATTCCTTTGATGTAGTGCAATTGCCGCTAATATTGGCCGAGGCCCATCGGACAGGGACTGATGCAGCCCAGCTCAGTCTACTGGCTTCCCTCGAGGTTGCTGACCCCGAGGGTCGAGAGGTTGAGGAGGTATATTGACGATACGGACAAGAAAACTGTGATAGTGCGATTCAGGTTCGACGGGAACAAAGTTTTGTTGTACCTATTGCTTAAAGTTTAAGTACCTTGTCTGTTAATAGACCTATTCCCGTAAAAAATGTAATTAGTCCGTCTTTTAGATGGTTAAAAAATAAAAGAACGTATTTTTTTTATTTGTACATATTGGACCAAAAATGACTAATCTATGCCCGTTAAAATTACGCGTGAAGTCAATGAGTGAGAGTTTTTTCGCCACTGAGTGACGTCAAAGACCCCCACTCCTACATTTTGATGCCTTGTACCTATCTTTATTTTTTGTTTAAATAAAAAAAGGAAAAATACGGACTAAATAAAATGTAATTATTTTGATCCCGGAAACATCCCTATTCCGACGGCTCTGATACATAATATATAATATGCCACGCTGGGCCACGCAACGCCCATCTAGCCCTAAACTAAGCCGACGCTTGTACTATGGGTACTAGACAACTGAAAAACATACTTAGATACATTTTTTTCGGTAAATTTGATATTATACATAAAAAACACCCAAACCAATACAAACAGACATGTTCATGCACACAAATGTTTGTAATGTGTGGGGATCGATCCCACGACCCTTGGCTCAGAAGGCAGAGGTCACTACCAATTGAGCCACCGAGCCAGACTATATGTATGTCATCGTATTATAATACATATATGTCATGTATATCGTATATCATCTCATCTGAAACATCTGATACGTATTTGAAACTACATAGTATAACGACACATGCTGTCGCGCAAAACTATGTCGTTGAATCTTTTCAAGGGATTTATCTTTTGACTTTCGGGGTTGACGACTTGCTTTAAATTGTATGTGCGTTCTTAAAAAGCTATAAGTTTTAATTTTTTTACATAATGGGCCTTTATTTAGATATTTTGCAAACTTTATAACTATTGATTGATTTTGATTTTGATTTAATGTGTCCTTACTAACGTAGTCATTAATTATGTAATATTAACCAAAATGAGTATGTATGTGTTACTTTATCTAAATAAATGAATTGATTTAATGTGTTGATGATGATGAAAAAAAAAATCAAAAATGGGGTCGAGCATGCCGCGGAGAGTGTACGGCATGACGCTGTGCCTCGCAGGTGTTCGCCTGCTCGCCTGTCCGCGGGCCGCGGTGTGAGAGGCGCGGCCCGCGGACGGGCCCCGTGCTGGCCCTGCGGCCCGTCTGGCGGGGGCCGAGCCTTAGCCAGCCGGCCTATTGGCTTCCCTCGAGACCGCTGACCCCGGCAGACGGGCGACGCGTGACGGTTAATAGCGGAGATGACGCAAAAACTTCGTTAGCGCGATGCAGGAGGCGCGTCACTTGTATTATGTCGCCGGAAAATAGCGAGAGCCTTCCGCTCCCCCAACAGTCCGGTGATGATGACAAGGCCGACCTGGCCATCATCGTAGTCATTTAGAAAAAAAAATCTGGAAAATAACAAGAATCGTTAGTTGATCAATTTCCTAGGTACCTACCTAGTTGATTAACTTTCGGAATATAACAAACGGTAGTTGAAATGTATTATTTAAAGCAATGACTGACTCGGTGGCTCATTTGGTAGTGACTCCTGCCTTCTGAACCAAGGGTCGTGGGTTCGATTCCCACCCGGGACAAACATTCGTGTGATGAACATTTGTGTTTGTCCCGTGTCTGGGTGTATATATTTGTATTTAAGTATATATTTGTGGTACCTTCGTTGTTCTGATACCCATAATACAAGTTCTTAAGCTAATTACTTTGGGATCGGGGCAATGTATGTGATGTTGTCTGATATTTTTAAATAATAATATAATAATAATAATAATATATAAATTTACTTCAGATTTGCATCCATTGAAGCAATGGATTTCAGTTAATTCGTCAATTTACGGTAGCCTGGCAGTAATTTAATAATTTAAATCGTCATCAAATGGACCAATCGTTGCTCAATGTAATATTTAGCGGTGCAGTATTACCCGTCAATTAATACACTGTAGCCTGATTTGTTGACGGGATAACAACAAGTGAGCTATATTTGAAGTTATATTGAACCTATCAACGTTCACTTCGCCTTCGTCGGATTTTTTAACGGCAAGACCCAGTAAATTAATCAATTTATTAAAAAAACATACGTTAAATAATACATTTCAACTGCCGTTTATTATTTTCCGGGATTAATTAACTCCCCAGGGAATTGATCAATTTACGAGTCTTGTTATTTTCCGGTGACATAATACAAAGCGGTATTTAACGAATGCCCACACCAATGGATTTACTCATCTAAGTCCACACTACCTACATCTCTTTCTGCTTAGCCCAATGAGTGACACACTATATCTATTGTGTAATAAATAGGAAGTAAATAAATAAATAAAAGCGTATTCTGTTAGTTGACCAGTCAATCAATATTTATCATAGGTATATCGAAAAATTATGATAATAGGAAAGATTGTGGTATTCAGATCAAAGAAAAACAAACGTTTTGGCTTAACTTTTTAAATATATTTCTACACAAAAAAAAATTGAAATCTTTTCTGAATAACGCTACTTACAGATAAATTCCAAATGTTCAACAACAGATTTATATTTTGGTGTTTATGGTTCGGCGGAGAAGCATAAGTAGATAATTCAGGTACGTTTTGTTCAGTATAGAGAAATCAGAATATAAATTGACACATAGGATATTTTAAGTACAGTTTCATATAAAATATCATCATCATCATCATCAGCTCATACCAGTCCACTGCTGGACATTGGCCTCTCCCAATGCTCGCCACTTTGATCGATCCTGGGCTTTTCGCATCCAGCACTTGCCAGCCGTCCTGCGCAAATCGTCACTCCACCTGGCTTGAGGGCGTTTTACATTACGTTTGCCGGTACGCGGTCTCCACTCCAGAACTTGTTTACCGCAACGGTTATCGGTTCTGCGGCTGATGTGGCCAGCACACTGCCACTTCAGCTCAGCTTACTAATCCGGTGAGCTATGTCGGTGACTTTGGTTCTCTGCCGGATCACCTCACCTCATTACGGATCCGATTCCGCAGAAAATATGCTATTTCATAATGTTACTCTCCGAATATTTTTATTCATGAATCTTGTATTAAATAAAATAGAAACTACCTAACTTGACGAATATTTCTTTAAATAGCAAGGTATTCACCACAAATGACACATTTCCTGCATCGCGCTCACAAAGTTTTTGCGTCAGCGGTATTATTAAGCGTCGTGCGGGGTACAGCTCCAGGGGTCAACAGTATCGAGGGAAGCCAGTCGGCCGAGCTGGTCTAGATCGGTCGCCTTTCGATGGGCTCCGTGGCCAGTACGAGGCCCTTCCGCCGGCTGCTGTCAGCTACGGCTGGCGGAGAGGGCTGATCACCTTCGAACCACAATGTCATGCCGTACTCACTTCTACGGGTATGCTAGACCCCATTTTTTGGTGAGAGATTGTGGGTGAAACTTTGGTATTTTTCCGAATTTAATATTAAATTAGCTGTGCCAGAAAGAGGGTTATGTTTTTGATAGTATGTAATGTGCAATTGTTAGGCATGCTCTTCAGCCGGCTGGGAGTATACCAAGCTCGAAAGGTGTCGTTGTATTCCAATTTATAGTGACAGTAATTTACATATATCGTATTTACTGTGAGATACGAGTATTACGAGTAGTAGGTACATCAAAATAAAATAAAAACTTAATTTGTTTGGCTGGCACCGACTTCAAAAATAAGTGATAATTGTAATATTTAAATAATTATAGTTATACATGGTTATAAAGAATAAAGAAACGTTATGTAAAAAAGAAATATAAACGCATTGTTTATGTGTTTTGTTATTATTTTAGAAGAATTGTAATTTGTGTAAAGTAATTTGGGTAAAGTATTTTCATTTTGCAAATAGAAAATACAAGAATAATGTAGGTAGTTAGTATTACGGAAGGCACAACCTATTTTCCCACCAGAAAATTACACACAAATAAGGTTTGTTAATATAGAATAAGAATAAAAACATTTATAACACTTGGACATCACAACACAAGTAACACAACAACAGTAATTTGACACATACATTTAAATTTGGACATATAAAAATTACAAACACACAGAGATATCAAACAAATCGGAGACGGGGTTGTGACGTCCAATGTAAAAGGGCCGGGCTCAGCATTGAACCATGGCCCGCGAAGCAAACCACGGTGCTGGTTTTCGGGGAGCCCTACCGAGTGAAGCCCACGGACTTATCGGTTAATAAATAATAAATAAAATAAAATTTATTTAGAACATTATATACATTACAATTTTCCAATTACATAAATATAAAATTCATGAATTACAATATTACACATAATTAAATTCCTCTATTATATTACATTACATTAATTAAATAATATTCAAAAAAAATAATAATAATAGAATAAAATAAAATAACAAAATAAAAATAAAATTAATATGACAGTGAGTAAGCAAAATAGGAAATTATAGGTACAGATCCACAGTTCAAAATCACTCCAGCAAAAATGGGGGTCGATCATACCGCAGAATGTGCACGGCATTACACGCCTCGTAGGTAACCTCAATCTTGCGCACCCGCAGGCCATCTCTGATACAGACACGACCTGCGGAGTTAATCTCTTGGCCTCGCGGCCCCATCTGGCGAGGGCCGACTGTGACCAGCTCGGCCTACTTGGCTTCCCTCGAGCCCGCTGACCCCGACGGTGAATGGTTAACGGCGAGTTTTAACATAGATGACGCAAAAACTTTGACAGCGCGATGCAGGAGATGGAAAACGCTGTATCTAACATTTCCGGTCACAATAGTTACTTCGACGCGCGTTTTGTCTATTCGATTATACTCGTATACCTACTTAAATACGATAACACTCGCCACTCGGACACAAAACACAATATTAAAAATGTTCATCACTTGAAAGTTTGCCCCGGGCGGGGATTGAACCCACGACCCTTGGTCCCGTTTTTGCCATTTTGGCTACGGAACCCTAAAAATTAAACTGTTGAATACTTTACAATTTATAAAATGTATTGGAATGTAATAAAGAGTATCTATCAATCTAACCTTTTTCGTTTTGGAATGCTGTATTCTACTGAGTCATCGTAAT